>OZ018319.1:42557920-42876463 GCA_963969495.1 Ceratothoa steindachneri
ATCTTTGTGTCATCAGCATAGAAATTAAACGATGGAACTTGAGGCACATAGGAATAACAATGGGAAGAAAAGATACGAAATAGATGCAGACTAAACAGACCCTTTCGAAGGACAAAAAACGCAACCTCCCCACCCTTCAAAGAGATATAATATAAAATATGAAGAGATTGAGTACGAGGTGAAAGTTATGAGGGAAACCTAGTTAAGGATCGAAGTCCCAGATATTCCCAGAAATTCATGGAGGCAGTGAAGAATAGTGTCGTCATCAGTGTCGAATGATATTGAGAGGCTCAGAATTACTAGAAAGGAAGGCTGACCATCGCGTGATCTATACTATTCGTGCTGACACCACCTTTCAAGGACATAGCCAGCAATGAGAGTTGAAGTTTGAGCGGTGGCTTTCCGGGTAGTATGTCAAGGTTCGGTCTCTATAGGATAAGACGAACAACAGCATACTTGAAGTAAGATAGTTCTCTATACAGGATTGAAAGGAATTAATAATATCAGTAAGGTAGGGTAAAAGAACAGAAAGTAGCTGCCAGTAAGCATTTTAGGAATTTTTTGATCGAATTTCAAGTAACCGTCGAAGATATTGTATATAGCTGCAGATCTTCCTGCGTGTATTGATGCATGATAGTCGACCACCTAGAAGTCCTAAGCAGTAATTAGGTTACTTTATCATAGAAAATAACTTTACTCAAGTCTCAACCGTCCATTCCTTGTATCTTTTGCAGTAGGTCAGCCATTCTTCGACGCTTGCTTGGCGATTAGTAACTATTTTGCTACCCACTTTGCCAGGAGGCCATTTTCCTAAAGATTGCGTTTCACTTTGCACGCAAATGTACCTACACTTACTTTCTGTCTTTCTTAAAAGGTTCAAAACTAGTGGCCTCATACGATTCCGAATGAATCTTTACACCAAGGAACAGACCAGATGGTTACTAGAGACCCTTGGCTACCTAAAGCCTTTTTCGGCTCATTTTTACCTGTTTCTATTAACTTTATAGGGATCATGTAGACGGTTTTCACAGTCTGCCTCAAGGAGTTGGATGGTGTAGCCCTGAACCTGGAGGAGGGCCATGCCTTTCGGGACCCTTCCCCTCGCGGATTGAAAAAACTTTCGAATACATTGGGAAAAATCTCGCACCCATATGAATGTGATGTGGGATGGAAGTAACGTTAATATACAAGTAGAACCGCCTTATCTGCACCACAGATGCTGAAATTCACAGAACATATAATGCCGTGGCTGCAAAAATGTGCCTCTCAGCTGAGTCGTCGTTCAAATATAAGACAATGGAAACGGTAGGAGCCCGAAACTACCAGGTGAGTCACATTTAAGAAGGGTTCTGGGTCGAAGTAATTCCCACGATGACAACAGAATTCAATATCTTAGCCATGCGTTTGGTTATGACGAGAGACACGGTTTGGAGTTTCTGGAGCGGGCGGCCCCTCGTAGGCATTTGGGCCGCCAAAAGAGATCGAATAGTCGTCTACTTAGAGCATGACTATAACATTCCGGCAGGACGGAGACCTTTGATTCTCATGGTAGATGGAGTGACGCTGAGGACAGTTCCCTAAGAGAATGAAATGAAAAAGGTCTAGGAGTACCGTAGTCACATAGAATACAGAGCTTACGATACCATAATGTGACGTTCTATAATAGACCTTCTACAAATCAAAAACATTGTCGAAGAATGTTGTATGCAGACGAAAGCCTCACAGATAACACTCTCCAGCTTTAGAAGAGCATCCGAAATAGTGTGAAAGTTAGGAAACCCACACCGTAAAGAAGACAAGTGATATCTGGTGACATCATATTGGGAGAAACCCACCGGGGTTGGGGTGGTATCGATCTGGTTTTCAAAAGCAATCACGGTAGCGATTCACCAGAAATATGGGAAGATACATTTCGACCAGATTCTCATGGGGAAAGCTAACAGAAAAGCCAAGCCTCGTTAACAGAGATATCGAAGTATGTAGTACGGAATATTTCCTGGACCAAAGACAGAATTCGATTAAGAATCGAAAGTGAAACGCTGCTTGTTAAATGAAAACTAGTCATTAAATGATTCCCTGCCTATGGAGGTGAATTTTAGACATCGGCTTTCAGCATCGGTGTAACGTGCTTAGAATGCTGAGACAGAAGTATCCCGTGTAGGGATAGTAGAGAAAGCGTTCGCAAATGATTGTGTCACAAGCATAGGATCCGAGATAGTGGTGCTGGCTGAACTTGCTCCAATTCATTTTCACATGCTTCAACAATTCCGTAAGATGGTTATCCAATATAGTGAGACACTTAATCCAGCCAGGAAGAACGGAGAGCTTGCTTCGAAACAAAATGGAATCTGCCCTTACACGAAAAAGTTTATAAGGGTGAAATCGTGCTGAATGCGACTATAGCGTTATAAGCTTATTGCTTCTAATTGAAGGCAATCTCACAAACGGCTGACCGCCAAGGAATATGAGAGCGTGTAAAAACAGCCAAGCGTTTGAGCAAAAGAATCCAGTCCTGTGGCAATAAGGCTCCGAGAAAAGAACTCGACTGTCTCATCAACCAAACTAAACTCCTCAACTGAGATAGAAGTGTCAGCCATTTCATTGAATTTTGAACACCGTATTTGATTCTTGCAGCACAAATGTGGCCCAGCAAAAAATTTTGAATAGGAAATTTATCGTACCATGGAGTTCGTTATCATAATCGAAGCGTAGTCTAAGCCAAAAGAGTGACATCTCTCTCACGTGACATCTGGATTGCTGACATAAAGTTGAGAAGCAAGAGTGAAACTTGTAAATTGTCACTAGCAATATTATTATTATTACTTAGAACATTTACCACCCTCTTCCACCCTTCATTAAGACTATACAAGCGTGGAAAAAAGATAGCATGAAATTTAAAAGAGGTGAAAAGACGACCTGAGCGAGAGCATCCACTTCTCCTGAACCATAATAAAGGATAAAGAGTGATAGTTTTGCTACCTAGGGTGTCTTAAGGGACGTGCACTTACCTCCGTGCCTCTCGAGCACTTAGAAAGACTGAGTAACAAAAGTAATGAACCTCCTACTCGAACTTGAAAGTTGAGCATCGCGAGAATAAATATAACAAAAATAATATTCTACAGAGCAGTGTGAGTACTAGAGTTTTGCTCGAAAGATATTATGGTGGAACTTAGAGCCACAGCTGTGGTATAAAACCAGGGCAGACATCAAACTTACAGCTCCGAGGCTCATCTGCACCTTAGTAAATGTGGAGATATGAAAGCAGGGGCTAAACCTCATTAGTAATTTGCGGTAGGTACACCTTGCCTAGCTTTGGTTCGAACCTATGGACCTTCGTGATACCCCGGGAGGAAGATCCTCCCGGAAGTCCTCCACGGAATATCCATAAGGATTTGGCAAAAATGGTTCCTTGGCAGCAGTTGAGGCGGGAATGCTGGAACTCGGGAGTACACAACTCATTAAATTTCTGAAGGCGATAAGAGAGTGTAGCCAGCAGAACGGGACTTTAGAAACAGAAACCTCTGACTAGGACCAAGCATCAAACCTAGCTATTTGGAAATGCTGTTCTTGGTCTGATGGGCTTGAAGTCTATGATGATAATGTTCTCAGAACCAAAGAGCAGTTAGTGGAAAAAATGGAAATAGAAGGTCTGTTCTAGAATAGTTTTCGGATATTCAGCGAGCGTTTATAGAAGTGCCTTTGTTTCCAGAGAGTTGATGAGGGATGAGAAGGTCGAATATTGCTGAAAAGCAAAAGGTGGGGCGTGAATGGGAACGAGGGATGAAAAGAGGTTTGATTGGTTGCGTCGCAATGGCAGAGAGAGACTCAGGGGTGGGGGTAGTAGAGGTTGTTAAGTAGTCCATGATTAGAGCCAAGTCGTTTATCATTATAGAGCAGTCAATCTGATTTTTTATTTTCCATAAACTATTGATATATTCAATGAACGGATAACGACACTTGTTTTACTACTCTTAGAGTATAATCCAACCCATAAGGCGCTAACCTGGGGGTGCGGTTTCGAACTCATTGTGACTAATTATTTTGTACGAGCTATTCCGAAGATCAGGACAATACGGGCACCAATGCTCGACACCCAACCATCACAACACCTTACAACCTAATCAAGTACATCCCCGGTGAGAATATAAGATAAACAAAATCCATTATAATGTCCAATGTAATAAGAGAAATAAAAAGAGAGAAATGAGCGAAAAAATTGGAGTGGACGTAGATAAGGGCATAATAAATAAAAGTCCTCCTTGCCACAGGCAATCCATTAATCACTCTCACTTCTCGAAGGTGAGAGCCCGTCCGCAGACGGACGAGGTTGGCGAGGGAGAGGGAGAATTTTGCATAAAAAGATTTTATTTTTATTTTATATTCAGTGATCTCTTCTAGCGGCACAAAATGAGAAGAAATTAAAAGAAAAATTAGATCAGCAGAAGGAGCATATGATAGTTAGAGCGCAATCATGTTAAAAGACACCATCCCAAGGCACGACCTGGGGTGAATTGATGAAAGCTGAATAGTTCCAGATCAAGAGTAGATAGATGTTTGTAAATAGTGGAGAAAAAAAAGTTCAACTTTTAGAAGGAATAAAGCAAATGTAGTCTCAAACTAGTTTGCGGAGCCAAGTAACCTGTCTCCACGGACAGCCCCTAATACTGGAACTGAAAGGGCCTTGTCTCAGAAGGCAAATTCTCACCGGAAGTAAATCATGGTATGCAAATGAAAAGGTTACCAAATATGATTATACTATTAGGTACGGTCTTCAAAAAAGGGTCGATGGCCCCAACAGGAACTATTAGCAAAATAGCAAAAAACAATGAATGATATTGGGTTGTCTCCTCCCAGAGTTGCTCTGAGAGCGAATGTGGCTTTCGTCGTTCCGGGGAAGAGTCTAGTCGACGAGGTTCCGTCCGATCTCGGAGCCTCTTTATAATAAATAATAATAATAATAAGTCTTCAAGGCCTCGAAGACGTCAGTTACCATCATTTGAAGGACACCCGGAGTCTTAGAGCCACATGCTTCAAGCGATTCCTTGTTATTCGAGCGACTTGGCTGTTTTCAGATTAAAGCTTCTGGTCAATATCAACGACCCGCCAGTGCTCATTTGAGTTCTCTTCAGACACTAATCGTCACATATTTTAGGATGATTCCACCTTCTACCCTGAACTTCGATAAAGTGTAATTTAAGAAAGGGAACAACTAGCCTACTCTCTTCAAGACATTGTAGATAGAGGAGAGTAGGTAAGAAGCAAAGAAAAAATAATAGTGTAGGCCAGTTGCGAACAGCTTCCCACGTCGCTGGACCACTGTTTGCCAGCGGTAAATCCACTCGGCCATCCTGAGTCTCTAAAAAAACTCATTCAAGCAAAACTTTTAAGCCACTCACCTGCACTTCTCATACGCTACACAACCCCCCTCCTAGAAGCGGAGCATGAATGAAGAAATGAAGAGAACCCGTTTGGAAATGTTATCCAAGGGCTAACGCTCCCCTTTCCGGGTCTGGACACCATTGTAGATAGAAGGGAGTAGAAAAGGGGGCAAAGAATAAATAATAGCGTAGGCCAGTTGCAAACAGCTTCCCGCGTCGCTGAACCATTGTTAGCCAGCGGCGAATCCACTCGGCCATCCTGAGTCTCAAAAAAGACTGATTAAAGCAAAGCTTTTAAGTCGATCGCCTGCACTTCTCGTACGCTACAGCATTACGGAAGGGCTTGCTGGCCAGGTGCCGGTGAGGGTCGAGTGAGCGGTGAGGAATGAGGAGAGATCTTGAGAGCTACCCCAACACTTCACGTCACATATGACTAAGAAAAGGTCCTTGAGTCAATGTATGCGAGGTGGTATCGTTGCGGTGTAAAGCCATAAGTGCCGCCACACTGAGATGTTAGCAGTGTCGCCATTTCGGCCACTTCATCCGATGCTTCAAATGCTACAGGTTCGAGTTCATCAACTCTTCCTTCGCCCAGTGTCTATGTATCCGAACTGTGGCTGTGCCACACTCTCTTTGTCGAGCACACCCACACTGCTAGAGTTGCTCTGGGAAACACTCGCCCTCTGAACGCGACTGTCACACATATAAATTCCAGTCGGAGGTGCAATGTCTGCAGTACTCTTTTTTTTATGCATGAAAGGTGCAGGAGAAGGGACGCGCCCGCTACGGCTCCTCTGGCTCGTATGCTAAAGTGCTCTCCCGCCCTGTCCACACCATCCCACCTTGGACCACAAGCCTCCATCCAACCCCTGCACAACATTAACCACGTAAGGGGAACGGGATTCAACGTCCTGTCCAGCCCCAACTTAGCCTCTTCTCCTTCTTTCTGACACCCTGTCATCTTACCCTGCTTCCTCACTTTCCCTGCCACCTCTCCCACAACTTTCTTTGCTCGGCCTCTAATGTCACAGGGTAGACGCCGACCAGCTCCCTGGTCGGCGGGTAACAACCTTCCTCAGGCAGCCGAAGGGCTGCCTGGCCATTGGGAGGGAGGAGTGATCGTGAATGGTGGCATCTGGCTTTGCCAGCCTTGTATTCCACCCTCGTAGAGCAGGCTAACTCGTGCGATGATTATTGTTTGCGCTCCGTGATATTAATAGGGTCACCATGCCCGATGATGTGAACAAAAACACCTCTTCCCACTTCCCCTTTACCACCGTCGAAGCTACCCTCTGGTAGCTCCATAGTAGAAAACAAAGTCCCCCTGTACTTTCGCAGGGGACCCTCCAAACTTCTATTACCGGAGATGAGGCTTACTTCTCTCCTAGACATACGGGTGCAGGGGATTTCCTCTCACTCCCTTTTATAGAGGCGCCTTTGTGCGTCTTCACATCTTGTACAGCGGCAGTCTCTCCTTTGCTTTCCCAGGAGACTACCAAGGGCGCATGCAGGTGGCGCAAAATTAACCGCTCGGCCCGTGCCCCAAAATGCCCTGCTTGCATGTTTAACAAGTTTACAGAGAGTAAATGTGCCCCTCCCCTTCCCTTCTCTTTTCCGACGGATGTCGGTTTGCCGGCTTTAAGAAAAAAAAAGAAACCTCGAATGGGATCCGTGAGATGGACATGGTCCCTGAAGTAAGCCAGCCCCAGACGGTAGGATCTTCCATGGGGTCAAACCCGGGCTCGGTGGAAAGCACAGATCCCGATTCCTCCCCTGTACAAGATTCTCCTCAAGCGGTTTGGAACCCCGAAGCCTTACAAAGAGAGGATGGATCTCCGTATCCGGCTGGTTCCCCTGTGACAGCCAAGACCTTCTCCATTTCAGAAAAGGATCTTACTGAGGGTGCTCCATCTGGCTCCTTTTGACGGAGAAGAAAAGCGGGTTCATTCCCTACACTCATCATATTAAAAGAAAATAAAATAAAATCCAAAAAGGATCAAGGGCTCCTCTCCCTCTGCGGGATCCACAGGGACAGATGGGTCCGCTACCGTTTCGATAAGCGACCAAGCTAAGATCGGCACGTCCGCCCCAGTGCTCCCCGGGTGAGAAGAAGAGTCCCTGACAAAAACCAAAAGTGTAAGTGCGCGGAGCGGAGCCTCGATTACGTCGGGGCTCTTCATTTTGAGACTACATAGCGTTTTCGAGCCCACTGGCTTCAAAAACCTGCTTGTTATTTGCTCCACTGATGGCAGAATGTTGGCTAAGGGCAACATGTACCATCAGAGAGTCGAAGGTGACCCGTTTCTCGGACGAGAGCCTTTTTGAGAATACGTCGAGTGCCCTTGGGGCGGCCATGATTAGTGCCCTTTGGATAATTGATGGCACGCCGGTGAAGGAGACGCCGTACTCTACCATGAACTTCATGAAAAGAGTAGTTTATGCGAGGAAACTCGTAGGCTACTCTATGAACGACATCACATTAGAGATGGCCGACCACGGAGCAGTCATGGTCGAACGTGTGATGAGAAAACAGGGAGTGGCCTCGAAACCTATCCGTACACTCTTATTTAGGTGAGGTATAACTGTGACAGGCTCCCCGAGTCGGTACGTGACAGCAGGTATTGTTACCGCTTAAATGAATTCCGGCCACTGCCGCGGAAGTTGTACTACTGCCACCGCTTCAGCCATATGAATTGCTCCTGAAGAAGTGCGAATTTGGGGTCACCCGAAGTCTGTATAAGTTGCTGCAAGGCGGTACAGGGTAAGTCCAAATCGTTTGTGGCAAAGTGTATCATTGCGGAGAGCCGTATCCTGCATCTTTGAATCAATGTGGTACCTATCTCCTTACGGAAGAAATCTTGGCAGTTCAGGCCCAGGATCGTCTCTCATTTCTCGAGGCTAAGGGATTAGTCCTGGTACGCCCGGCGATGCCTGGAAAGTCTTATGCCTCAATATTATAAGGACACCATCTGCTTCTCTCCCATCCAGGTGTACGAGCACGGTAGTTTCTGCGCCCATTCGAAACCCTTCTGCGGGTTCTACCCACTTTGGGCACTCCCATGGTACAGTTGGCGGCAGAAAGGGTTTCGAACCCTGCCGCGGCAAAAACTAGGGCTGCCCCCCACCCCCCACCCCCCACCCCCTTCTCCCATCGTGATCGTTTCCCGTGAGACAAAACGGCAGCACCCCTCTACTGAGTCGTTAGACTAACAGGAGGTAACACCCCTGAAGTTGGTCGTGAGGCCATCTTTCGGGGTTCCTAAAGCTGCCCCCCGAAAGGAGGATAGCACTAAAGGAACTTCGTCTCCTACGCTCACACCCAGTGGTAGGCTGGTTGGCTCGAAGAGGTATACATCCAAAAGGAGGAACCCCCACCTCCAAAGCCACCCCGGTTGCTTAAAGTTTCGAGGCGGAGGGAGGAAAAAATTCGTATGGCGAGTCAAACCTCTAACGATTTGTCCTCGAAGGTGACAGCGCCTTCAGGGTATTGTCTGGTCAAAAGAGACCGGAATTCTGGCTCCGGAAATCGTAAGGCCATTCCCGTGAAGGCATTCTCTTTAAATTGGGCCCCCGCATCTCCTCAGAGTTAGGACTGGGGCTCATATTCCTCCAATCGAATTACTACGTACTCCGGTCGAACTGGGAGGAACAGCGGAGTCTAGTCTTCTCTCATTTTACCTTAGCTATTTTATTGCCGGAGACCATGCTGGGCGCATGCTCCCTGCCCACCCTACCGGGGTATAAGGGTTTAACGCCCCCCCAGCACAAGATGGGGGCCGGGCAGGAGGGTGCGTCATGATGTCTGATCTTCTCTTTGCTTTAGATACCTCCTTTGAGGCAATAGCTGTGCAGCTGCACCTAGATAGGAGGTATACTGTAATTTCTGCCGACTTCGAAGGAAGGGACTTCTGCCGCGTCGTGGCACGGTTGCCGAGTGATATACACCCCCTCTGGTGAGACTACTCAATCAATTTCAGTGGTCACGTCCTTGCCGACCTGATCGACGAGCTGGAGATGGGTGCACTAAGTGTGGTTAAGTTTACGTACCACTGCCCGAGAACTGCTTCATTTTCCTCTGGCAATCTATCTTTGTGCTCTCCGAATGCGGAGACTGATTTTGGATGAGGGATAGTCGATTACCTCCATGGTAGGGATCACTTTCCCATTCAAAGATCATTTTCTTGGCCGCTGTCGCCCTAGAGCACTTCTCGGTGGTGCTTGGCGCGGGTGTGGTGGTCCTTATTTGTGGAAATGACTGATTTCTCTGTCTCAGTCGAGGAGTTTAGGTCGGTAGATGAGGGCGTTGAATTCTTCTTGGACAGCCTTTTAGCCATGCGCTTAACTCCTAAAAGGTCCGGCTAATTTTGCACGCCAATCGCTTATGTGGTGGTCAGCCAAGTGTTAGACGGCCATCAAACAGAATCATTTTTGCCTACATGGCTATAATCGCCGCCCGAACGATTTTACTGTCGGTGAAATTCTTCAAGCTTGAGCTAGGGTGTGGTATGTTTCGAAGCACGCCAGCCGCTCTTCCTGGCAGGCATACGTGTCTAAACTTAACGGGAGTACCCGTCTAACAGAGGTGTTAGAGCGAGTCAAAAGGATTCGAGGCACGGTCTCGCTAGACACCCTTCCCGTTCTCAAGGAGAATGGGACCACAATCTCACACCCCGCATCCGTGGCGGAGTCCTTCCCGATCAATTTCTACGCATTCTCTAGCTAGGATGCTGCTCCGCAAGCATTCAATCCATTCGCGTCATGATGTCGCGGAAGGCAGCTGACTGAACTTAACTTCCAGAGGCGAAGAACCCTTCACCGAGAGGTTTACATTGAGTTGGTTGCGTTCCGCTTTCGCCTCGTCCGAATGATGTCCTGCTCGCCATGCTTCGAGACCTATATGAGCAAGGCATGGCATTTATGTTAGATTTGTTCAACAGATCTGGGAAGAGGCTATCCTCCCAGACTCCTGGTGGATCGCTACTGTGCTCACTTTTCGCAAACCGGACAGATATCAGTCTAACCGGCCTGTTTCCGACCAATCTCTCAAACGAAAAGCAGTTCAGAAGAGGATGAAGTCATTGATCCAGATTACAGAGGTGCAATGAAGAGAGAAACCCACACTACCCTAACCAAAAGGTCTCAACGACCTTGTCGGAGATCTTGGTCTCACAAAGTCCAATGCCGAGCTTTTAACTTCTTGACTCAAGCAGAGGGATTTGTTAGATGACAGTGTGCAAATATCAGGTCAGAGAAAGCTTTACCAGTGTTTTCAAGCTTTTTTACACCTTAAAATGAGGCTTTTTTGTCTCCATGTGACCGGTATATTTGAAGCAATCGGAATTTCCTGTACCCGAACGAGTGGTGGCTCTTCATTTACAGCTCGTACAGGAGCCTCAAAGCAGTGCTGCTTCATAAAGGGAACATGTATCCTTCTCTTCCCCTTGCTCACTCAGTCCAGCTCAAAGAGGAATACAACAGTTTAAAGATCTTGTTAGATGCATTAAAATATGAAGAGTACGGTTGGGAGGTTATCAGAGACTTCAAAATGGTGGCCTTCTTGATGGGTCTCCAAGGCGGCTTTACCAAGTTTCCTTGTTATCATTGCCTTTGGGACAGCAGGGACACCGTGGCACACTACTATTAGCGGGATTGACCACAACGGACAGAGTTAAGTGTGAGGATAACCAACGTCAATTGGGAGCCTTTGTTGGACCCCCTAAAAGTACTGTTTCCTCATCTGCACTTAAAATTGGGCCTTATGAAAAAATTTGCCAGTGCTCTAGATAAGAACTCTGCAGCTTTCAAGTATCTCCAGATAAAAAAGATTATGGAGTGCAAGGTGTTTCCCAAGAAGCTCACTAGACGGAAAAAGCAACGTGGGACAGCTATATCGCAGTGGTTCTTGATTCCTAGGTAATCACACACCCGAAAACTATATTGAGCTTGTTGAGAACTTAGTGAGAAACTACGGCAAGATGGGTTGCAAGCTGTCCATGAAAGTCTATATTCTTGACGCTCATCTGGATAAATTTAAGGAGAACATAGAAGCGTACTGCGAGGAGCATGGCAAGCGCTTTCACCAGGATCTACTGGACATTAAACGCAGCTATCAAGGATCGTATAATGAAAATCTGATGGGAGACTATATTTGGGGGCTGATTCGTGAAAGTAATTTACAGTATAAGCGTAAATCATGGAAAATTACTCATTTAAAATATTTTAATTGTCTCACGTATGTAATTCTAGAATAAATAAATGCTATTCTTGTATTATGTCGTTTTGTTTCTACTTTATGCAAGTGAAAGTTCAAATTCGCCATTTCCTTCCAGAGAGAAGAGGTCAATTTCATATAAATATTATCTTGGACACAAGAGCAAAGTTTGAAATCAATAACAGTATTTATTCATGTATTCTAGACACAAGCAAATAGAAAATTACAGCTGCTACCCAAAGACTGTATATTCTACAGCGCCGGGAGTATTGCGTTTTGACTGTTTGGAGCATAATCCGTGTCACACTGGAACCGTGCTTGTGTATACGGATGGCTCCAAGTCCCAAGAAGGGGTCGGTTTCCACGCCGGATCCCCTCTGTTTGAAGTCTGTGGGGCTCTTCCAGGCGCTGCCTATCTCTTCACGACCGAGCTGGTTATAATACACCGTTTGGTAGGAGAGATAACGCAACTTGCCCGGTTCAAAAATTGGATTGTGATTTATAGCGACTAACAAAACGCCCTAAGTGTTCTCGGCGCATTGGAATCTCCGCATCCCATGGTTCGCGATATCAGTGTCGCCATGGTTTTGGCGAACCGAGCGGATGCAGAGATTATCTTCTATTGGGTTTCTGGTCATGTAGGAATTGCGGGGAATGAGGCCAGTGTTTCGCTCTTCCTCACACCAATTACATGGCAGGAATACGGACTGCCCTCCGGAAGGTTGGCAAAAGAAGATGGGAAACGGTCGAAGGGAACGTAAAGTCCCGTGCCATTACATCGCGACTGTTTCCATTGATCTACTCTTCCTAATGCCCCCATGCATCTAGGTTGCTTTCTTTCGTCCCCGAATTGGACACACTCGCGGGACGCATCGCCATTTGATGGAGCGCTCGTCTACACTTTATTGTGACGACTGCGTTGTCCCCCGGACCGCTCGGCACATTCTTGTTGAATGTCCCAGTCTGGGTTATCTTCGCGCACGTTACTTGTCTCGGTACCGGGACGAGAAGGGTCGCTGCCACTTGCCCCATGTGCTCGGTACTGGTTCCTCCTTCCAAACCTGTGGCCTGTATGGCTTTTTGGAGGGGACTGACTTCGTCCACTTTATATGAATGTTTGTTTTAGTTCGCATGTTCTGCGCCGGGGAAAGGCGGGACTACCCCTGACGCCAGAGCGCGCTTCCTTTTTGTGGCCTTTTTCTTCTCTTTTCTTTTTTTTAGATGTTTGTTTTAGCTCTTGTCCTTATTTATCGTTGTTATTATTTATTTCCAAATTGTTATTATTTTTTTAATCTAGCTTATTGTTAGGCTGTGGTGTGAGTACGGCGACGTTTGCCCTAGTAGGCAGTGGCCAGATGGGCCCCTAAAAAATGCACAACATTATCTCCTTTTCGGTACTTAAGGATAACCTTAGTACCGAACCCCGCACTTCTTTACTACCCAACGGTTCACTCGAACTCCATCAGCGGATGAAGAACTGCGCTTCCTCTTCAGATATGGATGGAATTCCCTTGCCTCTTAAGTCCTCCCATCTGCTAAACGCCACGCTTAAAATAAATCTACCAATATCACCACTATCAAAGTTTTTTCTACCTTCCTAGGCACCCCTACGCCCATTAACAAGGTAACAGTAGCAGCGTTGATTGCATCATACGATTCGCCCATCCAGAGCTCAATCATCTCAGTTAAAGAAACGATAAAGAACCTCCTCGCGTCCTCACTGCTCCCTTCTCTTTTACTCTCCCCTCTCCTAAAGCCCATAGACTCGAACCTTTTCAAAAGCCACTCGACCTCAGCCCCATCCCAAAGCAGCCCCCACCCAATCCATAGCCCAAGGTTTCCCTACCAAAGACTCTAGTCACCCCCAGACCCCTACCGCAAGGTCCTCTTTCAAAGCTTTACCCACCAGACTTCTCTTCCTTGGCCTTTCTCCAAACTCAATTCATCAGGCCCATCCTCTCTCATCATACCTAACTCAAAACACCCTCTCTCCAGTCCGCTTGCCTTACTCTTTCCTCACGGACCTCCCATCAGCATAATTTACTACTGTCTCTATCCTTCCCCACATACCCTACTTCTCTACTCCCTCTCATCATTTAACTTTACCCAGCTCCTCTTTCCTCGAACATAAACCAGACATCATCCGGCCCCCTGGCTCGGTAACTTTAGGCTTCATAGAGACTCAGGATCGCCAATACCTGATCCCGGGAAACCTATTCCTGCCATTATGTCCTAACGTTAATCCAGGCAGGTCCAATTTGCCACCGATGTGGCCGTCGAGTGGGCTGCCTCAAGGGATTCTCTTTCTTCTCTCATAAATCTTCCGACTTCCTCTTCCGCCCCACCACTAACGACGTGTAGAGGTTCCATCGTTGTTTATGTCTGTGTTCACCATGCCTGCTTTCACAAGAAGCTCTCGTGAACGCCTCACGTTTCCTACTTCGCTGCCGCTACCCGGTCCGCTCTCAACGTCCTGAGCACTCTGTCCCACGCTACATGAGGCGCCGATCGTCGCACTTTACTTCACCTCTAAACTGCGCTGGCCCAATCCAAACTGCACTTTGCGCAGTGTAGGCCTCCGCACCTTCCTCGACCTCCACCGCTTTAGCCCAATTTTTTAAATCTCTGTCTGAGTCATGCCCACGGATATCTTATGTCCCGCGATCACCCCCCCCCCCACCCCCACCTCCTACATACACTTGTAATCCCTATTATACTCAACTCACTCAGTGCCCCCCTGTACTCCACGCCGCTTCTTTCCTTTCTTAAAACTGTACCCCAATCTGAGCATCTACTGATCTTGGCTGAAGCCCCCCACTCCGCAATTCTCCGCATATTACTTTTTTCTCTATTCCTCACTGTCACCAATTTCCTTTCTCTGATATACCCTCACTTGTGTCCTCATCTCACTCTCCTACTCCCATCTTACTTTCTTTTTTATAATCCTAGCCGGCTCTGCTGAGTGCGATGCATCTGCGTCAATCGACGATCGGCCCTCTTAAATTAAAGACACATTAAAAAAAAACTGTAAAATCTATCCAAAAGTCTACTATAAAGGAACAAACTAAACCTAGCAAGTGGGAGTGGGGGGGGGGGGGGGAGGGGCGCACGGAACAAAATATTGTTGCCACACTCGCCTTACATTATTAAATTATTACCTCTTAAAATTGTAACCCTTTGTATTCCATCTGCACCTCATAACTTATGAACAATTCATCGGGTTAAAAGATTAGGGAAAAATATTTATTAGAATGAGCTCTTAGTACAAAAGCACAAATTGAGCAACTTCGTTTGAGCTTGAAAAGAGCGCCGCAGGGATCGCTCTCATTTTATTTGTCTGCACGTTCTATTAACAAGTGTCTTTGTTACTCTCCAAATATTAAAGCTGTCGTTAATAAACGACTTAATTTAATGCATCACTATTTTATAAATATAGGGTCGTGTCCAACAGATCTCACTTTAATATAGATTTATTTCATTATAGATGTATTTCAGTTATACTTTTCCATATAGCTAATTATGACCTATTATGATTTAACTTTAGGGCTGATCAAGTATTTATATTGTTCTTATTCATTCAACTATGATAATTGTGTTATTTTCATTCAATAGTTCTTTTACCACAGAATATTTAGGACGTTAACTTGCCTAGATAGCTAACTCTACTCTGAGTAAAATATAGTGAAAGATGAAAGAGAAAGTTTGATAAGGTTGGTAATCCACTGAATTATTACGTTCTAGATTTTAGGGAAGTGAAATAATGGGAAAGCTTATAAAAAGTAAATTATTTATCACTAAAAAAACAGACAAAAATGGAATATTCAATAATAAAAATAATAATATCAAAACAAAGGTTAATGAGCAAAAGCTAGAGAAAACAAGGACAAAGAGATAGGTAAAATTGAATAAATATAATAATTATACCACAAGAAAGGTTATTGGGCAAAAGATAGACAAAAGGAGAATATTGAGTAATAATAGGAATAATATCAAAACAAAGGTTGAGCAAAATATATCGGATATATATATATATATATATATATATATATATATATATATATATATATATATATATATATATATATATATACGAATCGTTTCATTAATAGATATGGAAATGGATGTAGGAATGGGTACAAAGGTGGATAAAAGAATATATGTATATAGTAATAAGTATTGGGTTGAGGTATAAGTTCTTGCGGTTTTATCAAATTTATTCATTACCATTAACAATTTTAGAAAAACTTCATTTCTCATTGATAACAATATGCAATATAATCAATAATGTATTCTCCGTTGTTATTTTCGACTTCTTCTCAACGTTCAACTAGTTTTTCGATGCCTCTACAATAAAAAACTCTGGATTTTGACTAGAAGAATTCGTTTAACCAGGTTCTTAATTCCACGTTAGTATTAAACGAAACGCCGCGCAAATTGTTGGAGAGCGATCGGAACAGATGGAAATCCGATGGAGCCAAGTCTGGCGAATATGGAGGATGCGGCAGGATTTCAAAATTAAGCGTTTTTGATGGCGTCTTTTGTCATATTGGCAATGTGAGGACGAGCATTGTCGTGTTGCAGAAGGACTCCAAAACGTCAATGAGGTCGATTTTCACGAATAGCTTCGGCGAGTCGATACATTTGTTCAACGTAGAGTTCTGCATTGACAATCTCGTTGTTCGCAAGGAGCTTATAAAAAATTAGGCATTCACAATCCCACCACACACACACAGCATCGCCTTTCGTGGATGAAGTCCTTGCTTTAATCGCGGACGTGTTTTTTTTATTGGGGCTAAGCCATTGTTTTCGATAATTCATGTTGACATAAACACCACTTTTCGTCGCCAGTGATGATGCGGTGAAGAAATCTGCCCTTATATCTACGAGTAGCCTCGTGACGAGCAAGCAAACCTGCGGCAATCGTGGAGCGTTGAAGTTTGTTGCTTTCGCTCAAAGCGTGCGGAACCCATGCACCGATTTTTTTAACTTTTCCCATCGAATGAAGGTGATTCACTAAAGTTTTTTGATCACACGCCAATTCTACAGCCAATTATCTAGTCGATTGACGAGGATTTTCATGAAGAAGGTCGTTCAATCGATTTTCAGCTAACTTAATAGGGCGACCAGAACGTTCTTCGTCATTAAGATTGAAATGACCGTTTTTGAAACGTGAAAACCACCATTGAGCTGTCCTCTCTGATAAAGCATTTTCTTCGTACACAGCACAAATATCCCGACGAGCTTTGGCTGCGTTTGCATTGTTCCCGTCTCGATTGAAAATGAATAACAAGTGTCAAAAATGCGCCTTTCTTTCAACTTGACATTCCATTTTGAGGGTACAGAAGAAAAATTAAATTAACACAACTTTTAAATAAACCGCAATGACTTATTAGTCAACTTCAAGACATAGCCTAAGCAAAAGCATAATAGTTTACGCTCTTAAGAGACGTAGCCTAACTTTTGCAAATTTTGCTCTCATTATTTATTATTGTTTCTTAATATGTGCACAAATCACGTCAACAAAACTTAAATCAACACGACATTAGCAAAAACGCAAGAACTTATTCCTCGACCTAATATAATTTAGTAAATGTTATAAGATTCGAATATATATATATATATATATATATATATATATATATATATATATATATATATATATATATATATATATATATAACCCTATATTTTAAGAACGAGATTTTTTGAAGGTTAGAAAAAGATTTTTTCTTTTAGTTCGGTTGTCACCTAAGTATATTTCAATTTGGTATCAAAGTTATTTCTAATAATTCCTTTATAATAGAAAAAAAAATGGTGAAGTTCAGAAATAAATATAAGTTTCGAATTTTTGTGATTTTTTTAAAACTAATAGAATTACAAATGGTGAAGTTCAGAAAATTTATTAAAATTTTGGCATGGCATTATTAGAGCAAATTAGATGGAGAAATAAAAAGAATCATGCTAGGCCGTAGGACACAAACCAAAAGTCTTACAGCGAAGCGCAAACTCCTTCTGTTTAGGTATATTTTAAACTTTTATTCGTACGGCTGTTTTTTTGTATGTTTCGAGCTTTTATCAAAGTTCTTTCTAAGAGTTCGGAAAAAATAAATATAATTATCGAATGGTTTGGAATGAAAAAACACAAATCGTGAAGTTCAGAAATGTATTAAAATTAGGGCTTTGTCGCTTTTTTACTATCATTTCGTATAGGAAACAAATTTAGATGAAAAAAAAGAGATCTAACGAAGGTTTTTCTATATATCAAACCGGGTAAAATAACTTAAAAAAAGGTTTCAGGGTGTCGATGTTGAAAAAAGTGTTTGGAAAATCCGCAACTATGTATAAATCTTCAAAGGATAAAGACAATATAATAAAAGGTGAAATAACTTTAAAAAAATGTTTCAGGTTATCTATGTTGAAAAGGGTGTTCAGGGTGTTAAAATAAAGAGTCTATAAAGGGGATTATAAAAAGCGGTTTAGAATAGCAAATAGGCCGAGGCCACACGACGAAGGAGTGCCTGTGGAACCAAGTTCTTTCTGTAAGAAAGAATACGAAGTATCGCTTGTAAATATATATATTATATATATATATATATATATATATATATATATATATATATATATATATATATATATATATATATATATATATATATATATATATATATATATATATATATATACATATGGGGCGGGTTAGCACGACATAAAGTCGTCTTGGTTTCGGTGTAAAATTCTAAGGCGAAATGTCCCCGTAGGGTTGATGAGGCAAAACTTGGCGTTTTGATACTCCCTTGCTTCAACCTTTTCCTCCTTTATCAAAAGTGAGATCCCTTCAGCGTCGATTTTTGGAATGAAATTCTGCTGCCTTCTATATATATATATATATATATATATATATATATATATATATATATATATATATATATATATATATATATATATATATATATATATATATATATATATATATATATATATATATATATATATATATATATATATATATATATATATATATATATATATATATATACACATATATATATATATATATATATATATATATATATATATATATATATATATATATATATATATATATATATATATATATATATATATATATATATTTCAAGGAAACACGAGGGTTAAGGGAAGTGCAAGTAGAGGAAAAAGGAAATTATTTACTTACAAATAAAATATTTCGGTAACAATTCTAATTTTGACAAACTTTAATTACGAACCTGTCTCTAGAAAGTTATAACGCACTATGGATATGTTCCTTCGTTTATCAGCCCAAACCGTTCGAATAGACGCCACTCGTGTCCTTGAAATTCTCAGATACTCTTGGTTAATAGACATTACGTGATGTGAATCCTAGAGCGGGGGAAACACGTTATGAATTTTTATTCGCGGGCGACTCTACATCTCTTATGTCGGTCGGTCGGTCCCTGTTTTGCTTATTATTTGTTTTCCTAAAACCATCATAACTATTCGGACGATTATAACGAAATTCGAAACCATTATGATGTTTTACATTATCTTTTATGTATATAATTGACAAATTCCTCCCAAGTTTAGCCCAGGAATTATTTTGTTTTGGCTAAAACATCATAACTATCCGGATGATTCTAACGAAATTTGAAACCCTTATTTTGTTTTACATTTTCTTTCGAATGATATAATTGCCAAAGTCCTCCCAAGGTTAGCCCGGGAATTATTTTGTTTCAGCAATAACATCATAACTATCCGGACGATTCTAATGAAATTTTAAACCCTTATTTTGTTTTACATTTTCTTCCGAATGATATAATTGCCAAAGTCCTCCCAAGGTTAGCCCGGGAATTATTTTTTTGGCAATAACATCATAACTATCCGGACGATTCCTAATGAAATTTTAATCCCTTATTTTGTTTTACATTTTCTTTCGAATGATATAATTGCCAAAGTCCTCCCAAGGTTAGCCCGGAAATTATTTTGTTTCAGCAATAACATCATAACTATCCGGACGATTCTAATGAAATTTTAAACCCTTATTTTGTTTTACATTTTCTTTCGAATGATATAATTGCCAAAGTCCTCCCAAGGTTAGCCCAGGAATTATTTTGTTTCAGCAATAACATCATAACTATCCGGACGATTCTAATGAAATTTTAAACCCTTATTTTGTTTTACATTTTCTTTCGAATGATATAATTGCCAAAGTCCTCCCAAGGTTAGTCCGGGAATTATTTTGTTTCAGCAATAACATCATAACTATCCGGACGATTCTAATGAAATTTTAAACCCTTATTTTGTTTTACATTTTCTTTCGAATGATATAATTGCCAAAGTCCTCCCAAGGTTAGCCCGGGAATTATTTTGTTTCAGCAATAACATCATAACTATCCGGACGATTCTAATGAAATTTTAAACCCTGATGCTATTTTACATTCTTTTCCAATGAAATAATTGCAGTCTCTCAGTTTAGGCCGGGAATTATTTTTTTGGCAATAACATCATAACTTTCCTGCCGATTCTAACGAAATTTGAAACCTCTTTTGCTGTTTTACGTTCTCTTTCCAATTATAGAAATGACAAGGTCCTCCCAAGGTTAGTCCGGGAATTATTGAAAGTTTTGAAGTTCATAGGGTAATAAATCCGAATAAGTGAGAGCACGCGACTTTTTGTTCAGCAGACCTTGTTGCCATTACATTAGGCTTGAGTGATTTATGCGTGAGACATTTATTATTATTAACTACGAATGGATTTTAAGAGTATTTACATGTTTGCGTATTAAATTTTGTAGAAATGCACATTACATGGGCAAGTGCCACAAATACGCCCCGCCCCCCCTGAGAGTCACTCACAAATCGAAAATTTTTAACACGGTATTTATTAGATTAGTCCGGATACCCGACGAGGTCTCTTAACAACACAGACAGAATGTGTCACAGTGCCATTTGGCTGAGTAGTACCACGGGGAGACAATTGATTGGCAGTACCAGTCAATCGACGCGAGGCACTACTGTCCTGCACGAAGTTTTGCGGGTCTCGTTCCTCCCAAATCGGCGTCTGGCTAAAAGAATATATGTACAGTAATCCCTTGATTAATGCGGCTAATTAATCCTCCATTCATACCGCATATATCAAAACCGCAGTAATTAAAGTTAAAAACCTATGGGTTTTAAATGGAATGAATCCTGGAAAAAAATGAAAAAAAATGATTTTGTTACTCAAAAGTTACCTAAATATACAGTACAGCCCTACATAATTGATGAATTATTAAGGGATTTATTGGAAGAAAATATGATTTAAATTTTATTTGAGGCAAAAAAAATTATCTAACGTCGCTTGAACAGTAGTTGCATTTTTCCTTCCACTCATAATTTTGCAAAAACAATCAATTTGCTTATGGAGCCATCGACAAATATTCATGTTTTTCTTCGTCTGGATTGATCTCGCGTAAGAGTTCTTTTGTTTTTTCAAGTGTATAGAACAGTTCTTCAAGTTTTTTAATTAAAATTTCTTTAGGAGCCGTTTCCTTTTCTCCTGATTCATTTTTATCTTCTTCCTCATATTCACGTTGATGTTCAATTCTAAGAAGATCGTCATCAGTTAAGTCTTTTGAATGTGATTCCAATAATTCTCTAACATTTTCTGAATCTACTTCTTCAAAGCCGAGGTCTTTTCAAATCGTAGCAATTTCATCATTAACTCTCTCGACAGGATTATTGAAGCCACAAAAGTAATTTGCGCATTCTGGCAAAAGATTGTGCCAGACAACTCTTATGGAGCTGTCTTTAACTTCTTCCCACGATTTGTGTATGTTTTTAAGTGCTTGTTTAATAGCAAATTTTTACCAAAATTCTTCAAGAGGGATCGAGTTCTCTCCAGTTGTAGCTTTAATTGCCTGAGCAAAAGTTCGTCGCAAATAATATGCTTTGAAGTTAGAAATTACTCCTTGGTCCATTGAGGGCAGCAAAGACGTTGTATTTGGTGGTAGATATATAACACTCACATTGTTATTTAAATCATTAAATCAAAAAACTTTGAAATCTAGATTATTTTCCATGCAGTATTTTTCGACTGTGGGACAAAAATGCATGGTGAACCATTCTTCAAATAACTGCTTTGTCATCCAAGCCCTTTTATTCGATTTCCAAATTAATGGGAGGGTTTGCCTGTTAATGCCTCTGAATGCACTTGGGTTCATTGTACGATAAATTAGCATCGGTTTCAATTCGCAATCTCCTTCGGCGTTACCTCCAAGTAGGAGTGTTAATCTATCTTTAGATACTTTATGATCTGGTGCAGTTGCTTCCTTTCCTGCTAAAAATGTTCTTGTTGGCATTTTCTTCCAGAATAAACCAGTTTCGTCAACATTGAAGATTTGACGGAGATCGTAGCCATTTTCTTCAATTCGACGGGATATTTGGCTGCTGCATCTTTATCAGCACTAGCTGGTTCCCCCTGTTAATTTAATATTTCTTATGCCGAATCGAGGGTTGAACTATGTCTGAAGCTCATGGCAGAAGGCAACTATCTTTAGTTGCCAAAACGTACTTCGAAGGGTTTGCAGCTCAAAATAAAGAGCGCACTAATCCAATTTTATACTACATAAATAAAGGGATGATTTCAAAGAAAATTGCGCACTAATTAAAACCGCACAAATCAAGGGATTCTTGTATATAGTAATAAATATAATGAATTTATATTTAGTAAAAGTTATAAAATTGGAATATATATATATATATATATATATATATATATATATATATATATATATATGCGTGTGTGTATGTGTTTGTGTGAAAGAACTCAATAGCGAGTGATGGTATATGATAGTGAAACCACTGTATAGGAGGAAAGAATTTATTTACGAAACTAGTTTGGGATGAAGTTTACCATACCCTCTTCAGTCATATAATGAGAATGGATTAAACAACACAAGTTACTGAATATCTCAAAATCCCAGCCCTCCCCTCCCCCCCCCAAAAAAAAACCCCGGAGAAAAAGGGTCATTAATCAGGTGTGGTCTTAAGATCCTTAACAAAACTCTTTACAATCAGGTTCTGGGAATAGAAACTACATTTAAGTTGACCATCCGAAAGATAAAAATTGGGAATTTTTCTCATTAGTATTGATTCTATATTTTTTCTTTACCGTAAAATAAAAAATGTCGAATCAATACTAATAGGAGAAATTCCCAATTTTAATCTTTCGGATGGTCAATTTAAATGTAGCTCCTATTCCCAGAACCTGATTATAAAGAGTTTTGTAAGGATCATAGAACCACACCTCCTGATTAATGACCCTTTTTCTCCGGGATATATTTTTGGGGGGCTGGTACCGTCATACAAATAGGGTCAAAATGCCCAATAATGAGTTCCTTAAAACTACTTTTCATCTATTATCATAGGAACCGTTCTCAGGCAGTTCCACAGCAGAAAAGGAAGTCCCCGTCATCTGTGCTTTCTCAGGGAACCCTCCAAACCTCTATGACCGGAGAGGAAGCTTACTCCTCTCCTAGGCCTAAGGGTGCAGGGAACTCCCCCTAACCCCTTTTTCTCCGGAGAAGCCATTGGGCGACTCCTTCTTACCAGTGGCAGTCCCCTTTTACTTTCACAGGGGACTGCCTAGAAAGCACACCAGCGGACCATAATTGACTGCTCCAAGTGGGAGCAGGTCGATAGGGATAACTCCTTTAGGGGATTAAGAGATGACAGGGCCCGTTGGACCGTGCCCTTGAAAGTTCTGCTTGCATGCATTACAGGCATATATGATGCATACATTAACGGCATCGGACGTTACAGTATGCATCCAAGCCACGATTGGCCTGTCCGCCCCCTGGGATCCCCCGGATGGGGAGTCCCTGGCAAAGACCCAAATTGCGAGTGCGCAAAGAAAAACTTCGATTACGTCGGGACCCCTCACTCAGAGATAACCTTGCGTTTTTTAGCCCGCTGGATTAAAACGCTTTATGGTTATTCGCTCCACTGATGGTAGCATGTCCATCAAATGAGAGCATTAGTTAGACTGATTGGTAGAGAGCCAAAGGAGACCCGTTTCTCGGACGGGGGGCTTCTGGCAATTGAGTCGAATCGCCCCAAGGCGGACATGATTAGTGCCCTTCGGACACTTGATGGCACGCCGGTGAGTGTTCCGCGTACTCAACCACGAACTTCGTGAAAGGAGTGGTTTATGCAAGGGAACTCTTCAACTATTCTATAGATGACATCACCTTAGAGCTGGCCGACCATGGAGCAGTCAAGGACGTATTGTAAGTTTACTATTTTATGGATTATCGGCAGCTGTTGATTACACCGTGGAATTTTATCTGACTCCAATTGGAGGCTGGTTGTCCATTTACAGCCTGGGTTAACGGTAACCATCTAATTATTCGTCGGAGGATTAGGAAATTATAAAATTGCGGTTTTGGAGATTTATACTTGGGCCATTATATTTGCGGCCGCTGTTTCGGGCAAGTGATGTTGCCGCGTCAGTGGTTTGTAATATGCTCGCGTCCTAGTCTCTTGGACTGAATGAATGAATTAATTACTTAATGTCACCAATTAAGCTGACAGGCTAAGTGGGCTAAGGAGGACTCTTTATTTTTCTTTTGATGGAGAATTCGCCAGTCTTCCTCTTCATTATTCGCTGAGGGTCACCGGTCATTAATGTGTCTACGTCATTGGGAGAGGAGCACTCCATAGCCAGACGAGGCCTATTTCTTCGGGGCTACTTAAAGTTTACGGAGATTGTCCTTGTGATGACCTGGCTGTATGAATGTCCTTGGAGGGAGACTATCCTCCTCTGACATTAAATGTTTGTCTCGATCTTGTTACTGACCTTTCTCTCTCATTCAGGCGGTCTGTGTGTGTTTATTAAAAGCCTTTGTATTCTAACGAAAGATTAAGGGCGAGGCTCCATTTTCTCATCCGAGAGTTGGTCGAAGCTTAATTTATCAGAGAGTATGTGCGTATATTGAGTTATAGCAATAACTCTGGGCATTCCTATAATAAAAACCTCCTGGGAAACTTAAATATATATATCATCATTTATTATGTATAAAATTCATTCAATTATTTTACTTTAACTTTGTTAATTTAACCATTCAATTATTTTAATTTAACTTGGTTAATTTAATCATTCAATTATTTTACTTTAACTTTGTCAATTTAATCTTTCAATTAATTTACTTCAACTTTTGTAAATAAATCATTTTATGTTAAACTTAATAATTAATTCATTCATTTATTTTACTCATCAATTCAATTAACGTATACTGTTCCAAAAACCCATCTCTTAAATTTCACACACAAGCAAACAAACACACGTTCCCAGGTCGATCAAAATAGCACGGTATTCCGCCCACTCGACTCGCAACTTTCTTCGTATAAAGGTCGGTAATCATTCCTTCTACAATTATTCATTTACCTCCAGACAAATCATACTTAGTTAATTCCATTTTCTCTCACAATTCTTTGCAAACGACCATACGAGAGTAGATCCTAATTATATTTACTTCTCATTGCAGCCCCAATTCAGTCCATCATAGATACTCTATATTATTCACTACATTTCTACTCTATATTATATATTACCCACCTTATTGTTTCACCATATTATTCCGCCATATTAATTTCACATACTTCAATTCTCTTCGCATCTTTTTTACTGTAAATGATATTTTAAAATATCTTACATGTATACCTAACCTACTTATCTCATTGTACATTCGTTGATTTTATGAATATATTTATATTTGTGTAATTGTCTTTCTTAAAGCCCAAGTCATTATTCCAAAAATTTATTTTGCAGTTGCCTTAGGCCTAAAAATAACTGCAGACAACTTCGATCAAACAAATTTATGGTTATGGTTTTCGAAACGCTATCTAGGTTGATTTATTAACAGAAGATAAATCACATAGATAACCATACACTATAGAGTGTAGGCACGTGCACACCAAGAGAGTGTTCGAATTTGGAAATCTGACTTCTAGCTATCAGGCTAATATTCGTAATAACATAAGTTTCGTCTTTCGCAGGGCCATGCCAAAGCTGGTGAGTCAAACTTTCTTATCCATCAAACTCATTATTTGTGTGCACAGATGTTTTAATTGGCTTCGTTATCGCTGCGCGGGAAAAAAAACCGGTCGGATCGCACCTATTTTCTAATGTGTGAATTTTGTGTGTTTACCGTGTGAGCACACCGTTTTTATTGCCTCGTGGTTTTTGCATTATTTAGAAATATACTGTTAGCTTTGCATTGATACACTAATTTTGACTAGCGGTACAGCATTATTTACAAGTAAGCAGGTTGCTTTGCATTAATTATTAACAAATGGCATATTATTTTAGTGTTTGGTTTGTGGGCCTATTTCAAGATTTAATAGGGCCAATGGGGTGCTCAATTTTTGAGGTTCCTTGTTGGATCTACTTCACCTTAAAATTGAGCGCTACAGTCGAACGTGTAATGAGAAATAAGGAAGGGGTTTCGAGATCCACCCCTACACTTTTCGTTACGTTCGTCTGTGACAACCTCCCTGAGTCGGTGCGAGCCAGTTGGTGTTGGTACCGCGTGAAGGCATTCGTTCCACTGCCGCGGAGGTGCTACTAATGCCACCGCTTCAGTAATACGAATCACTCCTGTAGACGTGCAAAGTTGGGGTTATCCGAACTTTGTATAAGATGCTCCGAGGCGATACAGTATTAGTCCAAATCGTGTGTGGCCAAGTGTGCCAATTGCAGAGAGCCGCAACCCGCTTCTTCGAAGCAATGTGGTGCGTATCTCCTTGAGAAGAAAATCAAGGCCGTTCAGGCCCAGAATCGTCTGTTCTTTCACGAGGCTAAGGGTTTCCTGGCCCCTCCAGGCCTATGTTTTCGTGCCCATAAAGAACCCTTTTGCAGGTTTTACCAACCCCGGGCACTTCCCTGGTACAGATGGCGGCACAAAGAATTCACACCCAGCTCCGGCTAAAACCGGTCCCCTCTCGCTTCCGCAGCGTGACTGTTTCCCGTAAGGCGAAACGGCTGCGTGCCTCCACAGAGTCTTTAGACTCACATGAGGCAACACTCATTAAGTTAGTCATGAGGCCATCTCTCAGGATTCCTATAGCTGTGCCCTGAAAGGAGTACAACACTAAATGAGCTTCGGCTCCTTGTGGCTCAAAAACGGTGGATCATCCAAAAGAGGGACCCTCGCCTAGGAAGCTGACCCGCCTGCCTGAGGATTCAAGGAGGAGGGAGGAAAAGACTGGCATAGCGATCCCAACCTCCCCAGATATGTCCTCGAATGAGACTGCGCTTTATCCGGCCAATTATTCTGGAGTTCTGTCTAGGCGAAGCGTACGGCCATTCCCGTGAGGGTTTTCTCTTTAAAGAGGGCCCCGCATCTCCTCCGAGCTAGGCCTGGAGTGAATATTCCAAAGAAAATACCGCGTACTGCGAGCCAAGTGGGAGGAGCTGCGGGAGATCTTTTTATCTCATTTGCGCACCCTCCCGGGGTATAAGGGTTTTGCGACCCCACCACCACGCGATGAGGGCCTGGCAAGAGGATGCGGCATTTACACCCGGCATGATATCTCCGTTCCTCTCTTTGCTTTAGATACCTCTTTCCAGGCATTGGCTGTGCAGCTGCACCTTGATATAATATTATTTCTCCGTACATTTCACTGTCAGCCGACTTCAACGTGGGGGAATTCTGTCGCGTCTAAGCACGGTTGCCGATGCCCTTTCTATCCTGGGGGTCAGGTCCTTGCTGACCTGAGCGACGAGATGGAGATGTGTCATAAATGTGAATGAGTTTACGCATCACTGTACGATAACAACTTCATTTTCCTGTCTCGACCTATGATATCTCTGGATGCACAACCTATTTCGGGTTGGGGGAAGGGATGTAATCGGTAACCTCCATGTTAATGATCACTTTCCCATTCAAAAATCATTTTCTGGGCGGCAACTGCCTGAGAGCCCACCCCAGTGGTGCTTGGCATGGGCGTGGTGGTCCGCATTTGTCTCAGTTGAGGAGTTTAAGTCAGTAGATGAGGCGGTTGAGTTCTTATCTGGGGACCTCAATGTGACTGGCCTAAATACTATTACTAGAACGTCTCATCGTTTTGCATGCCGACCTCTATCAGGGTGGTCAGCCGAGTGTGTGGTGTCCGTCAAACAGAAGCGTTGTGTCTACATACGCTATAAGTGCCGCTCAAAAGATTTCACTGTGGGTCAATTTCGTCGAGCTAGGGCGAGGCTCCGGTATATTTCGAAGCACATCCGCAAATCTTTCTGGTGGGTATACGTTTCTTCACTTAACGCGAAGACCCATCGACAGAGGTGGAAGCGAGTCAAAAGCATTAGGGGTAGGTTCTCTCAGGACCCCCCTCCCCTTCTCCAGGAGAATAGGACAGCGATCTTGGAACCAGCGTCCGTGGCGGAGTCCTTCGCGGTCGTTTTATCCGCATTCTCTGGCCGGGATACTGCTCCACCAGCATCCATTGCGCGTTGTGATGTCGCGGAAGAACTCCAAATGACCTTTGCTTCCAGAGGCGGAGACTCGTTCAACATCAGCTTTACATTGAGTGATTTGAGTTCCGCTTTCGCTTCGTGCTCAGACACCGCCCCTTGTCAAACGATGCCCGGTACCCCATGCTTCGATACCTGGGTGAATGAGCCATGGGCTTTCTGTTAGATTTATTTAGAAGGATCTAGGTAGAGGGCAATCCTCCCAGATTCCTGGCGAATCGCTACTATGCTCGCTTTTCGCAAACCGGGGAGAGATCACTCTACCACGGCAGGTTTCCGACCAATCTCTTTAACCTCCTGCGTGTGCAAGTTGATGAAGAAATTGGTAAATGTTAGATTAGCCTTTATTTCTAGACACCCGGTACCCCATGCTTCGATACCTGGGTGAATGAGCCATGGGCTTTCTGTTAGATTTATTTAGAAGGATCTAGGTAGAGGGCAATCCTCCCAGATTCCTGGCGAATCGCTACTATGCTCGCTTTTCGCAAACCGGGGAGAGATCACTCTACCACGGCAGGTTTCCGACCAATCTCTTTAACCTCCTGCGTGTGCAAGTTGATGAAGAAATTGGTAAATGTTAGATTAGCCTTTATTTCTAGACACCCAAGGCCACCAGTCTTCTGCACAGTGCGGCTACCGCAAGTTACACTACACGTCGGATGATCTGCTCCGACTTCGAAGCCTTCCATCGCAGAAAGCACTACGCCGTGGTGTTTTTCGATCTGGATAAGGCCTATGACACCGCATGGTGATACTGTATCATGGAGGCTCTCCAAAAATGGGGACAAGGGGATGCATCTCAATCTTCATATCTGAATTTTTGCAAGATTGTTGTTTCCGCATACCGGGAAAAGGCCCTTCCCCGCCCAATGGAGCAAGAAAAGTGGGTCCCGCAGGGAGGTGTCCTCAGTGTCACACTCTTTTCTCTGAGCATCAACGGCATCACCTCGGTGCCGCCGGGAGATGATGTCGCTACGCTCTACGTGGTCGCTCTCTTTTAGGACGGCTAACATGCCAACTTTGGAGCGTCGACTCCAACAGCCATTGAACCGCGTATCTCGCTATGCCGAAGCGAACAGGCTTCGATATACCTTTGCGAAGACTAAGGTGGTGCACTTCTGCCGCCATCCACGGCTCCACCCTGACCCAGACTCGTTTCTAAATGTGGTTCGCCTGGAATTGGTGGACTCGCAAAGTTCCTTGGTCTTGTATTTGACCAACGCCTCACCTCGGAGGCTCATATTCGCAGTCTTAGGGTCTCTTGTACCCACGACATCGATATTTTTCGGTCCGTGACGTTCGGCGCTGATAGGGCTACTGCATTACTTTTTTATCAATCCTTTCTTCGTTCGAAGCTCGACTAGGGATGCGCATTTTATGCATCCCTATCCGAGCGTGTATTGCGGAAGGTGGATTCGATCGAACACACCGGCCTTCGCCTGGCGACAGGTGCCTTTCGCGCGTCCCCCATTGAGAGCCGACTTGTCGATGCTGGGCAGATACCACTCGCCGTAGACAGTGCATTATTCGCCTGTAGGTGCAAGCCCGTCGCCTCAGTCAGATGCCAAAAGCTCTCACTGCATTCGCAACTGATCTCGACGGTGCCTATGCCGCCGAGAGACGCCAGTCATACTCTAAACCCAGAGCCGTAGCAATGTCTAGTGCCCCCACCCCACAATTCAAGATTGTGAGGCCCCCATAACAATATATCAAGAGTCCAGCAATACTGCAACTCCTGACTTGTTCTCGGCCGGTAGATCCTTTGAATAGAAGATACTTCCAATAAGTCGCCTTTTTAACCAGCAAGAAGGGTAGCCTTCCTGACTGACTGTCCAAT
Organism: Ceratothoa steindachneri; assembly: GCA_963969495.1. NCBI lineage: Eukaryota > Metazoa > Arthropoda > Malacostraca > Isopoda > Cymothoidae > Ceratothoa > Ceratothoa steindachneri. The sequence continues at coordinate 42,587,856 of OZ018319.1, forward strand.
TTTACCGACGCATGGGTAAAACGGGACCTGTGAGGTCGTCTTCTTTGGACTCACTAAACTAAAGTATTTTGAAGTTGACCGGACCTAAAATTCTGATACAGACCTAAAATCCTAATACAAACAGGGTCAACATCAGTGGTCAGTCAGATTGAAGGGAGAAGAGAGAATGAATAAGACAGGGACAGAGGAGAAAAGGACGTCGTACAGTGGCCCCAAAAGGACACAAAAAAACGAAAGTAGCTTGGGTCAGTGAGAGAACATTAATGAAGAATATATTAAAGATAAATACATGTATAAAGAAAAGAGATAAAGGGGAAAGAATGAAAGGGACATGATAAAAGGCCACTTCGTCACCATCACCAGGATGAAGAGACCCTCCGATGCCGCCAAAAAGCAAGAGCCCCTCTAAGATGAGTCGAGAAACACCGTGGCTGGGAAGGGAAGGGGTCAAATGTTGAAACACACCCTCATGAGTAAATTAAATGCAGAATTTCCAGCACAACGTTTAATAATACCTCATACAACAGGTTTTAACATACAGGAATGTTTTATTGACATAAGAATACTTCGCGTCCTCCTTTTAAGTACCTCCAGCACAAAATCCAAATTTTTTAGATTACAAACACAAAATGATAGTTAATAAAACATTCTTACAAGACAACAATTTAGTAAATAACAATAAATAATTCGATACTTTCAACTATATACACAACTAGAATGAAATCTCGAGAGAACTTTTAATTATCAAACTTCCGGTTCGGATTACGACCAAAGAGAATACCACGAATTTCTGGGTACATCTGAACGGCCAACAACTCCAATCGTGCTTCTAGGGTGTTCGTAATTTTTATCTTCGAATTCTGAACATTCAGTTCGATCCCACCAGAACTGGAAATGAAATCGTTTCAACTGTAACCACTTCACACAAAATGTGGTCATCATTTTTCCCCATACCAAATTCCCCCTCCATAGAGATGAGTTTTTTTTAATTTAAGGAGCCTACTATCTGGCGACTACCCTTTTGGGCACAAGTCGTTGCACTCACGACAGCCTAGCAGTAGGATACTTTAAAATAAGAAGAGGCAAAAAACAATAAAAAAAAGGGAAAATGGCAAGAAGGAGGAAGCAAGCTACTAGGCGGGGGAAGGTCTACCCCCACCCCACCCCGGGGGCAGGAAAGTGCGACCTACAAAGAAAACAACAAAAAAACTAGTTAAATTAAGGGGAGAAGGCCGGCCTCCCCCCCCCCAAGTCTATAATGTGCACGAACTCGACCCAAGTACAAGGACAGGCAGTAGCAACCCCGCCCATCCCGGTACGGGGGACAGGTAACGTGCGTGGAGATCGCCCAGGCTGGGACATCCTAGGGGACAACGCAGTCTTCACAGAAAGAGGCTGGAGAGCGCTCCTCAAATGGCGGTGCGTCCCGCGAGTGTGTCCAATTCAGAAACGACAGAAAGCAACCTGAAGCCTTCGCGGCATTGGGGGGAGGTCCATGGGAACAGTCGCGGCGCAATGGCACGCAACTTTAAGTTCCCTTCGACCGTCTCCCACCTACTTTGCCAAGCAGCCCGAAAAGCTGCCCGTTTTCCTGCCATGTAGTCGGTGTGAGGAAGAACGAAACGCTGGTGGGTCGCCGAGTCCTCGTGGACTCTTTGGCGCCGTCATCGGCGCGTTGATTTCCCGCAATTCCTACATGTCCAGGGACCCAGCAGAAAATAATCTCGACATCCGCCCGGCTTGCCAAAACCGTGGCGTCACGGATAATGCGAACCATGGGATGCAGAGATGCCAATGCCCCGAGAGCACTCAGGGCGCCTTGTGAGTCGCTATAGATCACAATCTGGTCTCCGAACCGGGCACGTCGCGTAATCTCCCGTACTGAGTGGTGTATTGCCACCAGCTCGGCCGTGAAGACAGACGCAGCGCCTGGCAGAGCCCCGCTGACTTCAAACAGAGGGGATACAGCATGGAAGCCGACCCCCTCTGTCGACTTGGAGCCATCCGTATACACTGGCACGGTTCCAGCGTGACACAAGGTGTGCTCCAAAAAGGTCGAACGCAATACTCCCGGCACCGTACAAGCTTTGGGAGCAGAGGCGTGGCGACAAATAGCCAAATTTGGTACCCTCCAGGGCAGAACCAGGGCCGCCACCGGCCCGAGAGCTATATCTAGCTCTGGAAGGAGTTTCTTGGCTCTAAACCCAAAGGGCTTAGGGTATGACTGGCGTCTTTCGGCGGCATAGGCACCTTCGAGATCAGCTGCGGATGCAGTGAAAGCTGGTGGCGACTGAGGAAGGCGCCGTGCTCGCGCGTACAGGCGAGTGATGCACTGCACGCGGCGCAGAGCGAGTGGCCTCTCCCCAGCATCGACCAACATTTAACAGTCGGAGTAGAGCATCAGACGTGGAGTGGAATTTGCGGAAGTCGCGCTGTGCAGAAGAAAAATGGCCTCTGCTGTCCATAAAAAAGGCTAATGTAACATTTACCAATTTCTCCATCAACTTGCACACGCAAGAGGTGAGAGAGATTGGGCGGAAACCAGCGGGAGTTGAGTGATCACTCTCCGGTTTGCGAATGGCGAGCACAGTAGCGAGTCGCCAGGAAACGGCAGGAGACCCTCCACCCAGATCCCGTTCAACAAATCTAGCAGAAATGCCATGCCTCGTTCACCCAGGTGTCGAAGCATGGCGTACGAGACATCGTCCGGACCATGGGCGGTGTCCGTGCACGAAGAAAGAGCGAAACGCAACTTATTCAGAGTAAACCTGTCATTGAAAGGTTCTCTGCCTCTAGAGGTAAAGTCAAGCCGGCGACCTTCGCGACATCACGACGTGCATTGAATGTTAACAGAGCAGCATACCGGCTAGAGAATTCGGAGAAAGCGCTCACGAAGGATTCCGCCACGAACGCGGAGTCCGAGATTGCGGTCCCATTCTCCGGGAGAACGGGAGGCGAGTCCTTTTAACCCTTTTCCACACCTCTGCTAGAGGGGTCTTCCCGTTAAGTGAAGACACGTCTGCTCGCCAAGAAGAGAGGCGAGCGTGTTTCGAAATATACTGGAACCTAGCCCGACGAAATTCACCGACAGTGAAATCGTTCGGGCGGCGGTTATAGTACATGTAGGCATAACGCTTCTGCTTGAGGGCAGTCTCACACTCGGCTGACCTTTTAGGAATAGTAGTTAGGCCCGCGGCAATGAGGTTGCCAGAGAAGAACTAAACGGCCTCATCTACCGGCCTAAACTTCTCGACTGAGATAGAGAATTCAGTCACTTCCTGAAATGCAACCACCGCACCCGTGCCAAGCACCACCGGGACGGGCTCTCGGGCGGCAGCGGCCGATTGATATTTGAATGGGAAAGTGATCACTACCATGGTGGTCATCGACCACTGCCCACTCAAAATCAGGCTGTGCATCCGGAGAGCACAAAGATATATCGAGGCAGGAAAGTGAAGCAGTTCTCGGGCAGTGATGAGTAAACTCATCCACATTTAGGACACCCATCTCAAGCTCGTCGATCAAGGCGGCAAGGACTTGACCCCGGGGATTAATAGAGTAGTCTCCCAAAAGGAGTTGTCTACCGTTTAAATCTCCGAGCAAGAGAAAGGGCCTCGGCAACTGTGACACGACGCGGCGGAAGTCCCCGGCGTCGAAGTCATCTTACAGGGGAATGTACGCGGAAATAGCAGTATACCTATCAAGATGCAGCTGCACAGCTACTGCCTGAAAGGAGGTATCTAAAGCTAAGAGAAGAATAGAGACATCATGCCAGGTGTAAATCGCACATCCTCCCGCCATGCCCCCATCCCGTGGTGGTGGGGTCGCAAAACCATTATACCACGGGAGGGTGGGCAGGGATAATGAGCCAGCATAGTCTCATGCAAAAAGATAGCTAACGGGGAACAGGAGGATACGAGCCTCCGCAGCTCCTCCCAGTCGGCCCGGAGCCCGCGGCAATTCCATTTTAGAAATATGCCCTCCAGGCCTAGCTCGGAGATGCAGGGGCCCTCTTGAAAAGAAGACCCTTACGGAAATGGCCGTACGCTTGCCGGAGGCAGAACTCCGGGCGCTGTTGGCCGGACTATGCGCTGTCGCCTTCGAGGACTTATTGGGGAGGGTTGGCCTGAACGTCCAGGATTTCCTTCCCAAGGAGATACTCACCGCATTGCTTCGTAGAAGCCGGGTGCTGCTCTCCGCAATTGACACACTTGGCCACACACGATTTGGACTTATAGTGCGCGGCCTTGGAGCAACTTACACAGACTTCGGGTAACCCCGACTTTGCACGTCTACATGAGCAATTAGTATGGGCGAAGCGGTGGCAGTAAGAGCATCTCCGCGGCAGTGGCACGAATGACTTTACGCGGTCGCGATACGAACCGGCACGCACCGACTCAGGGAGCTTGTCACAGTCGAACGTGACGAAGAGTGTAGGGGGGAGGGCTCGAGGCCCCTCCCTGTTTTCTCATAACACGCTCGACTTTGACCACCCCATGGTCGGCCAGCTCTAAGGTGATGTCCTCTATGTAGTAGTCCACGAGTTCCCTCGCATAAACTACTCCTTTCACGAAGTTCATTGTAGAGTGCGGCGTCACACTCACAGGCGTACCATCAAATGTCTGAAGGGAACTAATCATGGCCGCCTCGGAGGGATTCGACGCATTCGCCAAAAGGCTCCCGTCCGAGAAACGGTCACCTTTTCGGCTCTCTACCAATCACATTAGCTAAAGCTCTCATGTGATGGATCATGTTGCCCTTAGACAACATGCTGCCATCAGTGGAGCGAATAACCAGGAAGCGTTTGAAGCCAGCGGGCTCGAAAACGCCCGGTAGCCTCTGAATGAGGGGCTTTGATGTAATCGAGACTCCGCTCTGCGCACTAGAACTTTTTGTCTTAGTAAGGGGCTCTGCACCCAGGGGGCAGAGGGGCCGGATGTGCCGATCTTGGCTTGGTCGCTTACCGAAGTGGCAGCAGACCCATCCGTCCTCACAGCCCCCGCGGATAGAGAGGAGCCCCGAGCCTTTTTTTTCCTGTTTTTTTTTTCTTTTTAAGAGAGGATGGGAAGGGGAATGGACCCGCTTCTCCCCTCCGCCGGATGAACCGGCCTCAGCAAGGTCCTTCTCCGAGATGGAGAAGGTCCTGACGGTCGCAGGGGCACTAGCCGAAGGAGGAGATCTCTCCCCTCCTTGTACTGCCTTTGAGACCTTGGCGCCGAGCCCGGATTCGCCCCCATGGAAGGCCCTACCATCTGAGGCTGGGTTGCCTCAAGGACCATGTCTATCTCGGGTGGGCCTCCATTTGTCCCCTTTCCCCAGGACATCACAGGTCCCATTGGCAGCGGTTTCACTAGTCGAATATGGGGAGGCACAGTCCTTAACCCCAACTACGTTCAATATTCGAGCAGCAGGTCTTTTGAGGGAAGCCACCGATGCTCCGTCTTCCCTCTCCCCCTTAATGGGGTTTGCCCTACCGAGCCGCTTCAAATGGAAGTGGTCAGCTATGGGCTGCCTGCTGGATTTCTTGGCAGTCCTCTTCGAAAGTAAAGGGGGGACTGCCGCTGGAAAGAAGGAGGCGCCCGAAGGCACCTCTAGACAGGGGGGTCCCCTACACCCGTAGGCAAAGGAGAGGAGTAAGTCTACTCTCCGGTTAAAGAAATTTGGAGGGTCCCCTGCGAGAGCACAGGAGGGGGAGACCTCCATTTTTTCAGTGGACCTGCCCGAAAGCGGCTCCGTCGATCGTGAGTGGGAAAGGGAAGGAGTTTTATTTTGGTGTGTTACATCATCGGGCATGGGGACCCTATTCTTTCTGCCGGAAGCAAACGCTAATCACCCCCTCGCAGTGTCCCGCTCTGCGAGGGGTGCGTATGGGGCTGGCAGAGTCAAGTGACGCCATTTTAGGCTACCCGTCCCGCCTGGTGACCTGGCAGCCCCTCGGCATTGCGGATCCACCTTGGGCACGGCGTAAAAATAAATAGATAGTGAAGTGAGAAGGAAAAGAGATGTGAGGAAGGTATGGGTGGGAATGAAGCAGGTTGTTAAAAATCCACCATCCCAAACCGGAGCCCAGGGCTTAGGGAACATTGTCCCCTCTCTCTTCAGCCCCGATTCGGGATAATTGGCTGAGAAAATAGAGGCCGACCAGAGAAAGTTGTGGGAGAGGTTGTAGAGGAAGTGAGGAAGTAGGGGAGAAATACAGGTTGTCTGAAAGAAGAAGAGGCTAAGCCGGGGCCGGACGGGACGCTGAGCCCTGTCAGCACGGCGGCCAGGAAGGCAAATCGCCGAGCTCCTTACGGGGCATAGAGATGAGATTTTTAAGTGTCGTACCATCTCGCACAGAAAGGTGTTTAAGACATGTAATTAGCAAATTTGGATTAAACCTATGGAAATGAAACCTCCAAGTAGTGAAGGTAAACTGTCAAATCCTTAATCTTCAAATGCATGTCGAGGAGATGATTAGTGTAGAGTGAAGTGGCTGCCTACCCATATCCAAGAGCTATACGAATCAAGAATAATAACCAGACCTCTGTGACTGCATGCATAACCAAAGCTTTACACACCACCACCCGAGATCAACTGTGCCCTGCCATGGAGAAGTCACAGAATGAAGTCTGCATAATTCAACGATCGAATAGCAGAAGAGCTGGGTCCATTTCCAACACAAATAAGATACATTTCTCACTTATCTGTTGCAAAGGGATACATAGGAATAGTATAGTCAGGATGGGCTCGGTAAGAAACTAAATTGTGGATCCACTGATGCGGAGAGGCGGGGCTGGAAACCCGGTGCTCCTTTAAAGGCTGAGGGTAGAGTGTACGTCGAAATAAAAGTATACCTCACCAGGTGTAGCTAGCTGCACTACTAATGCCTAAATTGAGATATTTAAAGTGAAGTGAGACAATGTCAGGTGTAGATCGTTCATCCGTCTGCCCGGCCCCCACCCTATGGGTTTTAGGGTCGCAAACCTTTATACCCAGAGAGGGTGGGCAGGAGGCACGCGCCCAACACTCCCCTGAAGAGAAATAACTAAGGGGGGAGCAAGAAGAGATCAGCCTCCGCAACTAAGATAACCACAAAAGAGATTATCAACTTAAACAATGGTATTGGGAAGACACGTAAATCGCAGAAATTCGGAAAAAAATGTTTGTACATAGGTCATAGGTACTCAAATAGGGTCTTGAATGCCCTTGCAAAACGAGGGGTAGCCATAGGGAAGAAAAAGAGAAGAGTGAAAATGATGGAGGCTAAGAATAAAATGATGGGCGCATTCAAAGGGACATATTATAGGTATATAGACAAGAGGAATTGAGGAACGAATTTCAAGCCGCTGAAGTGATTTACTGGGATAAAGCAATTCGCATTCAAAAGTCAGGGATAGAAATCAAAGGGGTCACAAATTAACGTCAATGCTCACATTTCTGCTGGCAGCCAGTTTTCTGTATCTATGACAACGGTGACGTCCTTCTTGGACAACGCCTGATACTCTTGCACGGCCGCGGGGAGACAAGACTCCACAAGGGCGCGATCGACCTGGCGACATCGCAGATGCACCTTCTTTTCCAGAAGCTGAGAAAAAAGAGAAGCGTGAGAAAAAGGACAATGCATTCTAAAAATAATATTTTCTTAACGGTTATCTGGCGATTAACTACAAGGGCATTAGTCGCTAATTATATTATAGCCTAATCCTAGGCTAGATTTAAAAAAAAAACGACTAAAACAAACAAAACAAGAAACAAAAAGCAAGAACGAAGCATGCACCAGTGTGGGGGTGAGGCCCGCCTCCCATTGTCGTAGGATCAACTCAAAAGCATTTATAGAGTGCAGATCTGCGATAAATGTCAGAAATTCCCTATCTCGCAATGCTAGAGAGTAGGAACTAGTGATCCAGGATCCAGAATCCACATCCGAATTTGAATTGGCTGCAAAATCTACGAAACTCAAGATCAAGCGGGGACGCACTGAAAGCCGTTGGCGACAAAGAAACACCGGGCTGGCGGCTATAAGGGTATAATGCAATGCAATGCATATGGCACATGGCATCGATAAGCAGGCTCTCAAATTGGAACGTGCGGAAGCCACGCGGTGGAACCGTGGATGGCGAAAGAAGTGCATTACCTTAGTCTTAGAGAAGAAAAACGAATACCTATGCGACTCGAGATAGCTATATGCGTCTCAATGCCTGTTGGAGTAGAGCTTCAAGGGTTGACACTTGTCCGTACCGAGAGATCGAAATGTTTACATAAAGCTTATCGAGAACATCATAGGGTAGAGGTGAAGTGAAACCGCCGATGCTCAGGGGACTGCCTGTGGGACGCCCTCTCCTTCCAGATTAGCCGAGAGAAGTTCACCCTCCCACCAGTAATCGCGTTGAGGGTCTCCATGACACCAAACTCTCGGAGTTTCCTAGCCCTAAACCCAAAAAGCTTAGGGTATGACTGGCGTATCTGGGCGGCAGAGGCACCGGTGAGATCGGTTGTGGATGCAGTGGCGAATGAGGGAGAAGCCATGTCGCGCGTAGGGCGCAGATGTATTGTGCACGGCGCAGAGCCAGTGGCATCTCCCCAAGTAGGCTGTCAACGGGGAACGTGCGGAAGGCAGCGGTAGCCAGTGAGAGAAAGATGTGGTGGATAGAGTCTAGCTTCCGCAAAAGGGGCTCCGCTCCGGATGCATAAGCCTCACATCCGTAGTCAAACTTCGAATGAACAAAGGATCCATAGAAAAGCCAGGCAGTAACCCTATCAGCACCCGAGATGCTGAACGTCACGGAACGAAGAATGTCCATGGCGAGGGTTACAAGAGAACCAAAGGCTGCGAATAATAGCCTTCCCAGGTGAGGCGTCGGTCGAAAAGCAGAACAAGGAAACTGTGCAAATCCACCACTTCAAGGCGAACAACATATAGAAAAAATGCTGGTCAAGCTGGAGCCGTGGATGGCGGCAGAAGTGCACCACTTTAATATTATCCAAGGAAAGCCGAAAAGTGTGCGCTTCGGAATAGTGAAAGCTACAGTTGAATGCCAGTTGGAGTTGGCATCTGGGTCGCACCAAAAAAGATGGACCTGAGCTTTGATGCTCAAGTCAAAAGATTGTGAGACATCGTGTGGAATCTCCATGATACCGTATCGATATGCGGTATCAAAGGCCTTCTCTAGATCGAATAACACCGTGACCCAGTGTTGTCTATGAATGAAGGCCTCGCAGGCCACGTTCGACGCTCCATGCTCGGCCAGCTCTAAGGTGATGTCATCTATGGAGTAGTCCAGGAGTTCTCTCGCATAAACTACTCCTTTCACGAACTTCATGGTAGAGTGCGGCGCCACACTCACTGGCGTGCCATCAAGTGTCCGAAGAGCACTAATCATGGCCGCTCGGAGGGATTCGACGCATTCGCCAGAAGGCTACCGTCCGAGTAACGGGTCACCTTCGGCTCTCTACCAATCACGCTAGCTAAAGCTCTCCTCTAATGGATCATGTTGCCCTTAGCCAACATGCTGCCATCAGTGGAGCGAATAACGAAGCATTTGAACCCAGCGGGTTGAAAAGGCCAGGTAACCTCTGAATGAGGGTGTGGGAGCATCAAACTCAATACGCCGTTATCACAGAATTTCTCTGGTCAAGGCAGACTAGCGCTTTATCACCGTCTTCCCCCCAGTTTGATAACGCTGTCCCGCTCCCAGGTGGCAGTCGTGTCCATCTTCCCCCTCTTGGGGTAGAAAGGAATCTCTCTTATTTCCCATTCGCCTCGTCGATGCTCCAAATTATCAAGGTTTATGTTTGCTTCCGCCGCGTCCGATAACCCCTCAGGACGCCCTCGCGTGCGCAGCCAACTGTTGACCATGGCTGTGGCTCCTATTTAAGCTGATGTCTGCAAATCTTCAGCGGATAGAGAGAACCCGAGCTTCTTGCCGTCCAGACCTTAGTGTCTGTCTCCCGTGAAGTGCTCCCCACGCCCTTGTGATCTCCTCAGCAGATCGTCTTCGTGTAATCCGCCATGATCAGAGGAAGATTACGGAAGCCCGTTCATACCAGGGAAGATTGTCATGGGTCTTCTCGTCTCACTACATTGGTTGAGAGTTCCTGCCATCCGCAGATGGATCTCGATTTTGTGATTACTTCCTGGAGCCGAGGTAATCTCAACCCCCTTCGCAGTCTCTCTGGACGCCTTCACATCGAGAACCCATCGACGAAGACCTGGCCATTGGTCTTCATCCTCCAGAGGTAATCAGGAGTCTTTTCCTCGTAAGTCCTACCTTATTGGATCCAACTTATTGGATCACTTATATATTTTTCCCGGACCTAGTTTCCTTAATTTTTGCCTAACATAATATTCTTTTGTCGTACTGATTATTATTTGGATTTCCATATTTATCTGTGTCCTTGTTCTTATTATTTGTATTAAAGTTTATTTTTGTAGAGGTGTTTATCTTTCGAATAACCCTCGAGACGAACCCGGCCAACTTATTCCCTTTTAAAGAGGCAACCTAATAATATCGCACTCTAAGTAGGTCCTTACCTTTTTCCGAATACAATTGTACCCGAGCGCAGCGCTGATAGTGGCTACCTGGCGTACAATAGTGTTAACCTTTAGACTTTTTGGTCACACGACAACGCCCCTCGACAGAGGGACTCCGACGTAACGAGGCTCCGCTCTGCGAAGTTCTAGTCTTAGTCTGGGACTCCCCACCAGGAAAAGCAGCGGGGCCGGATGTGCCGATCTTGGCTTGGTCGCATACCGAAACGGCAGCGGCCCCGTCCGTCCCAGTGGCTCCCGCCGAGCGACACGAGCCCCTAGACTTTTTCCTATTTTTTTTCTTTTTAGGATGAGAGGGCGGGGAATGAACCCGCTTCTACCCTCCAATAGCAGGAGACCCTAGGCCAGATGGACCGGCCTCAGCAAGATCCGTCTCTGTCACAGGGGCACCAGCCGGGGTAGGAGATTTCTCCTCTCATTGTGAGGCCTCGGGGACCCGAGCCATCTGAGGAGGAACTTGCATAGGAGTGGACACGGGTTCGATGCTTGGTACTGAGCCCGGGTTCGACCCCATGAAAGACCCTACCGTCTGGGGCAGGGGGGTCACCTCAGGAACCATGTCCATCTCAGGGGGGCCTCCATGTATGTGCCCCTCCCCCCCCCAAGACATCACAGATCCCATTGGAGATTCCTTTTTTAACTAATGCCGGCGAACCGGTATCCATCGAGGAAGAGAGCGGGGCACCTGTAGGCTCTTAGCGCTCCCTTGTGAAAAAAAAGGAGGGGCTGCCACTGGAAAGAGGGAGGCACGGCGGCCAGGAAGACAAATCGCCCCTGGGATTGATCGAGTAGTCTCCCCAGAGGGGTGTCTACCGTTTAAATCATCGAGCAGTAGGAATGGCCTCGGCAACCGTGTACGATGCGAAGGGGAAAGGTACAGAGTTCTAGTTTTACCAGAGGCCGGGTCTGAGCCCTTAGGGACACATGCTCTATCAGGAGTGCACCCAGAGGGGAGGGAATGGAACCCGCCGATGAGTCATGAATGGCCGTTGAAGCAATCGTACTCGTAGGATTGGAGGGGCTGGGAGCAGAGCGCCTTTGTAATTATGAAGCATAGGACGTCCTTCAGCCTCTCTCAAGGAGTTGGCTCGCAGCCGGACCTCCTTCTCCAGGAGATACGCGCCACATTGCTTCGAGGATGCAGGGTGCGACTATCTGCAATTGACACTCTTGAACGTATAAGAAAATGAGTTGTCATGTACAGTCTTCAATCAATTGACACAGACTTCGGGTAAACCCCGACTTTGCACCTCTACACGAGCGATTCGTATGGCCGAAGCGGTAGCAGTAGTAGAACCTCCGTGGCAGTGGCACACCTGTCTTGACACAATAGCGATATCAACTGGCACGCACCGACTCAGGGAGTCTGTCGCAACCGAACGTGAAGTGTGTAAGGGTGCGTCTAGAGACCCTATCAATGGGGTAGTAGGCAGGTCAAAGTGGCGGATTTGGCTTAGAAGCCAGAGCCGTATTTGGGAGCGGGCAGAAGAAGGGACCGGTGAAAGTGGATGAAGATGTAGAAGGGAAAAAGGCGCATAAAAGAACCGGGGACACCAAGAGCTTCCCCTAGACCTGAGACAGAGTGGAGGTTTGCTGTGTCGTGTCTATTCTTGCAGGCAAAGCCCGGTATGAGGTGCTGCTCCGCTAGGTACATACAAAAGAGGGAACTTCCTGCGGCGCACTGGGAACGGGAGTCCGTGTTTCTTCTCCATGTTTTAGATGTAGCAGAGAGTTTCGCCCCGAGATACACCATTCACCTTCTTGCGTGTAGACAAAAGGTTGAGGCGATAGTCGTAGAAAAAAGCAGCGTTGAGAGGGAGCGAGGAGGAAGTGCACCAAGAACTTGCCCAGACCCTGCCAGTGTTCGGATCAACCGAGTGGCAGGGCTTCCCTAATTTGCAATGAGGTTGGGAAGGCATCTTCTCCAAGTACAAAGTGCAACAGGCTACACAGGCCGGGAGGCCATTTGGTTTTGTAAACTACTAGTCACTGGCTCAACTTTGCTAGTCATACAAGTCTTTCCCATTCCACACACACCAACACAATGCCTAAGGTAAGAAAGACTGTCTCAAATATGTGCCAACAAGTAGCCAGGATCATTTAGTACATTTAAAGGATCATTATATTAGGTCAACAGGAGAATTTGAACAGCTTTGGAAAAATGAAGACATTTTAAGTTCTACAACCTTTACACATTTGATTAGTTTAAAAAATATGAAAACAAAATTCTTTGAAAAAATATGAATTGCAATTAAAACAGCTAACAATGCACCCCTTGTTAATTAGGAACAAATGACCAAAGTCAGGTTATTAACTAGTCTAAGCTATTCCTGGAAATAGGCGAATTTTGACACTAATGAACAAGTTAGAACTTGTTAAACAGTAGTAGTTTGTTACCTCAAAATATTTTACATTGCAATTCTTATTTTTCTAAAGGATGGTTGGGTTTTTTTATAAACCAATAAAATGAAGGTTGTAGAACAAAATGGTAACTTATTACTTAAATTTACTTCTTTTTTTTATGTGCACAAACTTTCCAGATGACTAGAGAAGGGTTTCTTAACCCAGACTCTCGCACCTTTTTGTGCATGGATGCAGTCATATTTGTTCTTTAAAGGATGTTCAAGCTACACTAATGCATTTCTCAACCACAGAGGAAAACACCAATGTAATCACGGAAGAGATACAAGTTTATGAATTGTGAGACGAAGGACACAAACCTGACACAATCCTTGACATATTAATTTTGTCAGAATATTTCCATAAGCTTTGCTATCTTTTGTAATAAGTGCAAGTTGTTGTTGGGCCTCAAGCAACACATTTTTGGTGTGCTGTTCTTGTGCCTTCAAAATTTCCAGACGAGATTTATTCAAAAGGTTACTCGCCCCACTGAAAAGGAAAGAATTTTAAATGCTTTTTTCACCCCAGATATTAAACCATTTCTTTAAAATAAGAGGTTGAGCTTGTCAGTTGCATCTGCACTAATCTTGCAAATAATTTTTATTAATCAATTTCACATGCCCATTTCTCACAAACTTACCTTTATCATTAGACCCAATTCTCATTTCTATAAATATACAGCAACTTTTAAACAACAAACAACCACATTGAGCTGATATCTTCCATTTCTGTTGCTTGCTTTAACTAATCACCCAGACACCACTATTTCATGAAATAAATCAATAAGTTTCCACTCCCTCCACCCCCACACTCGTAATTTTAACTATACAAAACTAATGTATATTCCATCTTGTCCATGTTTTGGATCCCAAATTAAAATGTTGCTCCCCACTGAGAAATAAAAAGATTTTAAATGTGTACAGATCAGTGGTGTAAAACCCCTACTAAATTTATTCAAAAGGAATGAGATGGAATAACAATAAAAATTCACATTTTCACTCTACAGTTATCAACTACTATCCACTTATGTGTTTTTTTTCTCTCTTTTGCAAAATAAAAGCTTCAGCAGTGAGTCAACAACTTTCCAACATCTATTCTTTCATTTTCTCACATTCTTCTGACACTACTACTCTGTCTAACATCTGTTTCATTTTTAATAGCTCTCTATACACAATCCACTTAATGTTTTTTGGCTTTTCTCATTCACATCTCTTTCCACTATTTCACAAAATTTATTTATAACAATATCCGGGAAAAAGAACTTTTGATATTGGTTGTCCTCACATAACTAACATGTATCCTTATGATTACATTTCCACTCAACACTTACTCTGTGTGAGCTGTGTGATTTGTCTATCTTAGTAAGTTGGTCATTTAGAATGTCATTAGATGATAGTGTTCAGTGTATGTGGGTGATGGTAGTGCATGTGTTTTATTAAGTTGTGGTTGGGGGGAGAGGGCAAGGGGAGCGTTATTGTACTAATGTTAGTAGTAGTGTGCTGGATTCTTATTTTTAGTCTATATGGTGAGGTGGTTTTGTGGTAAGGTGTTGGTTGGAATAGAAGGATTTAGTATTCTTCTGAAATATTGAGTTGCTATCATGTTTACTGGTAAAACAATTAGTTATATTTTGGTTTCTGCATACAATATAGGGATGGGAGTGATTTTGTGTGCATCTTGTGATCATTTTGAGTGCTTTATTTTGTAGTTTGGAGCTTGCCTGCACTGGTTTTGGACAGTGATGGGTGTCAAGCTGATGGTAGGTAATTGATGGAGATGTGGAAGAATTGTTTGCAGACAGTAATAACTCAACATACGAGTGAACCAACATACAAGCATTCTGAAATACGAGCCAGCTTTAGAGCAATATTTTGCATTGAGATGCAAGCAGAAAATTGAGATACTGGCATGCTTCAAGATGCTAATGCTAGGTGGCAGAGCGCTCAGTTCACCGCCTTTGATACGAATCTCCTGTGTTGTGTTTACACTGTATGTGAGTTTTTTATTTGATTTGGTGAATATGTAGGGTGTTACATCATGGGTCCAAAGAAAGTGAGTGCTAAGGCTTTAGGGCCTGCAGTAATTGCTATTCTGATTTTCATGTGAATTTCATTATCCAGTAAGGGTCTCTCATGTATGAGTGAGGGATGGATGATGCAACATAGTAGTATGTGAAGTAAAAGTCATGCGAGTGTTGAGTGTGATTCCCAGGAAGATGGGGAATTCTATTTAAGGAGAGATGTGATCTGTTCAGTGTGATAAATGAGTGTTTATTTGATGTTGGGCAGGTGTGAACAGAGTCACACAAGATTTGAGGATGGAGGTTGTGTAAGCCAGTGTCTAGTTTGTGGCGTGTGTACCAATATCAAGATGTCTGCATAGGTGGGTCATGTTCAGGATTTTATGTGCATGGATAGCTTTGAATACTGGCTAATCTGAATCCTGCCATGTAGTAAGTGAGGGGAAGAGCAAAATGCTAGTCCAGTCACCCAGTCCTTGCAGACTGTTTGGTGCCCTCATCAGTGCGATAAGTTCCTGCAAGCCCTAAATGTCCAGGAACCCAGCAGAGATCTTGAGATCCTCCTGGATCATAGCATCACAGTGCAGAGATTCCAATTCCTCAGGAAGACCCAGGGTGCTCTGCCAGACATTATATATCACAATCTATAATGACACAGCAAAATGCACTGTGATGAGTGAGTGGTGAATGTGTGACAGGTCTATGTAGAAGCCATTCTCCCCATTCTTCTACTATGGATTTTCACCACTTTTCTTTGGTGTCTTTCTACCTTATTTTTCTGTATTTGTGTGTGAAAGAAAAGCATCACTGGGTTAGATAGGAAAAGGAGTTTGGGTGCTGTATATTTATATTTATTAATAAGATTTTTTTAAATTTTTTAAGGAGCCCATCTGACAACTGCCTACTTGGGCATAAGTCGCCATACTCACCAGAGCCTAGTACTAGGCAACATTAAAATAACAATATGCAAAACAAAATACAACAAAAAGGAAAAGGGCAACAAGCAGGCAGCACACTCCACCTCCCACTGGCACAGGAACATGTAACCTAAAAAAAAAAGTTAAATAAAGTGGAGGGGGCCAACCTCCACTCAAAAGTCATTAAGTCCACAAGTCAGTGAGCACAACCTGTCCCGAGTAGAAGGGACAAGCAGTAGCGACCCCACTCATCCCAGAATCAGGACAGGTAGCGTGCGCTAAGATCACCCAGATTGGGACATTCAACAAGAATGTGCCAAACAGTCTGGGGGACAACGCAGTCATCACAATATGGTGCAGGAGAGCACTCCAATTCGGAGACAACAGAAAGAAACCTGAAGCCGTCGCGGCATTGGGAGGTAGGTCCATGGGAACAGTGGCGGCGCAATGGCACGCAACTATAGGTTCCCCTCGAGCGTCTCCCATCTTCTTTGCCAAGCACTCCGGAGAGCAGCCCATATTCCTGCCACGTAATCAGTGTGAGGAAGAACGAAACGCTGGTCTGGTCGCCCAGTCCTCGCCGACTCTTTGACGCCCTCATTTCCCGCAATTCCTACATGCCCAGGAACCCAGCAGAATATTATCTCGACATCCAGTCACGGATATCGTAGTCCAGGGGATGCAGAGATTCTAATGCCCCGAGAGCACTCAGGGCACTTTGTGAGTCACTATAAATCACATTCAGGTCTCCAAACCGGGGACGTCGGCTAATCTCCCGTACCGAGTGGTGTATTGCCACCAGCTCGGCCTTGAAGACAGACGCAGCGCCTGGCAGAGCCCCGATGACTTCAAACAGAGGATACGGCGTGGAAACCGAAACCCTCTTAGGACTTGGAGGCATCCATATACACTGGCACGGTTCCAGCGTGACAAAGTGTGCTCCAAAAAGGCCGAACGAAATACTCCCGGCGCTGTAGAAGCTATGGGAGCAGAGACGTGGCGAAATGGTCAAAGATGGTACCCTCCAGGAAGGCGTCCTGGGCAGAACCAGGGGCGCCACCGGCCCGAGAGCTATACCTAGCTCTCGAAGGAGTTAGCTGGCCCTAAACCCGAATGGTTTAGGGTATGACTGGCGTCTCTCGACGGCATAGGCACCGTCGAGATCAGCTGCGAATGCAGTGAGAGCTTCTGGCGACTGAGGGAAGCGCCGGGCTCGCGCGTACAGGCGAATAATGCATTGTGCACGGTTTAGAGCGAGTGACATTTCCCCAGGAACGACAAGTAGGCTCACAATGGCGGAAGTGCGGAAGGCACCGGTCGCCAGGCGAAGGCCAGTGTGGTAGATCGAGTCCACCTTCCGCAATACATGCTCGGCTGCAGATGCATAAAACTCGCATCTATAGTCGAGCTTTGACCGAACAAAGGATGGATAAAAAAGTAAGGCAGTAGCCCTATCAGTGGCCCAGACGCTGAACGTCACGGAGCGAAGAATATCCATGGCGCGGGTACAAGAGACCCTCAGGCTGCGAATATGAGCCTCCCAAGTGAGACATCGATCAAACACAAGACCAAGGAAATGGTGCGAGTCCAACTCTTCCAGGCGCACCCTCTTTAGAAACAAGTCTGTGACAGGGTGGAGCCGTGGATGGCGGTAGAAGTGCACCACCTTACTCTTGTCCAAGGAAAACCATCGTATGGATGGTCGTCTTTAAAGGGCTGATCCACTGGGATGTTGGGGGCTCGTATCAAAGGATTGTCGATGTTGACGATACTAAGCACTGCCAGAAAGGGAAGGGGGATTACCCCTATCATGTCTGTGCCGGACCAAACATGCCAGCGAGGGATCACGGTGTTGGATGGGGTCTTCAATGAGGGCCCCCAACTGGGTGGACGACTCCTCAAAGAATCGTTGAAGATTTCGAGAGTGGACGCTACTTACTAAGAGTAAAAGGGTCGTTGAAGGGTTCTGCACCTCTTGATGTAAAATCCAGTCGGCAGCCTTCCACGACATCACGACGCGCATGGAATGCTGGTGGAGCAGCATCCCGGCTAGAGAATGCGGAGAAAGGAGTGGCGGAGGATTCCGCGAAGGAGGCGGGGGTCGGAGAATGCGGTCCCACTCTCCTGGAGAACGGGAGGGGCGTCCTGCGAGAACTTGCCCAGAATCCTTTTCACTCGCTTCCACACCTTTGCTAGAGGGGTCTTCCCGTTAAGTGAAGAAAGGTATGCCCACCAAGAAGAGCGGCAGCGTGCTTCGAAATATACCGGAACCTACCCCTACCCAGACGAAATTCACCGACAGTGAAATCGTTCGGGCGGCGCTTATAGCGCATGTAGGCATAACGCTTCTGTTACAGGGCCGTCTGACACTCCGCTGACCCCCACGGGAGTGGTCGGCGTGAAAAACGGATAGACCTTATGGGAATAGTTATTAGGCCTCATCAACCGTCCTAAACTGGTCGACTGAGATAGAGAAATCAGTCATTTACTGAAATGCGGACGCCCGCGCCAAGCACAATCGGGACGGGTTCTCGGGCGGCAGCGGCCCAGAAAATGATATTTGAATGGCAAAGTGATCGCTATCATGGAGGTCATCGACCACCCAAAATCAGGCTGTGCATCCAGAGAGAACAAAGATAGATCGAAGCAGGAAAATGAAGCGGTTCTCGGGTAGTGATGCGAAAATTCATCCACATTTAGGACACTTATCTCCAGCTCGTCGATCAGGTCGGCAAGGATTTGACCCCTGGGATTAATTGAGTAGTCTCCCTAGAGGGGGTGTCTACCGTTCAGATCTCCGAGCAAGAGAAAGAGCCTCGGCAACCGTGCCACGACGCGGGAGAAGTTCCCAGCGTCGAAATCGGCTGACGGTGGAATGTACGCGGAAATAACAGTATACCTCCTATACAGGTGCAGCTGCACAGCTACTGCCCAAAAAGAGGTATCTAAAGCTAAAAGAATGGAGACATCATGCAGGGTTGGCCCGGAGTCCACAGCAATTCCATTGAAGGAATATGACCTCCAAGCCTAGCTCGGATGAGATGGAGCGCCCTCTTCGAAAATAAGACCCTCAAAGCAATGGCCGTACGCTTCCCGGATGCAGAACTCCGGGCGCTGTTGGCTAGACAATGCGCTGAAGGCACTGTCGTCTTCGAGGACTTATCGGGTGAGGCTGGGCTTGTCATGCGATTCTTTTCCCGTCTGCCTCGAAACCTTAGGTGAGCGGGGCGGTTTCGGGAGCAGGGTCCCTCTTTTGGAGGATCCACTGTCTCCGAGCCCTCCAGCACAACGGAACCCCGAAAGATGGCCTCACGACCAGCTTTAGGGGGGTTGCCTCCTGTGAGTCTCGCGACTCGGAGGCGCGCTGCCGTTTCGCCTTAAGGGGAACGGTCACGCTGGATAAGGGAAGGGAGACCTGGTTTTTGCCAGGGCTTAGTGTGAATACTTTGTGCCGCCAGCTTTACCAGGGAAGCTCCCGAAGTGGGTAGAATCCGCAGAAGGGTTCCGAATTGGTGCGGAAATGAGCGTGCTCGTGGGCCTGGAGTGACCAAGAGTAGAGGGTGTCTTTCTTAATATTCAGGCATAGGATGTACCAGGCAGTGCCGGGCACGCCAGGACCAAATCTTTAGATTGGCAAAATGAAAGACAATCCTGTGCATGAATGGCCAGGATTTCCTTCTCAAGGAGATATGCACCACATTGCTTCGAAGAAGCGGGTGAGTCTCTCCACAATTGACACACACACAATTTGGACTTATCGTATGTTGCCTTGGAACAACTTACACAGGCTTCGGGTAACCCCGAATTTCCGTGTCTACACGAGCAATTAACATGGCCGAAGCGGTGACAGTAGTAGCACTTCCGAGGCAGTGGCACGAATGCCTTCACACAGAAGCGATACAAACCAGCACTCACCGAGTCAGGGAGCTTGTTAGAGACGAACCTGACGAAGAATGTAGGGGTGGGTCTCGAGGCCCCTCCCTGTTTTCCCATCACACATTCGACCTTGACCACCCTATGGTCGGCCAGCTCTAAACTGATATCATCTATGGAGTCGTCCACAAGTTCTCTCACATAAACTACTCCTAAAACGAAGTTAATGGTAGAGTGCGTCATCACACTCACAGGCATGCTATCAAGTGTCTGAAGAGCACTAATCATGGTCACCTCAGAGGTCTTTGACACATTCGCCAAAAAGCTCCTGTTCGAGAAAAGGGCCACCTTCGCCTCTCTACCAATCACCCTATCTAAAGCTCTCCTCTGATGGATCATGTTGCCTTTAGCCAACATGCTGCCATCAGTGGAGCGAATAACAAGGAAATGTTTGAAGCCAGTGGGCTCAAAAACACCAGGTAGTCTCTGAATGAGGGGCCCCAACGTAATCGAGGACCGCTCTGTGCACTTTTGGACTTTGTCAAGGACTCCGCACCCGAGTGAGCAACGGGGCTGGACATGCCGATCTTGGCTTGGTCACTTACCGAAGTAGCAGCAGACCCATCCGTCCCTGCAGCCCCCGCAGATGGAGAGGAGCCCCGAGTCTTTTTTCTACTCTTAATTTTTACAAGAGCTGGGCGGGAAATGACCCCCCCCCCTTCTCCCCTCTGCAGGCAGGAGCCCCCAGGCCAGATGGACCAGCATCAACAAGATCCTTCTGCAAAATGGAGAAGGTTCTGGCTGTCACAGGGGCATCAGCGGCAAGAGGAGATCCCTCCTCTCATTGCAAAGCCTTGGAGATCCGAGCCATTTAACATGGACCTTGCATAGGGGTGGATGGGCCCTGTACAAGGTCCACCTTAAATGGCCCTGTCTTCCCTACTCCCCCACAGGGGGGTGGCCTTGTCTTCCCTACTCCCCCTAAGGAGGTTGGCCCTGTCTTCCCTACTCCCTCTAAGGGGGTTGGCCCTATCGTGCCACTGGGAGCGGTCAATTATGGGCCACCTGCCTGCTTTCTTGGCTGTCTCCTTGGAAGGAAAAGGAGGGACTGCCGCTGGAGAGAGGGAAGCACCCAATGGCACCTCCAGTGAAGAGAAGTCCCCTACACCTATAGGCAAAGGAGAGAAGTAATCCTCTTCTCCAGTTGAAGAAATTTGGAGGGTCCCCTGTGAAAGCTGCATGAAGGGGGCAGAACCTGCTGCCATTTGAGGCCACTCTTCCCACCTAGTGGCATGGCAGCTCCACCTTGGGCACTGTGTATAAATGATAGATAGTGAAACGAGAAAGAAAGGGGAACTGAGGAAAGTGTGGATGGGGATGAAGCAGGTTGCCAAAAACCCACCACCCAAGATCAGAGCTCACAGGTGATGGAAATATTGTCCCCTCCCCCCTAAGCCCCGATCCAGGATAATTGGGTGAAAGGAAGCTGGTCAGTATCTACTCTGTAAAATTAGAGGTCAACCAGAGAAAGTTGTAAGAGAGGTTGTACAGAGAGTGAGGAAGGAGGGTAGAAATGCAGGCTGTCTGAAAGAAGGAGAAGAGGCTAAGCTGGGGCTGGAAGGGATGCTGACTCCTGTTAGCACAGCAGCCAGGAAGGCAAATTGCTGCGCCCCTGATGGGGTATTAATAAGAATAATAAATTTATTAACAAGTCTTTCAGAAGATTTAGAGGAACTTGTAATTTTTTTTACGGTTATTTTCATCCAATAAGGAAAATGAATATTGTTAAAGGCCCATTGCAAAGGCTCTAAAATATTGCCAAGTCTACCACAGATGCAACATAGGGGGCAAGGGGGGTAAACACACCCCTGTCAAGTTGATACAATCTGTGTGGTGTCTGCCTCCTGTCTGGAACGTCACAATCTGGTGATCTTTGCGCATGTTACCTGCCTTAATAACAGGACAAGTGGAGTCACTACCTCTTGTCGCTCATACTCAAGACAGATTCATGCATATAGACTTGTGGGTTATCTGACTTCTGGGAGGAGACTGGCCTCCTCCATTTCATTTGACTCGCTTTGGTGTTGGTTTCATGTTCCTGTACTCGGGGGGGAGGGGCCGGCCTCGCCCCAATGCCAGAGCGTTCTTTCTTCTTGTTTTTGCCTATTTTTTTTCTTTGTTTAGTATGGTTTAGGGAATTTTAAAGTAGCCTAGCACTAGGCTGAAATTTTATATAGGGCAACTTTTGCCCTTGAAGGCAGTCACCAGATGGACCTATTAAAAAAAATGCTATGACATGTAAGGAGGTATTTGGAGGGAGAGAGAGAATCGAGATATCACACTGGTGTATAAAGCACACACAGTCACTGGCCCCTATCTGGCAGGGACAAAGTCCCCCGCCTCCTTACACATACACAGCCAATATGGTCTAATGCAGAACAATAGCTCTTTCCAGTTAGCCTAGAGTCGAGATAAATTCCACTGAAGAATAGTGCCCTCTAGACCTATCTTGAGGATGCCAATGAGGCTCCCCCTTAAAGACAAAGTCCTCCTCACAAGGATAAGGATGGCTGTGGAATGTGTCTTGGAATGGTTTTGATGCACTTATTCAAGAAGGCACAGCTCAGGATATTAGTCATTGCCTTCTCTTGCTTCAAGTCCTCCTGATGACTGGCATTCCCTCAGTGTTTAGAGGTGGCCAGCAACTTGTGGCACCCTGCACAGCTTTAGGCAGGGGTGTGGGGCTCCTTTATTGCTACCCTCCTTTTGGGAGGTAGGATTTAGAGTCCCCCAGGGGATGGCTCACCTCTCCTTTCTGGGCTGTATCTCCTCCAAGTTTAGGGACAGTACGAGCGTGGCGCATGCTTCTTGAAGAGGTTGTATGGTGGTGAAAAGAGGGGGGAGGGGACAGTTTTGGACAGAGTAGGGCTAGCACCCATTTTGCTATCAACCAGCAATAAGTGGAAGGTAGAACCTACAGGTGTTCCTAATTGCTCAAGTTACTGCCCTCATTGGCTTGAAATGGGCAGGACTGGAGATCCTTTCTTAAATTGGGAAGAATAGGAAGTGCCTCATCATGCAAAACATAACTACACTCAGTACCTTCCCAGAACAAAATGTGGTCTATAGTATGAATAGCCCAAACCTCTCAAATACAAATGTGTCTGCATGCTTTCAAGAAGCAAGGTGTGAGTTGCCACAATTCACTTGGCCTTGCACAAAACAGCCTTAACATGCAAAGCCTTTGAACAGTTTGGATAAATTTGAGGTATAGCTAAAGTGGTAGCATTAGTAAGACAGCAGAAACTGTACAAATGCCTTCACGCAATAGAAATACCAGCCAGCAAATGCACTATCTAAGCTTATCCAGGTTGAAAGTGATTAATAGCATCAGGATGAGTCAAAGAGCCCTCTCCTTCTTTCATTGACACTCAATTGGCCCTGAAGGAGCCTTGTAGGGCCATTTCTTCTGTAATATCTTGACTGGAGAAGTTTACCATTCCCTGGTATAACCTACCCAATTTACAAAGGTCAAGGTGGAGTGTAGGGTCACCTGCACAAGTGTGCATTAAGTGTCTACACCATTTGGGACTCTGCAGAGGGTTAGGTTCATTAACCAGACGTGTCAAATCTAAGAAATGGAACAGCCTTAGCTCTATACCAAGAAACACAAGCTGTGGCACTGAAGGAGCATGTGTGCCTCGGACAACTTTGTTTCATCAGTCACTCAATGAGCAAGCTTGAGGTCCTCAAAGCTCTACACATCTTTTTCTTGGTCTTCAGTGGAGAATAGGGGTTGTCCTCATCCACCCATCCAAGGGAGGCTTGAGGCATATGGTCCAGACTCATGAGTGGTTACTAACCAAAATCAACAAGGAAGAGGGAAATCCCTTGCTATTCACAAACATTTGGGCCTATGGATAATGCTTATGAGCCCCTAAGGATGAAACTAGTTGAGGACCAAAGATCGGAGAAGGAGATTGCTGCTCCCAATAGTCCCCTTTCAGGAGACTTACATTAGCTCTTCACTCTTCAGGAGTGAATGAGCTTCCTCTTTAAATGTTTTTTTTTTCTTTTGGAGGGGTCCTGAGAAAATATAGGGGGCAACCTATGTACTAGAGGGAGCGACTTGGCAACCAGTTCACCCCAGTTCCTCCAAAATAATAATGGGCATGCCCTTTTAACTATAGAGGGGAAAAACCCTCCTGACTTAGAGAATTTTGGTGGGCGCCCTAGGATAGATTAGAAGGGGGATCTAATTAAAGAGGGTGACTTGGGGGTGGCTCTACAAAAGTGCTATAAAATAAGTCCCTTTAACTGGTGAGAGGTGAGGGGGGAAATGTCCACACCATCGGAAGATCGGTTGTCTTCAGTTTTATTTCTCTCACTACTGAACATTTTTTTATACACAAGTTCAAATGCTAAACACCCAGACAGGTTGTTCACTCCAGAGTGAATGCGATGGGTGTATCAAATTGGTTTGGTACCACTCAGACCACCTAGCCCTCCAAATGGCCAAGCATTCTGCAATGTGGCACGCCACCAGAAGTTTGGTGTAAATGTATAAGTAGCAAAAATGGGAAAATAAAAAGAAGGGGGTGGGAAGAAGGGCAGTTAATGCCCCCAACATAGCCCAAGAGGTCAGGATACCTAAGCCCCAACTAGGGGTGAAAGGATGAAAGTTGGTCGGCAACCAGCCACAAAATATTCTAGCATATAGGTGAAAAAGGTCTTGTAAATAAGTAGCAAAGGAGGGGGGGGGTACATAAAAATAGTCTCTTTCTTACAACTGAAATCTCAGGACTAAATTATACTTAATAGATTAAGCAAAAGGGTGGTGCACAATATATTTAACTGACTAGTTAACCACTCAATACTTTCCTTACAACCTGGAGGTCAAATATGTACACAAGTAATCTTAATCGCTTATCAAATGAATGGAAAAGCCATCAGTAAGAGAATTCTATCAACTGATAGCAGATAGTATGAAGTGTAGAGGAAAATATGGTATGATGGGAAATGGATACTAAGATTGAAGCTAAGGTAGTATTCTAGTCTCAGACATATCAAGGGCAGTGGGACTAGGAAAGGCAGCCACATCTCCACATGCTAGGTGTAACAGTATAAATAGAGTACCCTCTTGCGGGTTTTCACCTTTGCAAATCTTGACTTGACCACATAGGTCCCAAGTTTACACATTTATACCCAACCATTACATCATGCCACTCAACACTAAACCACTGCCAGACACTATTTACCCCACCAACCAGGGATGAATAGGTGCAAACTGGCCAGTGAATAGCCTGCAAAATTTGCCACCATACAAGAAAATAGGTGATGAAACTTGTAAAGTAGTAAATGAAAAAACAAGGGTAAAATGCAAAGGTCTAGGAGGATTTTCTTTGAATTTGGGAGCAAAAGCAACAGGGGTTTAGCATACAGATGTTTGTAATGAAAGATGTATACAAAGAAAGATGCATGAGTGCAAGAGAGGGACAATAGTGGAAAGAAGGCAGACATGTTAAAATGCACCACCACCCCTTGAGGAATAAATAGAGGAAAGCTAGCGAGTGATCAGCAGTTTGCTAAGAAAATAGGTTAGAAGAGGCTTGTAATGAAGGTGGTGATAAAAAAGTAAACAAAGTGTCTAGAAGGAATAAAGAAGCTCAATTAGTCTCAATCTAGTTTGAGACTTCTGGGGGTATGAGACTGAGAGGGGATACTGCTCCTACAGGTTACGGGTGCAACAATCTAGACAGGGCCGCTTAATGGAGGAAATCTGGTTGAAGTACAAAAGAACATGAAATGAAATTGAACCAGGTTGCAGTGAAATTATCAAAAAAGTAGTAGACAATTTTTTAACTTACATCTTTTTTTGAAGCTCAACTTGTTTCTCTTTACGGTCATAAAATTCAATAATTTTTAAGCGATTCTGGTTGACTAAACGACCTTTTTCTATAGCAAATTCTTCTTCAGCCCTAGCATCAATTTCTTCAGCTTTTTCATTGGCTTCTTGCTCTATGAAGGCCATCATATTATGAATCTAGAAAAAGTATCGCAAGTTATAATGTACTTGAACTTGTAACCTGAAAACTCATGTCCTGTCAATTCCTTGAACATCTCCTAAAACCTTTCAATACAACCTCTCTAGGAGACCTCTGGAAAACAAGGTTTGGCTGTAGATTGGGAAGACACAAAGTAAGCAAGCCTAGGCCTTTTAGAATTTAATTCTTTTTTAACAAATTGTAGATAGAAAAAAAAGCAAAGGAGCAAGACTGGACGGTCTTTCAATACAAATGTAATGTCCCCTATATCAAAGACTACTTTTTGGCTTCCCTAGTTCTATTCTTAAAGCTGAGTGGACCCCCCCATATAGGTGAATCTGTAGGTCCTTAATAAGGTGATGAAGTATTGCTTGTTTGTGGAGGTTAAGGCAGTCACAGGTTATTAGTCTTTTGGGTCTTTGTTACATCTGGTGCAAGCTGAAGTTGGAGCAAGGTTTATTCTGTAGTTGGAAGATAGCTAAGACCTGATCTTAGCTGGTTGCTCTAAATTTTCTATTACTTTGTCATTGCCCGGATTCTTTTCAGTCAAACCCATCAGTACTCAATTCTGAAGGATGCCACATCATGAGCTTTTTTACAGAAGTCTTATACAGAGGTTTTAGCGAAATTGATTCCAAGATAGTCTTTTTTTCCCTATCTGATGACTGCCTACAAGGGCATAAGTTGCTGCCCAAGATAGTCAGAGGGGTAGGGGGGAGTATTAGAATGAGATGGGCACTGTTTTCAGTTTGTTGGAGGTTGCAGTGGAGGCAGTAAGGGGGAATGAATATGATCTATTTTTGTATTCATATATAGTGAGGTTGCATCCTAATCACAGGTGGCCAACAGAAAAATAGAGGGGTGCATCCATTTTGCGTTATGATTCAATAAGGTTTGGGGAGGTTAGCTAATAATTGGAGGTAGTGGCAAGTTGAGTTGGTTGAGGGAGGATGGTTCTAGTGGTTGAGGTAAGAGTAGAGGGTGTAAAGAGCATTGCAGTTTTCTGAAGAAATGTGTGGTGCCTATCATGTTTAGAAGGTCTTCAATTGGGAGAATTTTCATTTCAGTGTGGATGTGGTATATCGAGGTGGTTTTCATGCAGTCAGTTGCAATACAAAGGAGACTATTTGGGATTGTGTTTATCTTGCATAGATATGTTGATATGATTAATGCTCAAGATTCATAGATTAATGTTATGCAGACAAACTGAAGGTGTCAAGTTTGAACATATCCTTCTAAGTAATGTTTTGTGTGAGTTTTAGGGTAATACCCAGTTATGTGGGGTTATGGTTCAGTGGGAGAGTTTGGCTGTGGAGCAAGCTATGTTGCGAGTAATTTGATTAGCAACTCTCTGGGGTAAAGAGGGTGACTGTGGATCTTAGGGAGGAGGAGGGGGGGGGGGGGTTAGACATTGTTTAGCATGAAGTTTTGGAAGATTGCCACTTTTTTAGGTTTCTGTAGGCTGTGCAAATGGAGTAATATTAGGATGTAAAGGAAAAGTCATCTGCATAAATGTTTAGATGGACTGAGTGGGGTAGTAGGCAAAGATTAGAGAGGATGGGAGAGAATGGAACCTTGGAGTACCCTGTTAGGAAGCCCTTTTCTTTTGGATTGGGCAGTGTTGGAGGAGTTGTCAGTCTATTGAAGAGAAAGTTTATGCTTTTTTTTTCCTCAAGTTTGTGCAGTAATTTTTGTATAAAGATTTTGCAGAGCACAATGTCAAAGGCTTTGCTGATGTCTATTGTGCTAAGGGTAAAAATGGGTTTACTTAACTTGTGTTAGAGAACTAGATACTTTTACCCATTATTTTAATACTGAAAAGTCAGGCAAAAGATGCACCGACTGAAAAGGAAGAAATAATAAAAATATGGAAAAAGTGTTAATGGCCTAATCTTCTTAGGTAAAGGCACACCTGCCTCAGGAAGAGGCAACAATTATAAAATTTAGTATACCTAATTAGTAAAGGCCAAGGAATTACATATTTTAGCTGTGAAGAGAATGAAGCAAGAGCAGAAAAATATACATCAAGATAAATTTAAATTATTTATACCTATTATATTTGTTGTTGTTTTGGAATACTCTCTAATTAAGATATACAGAAATTTTGTGCTATGAATTTTTATATTTATACTGATAATTGCATAATGATCATTTAAAAATATGCATACTCTTTCAAAATCCAGTTAACTTCTAATCTTATATTCCACAAACATGAGTATAATACCCAGCATCATTCTATCAAATACCACATTCCCCTTAAATAGAATACTTAGAGTGCTTTGTGTCACTAAATACAAGACTAACTTTTCAACAAAAATATAAAACACTGGTATCTGAACCCTAACCTTATGATAAATTTTCATAATTACTGTCTCGCATCTTCTTTACCAGGCAGCTGAGAGGGCCAACTTGATTCCATGTAGTTAGTATGATGAAGGGTGAGACTCTGGTCTGGTCACCCAGTCCATGTATATTCTTTCCCTACAATCCTTATATGTCCAGGAACAAAGGAGATGACAATCTCGACATCTACCAGGCAGACGCCAACTTGAGCATCGCAGATACCACAAACCACAGGGTGTGGCGATTCCAATGACCCGATAGCACTCATGGCACTTTTTGAGTCACTAAATTTCACATTAAAGTCTCTAAACTGGGTTTTGATGAATTATCTCACATACCAAATGATATATTGCAATCAGCTCAGCCATGAAGTCAGATGCAATGCCAGGTAAATCCTTGCATATTTCAATCCGAGGGGATACAGCATGGATGATGACACCTCCCCTCCTCCCAGACTTAAGACAGTAGATTTTAAAAAGATCAAACTGAGTTTGCTAATTTTGAATAGGAGTGGCGCATATGTTTTAGGCAACTAAAGCATGTAATAATTATTTGTATTGTTAAAATACTGTCCTAGAATTAATGTTTCAATGGTGGAGAGGGTCTATCACACTTAAAATCATAAAATAACAATATTTCAACCCGATTCTGCAACTTAAGAATTCTTCCATGATGCAATCTTGAAATGTCATGAGATGGCCTAATTTATGCTTGCTTGTTTTGTGAGGATAAATTTAAGTTTATTAATTTTATGTTTTTGTTTTGAATACAAACCTTTTATTCAGCATGCAAAGATATTCTATTATTGACTTTTTGCCTGCCCTTGATTTGGGGGATAATTCAAATACTATTTGTGTTAAAAAAAAATATATTTTTTATTTATTTTTCCTTGGGCAAATTATAAAAGAGTTTAATTTAGGGGTTTTCTTAGGTTATTGGAATCGTATCATATTGTATTACAGTCGCCCCTTGGCTATTCGCGGTTCATCATCCGCACCTTCAACTATCCGCAGAAAATTGGGGGAAGAAGGCCTTAAAATTCCAAATTTGTGCCATTTCCAGATATCTGCAGAAACCTACGTACATAGTCGTAAAACATAAGTGTTGGTTGGCTGAGACGGGCCGATTCCAGCCAATCAGCGTTCAGATCTCACTCGCTCGACTACAGTATGTGCAGTATATGTACCGATTTCCCGCTCTCCATTCAGTACGCTTGTGTCCCACGTGTGTGAGCGGTGATTTGTGTATTTGTCGCAATTTTGCATGTTTTATTTCTCATTTTTCAATCGTTTTGCCCCCTGCCTTTATGGGGACATGCAAAGGAACATGAAAAAAGCAACGATCTCAATTGCCCATTACAGTGTTCTTCACCCCAAATAAAAAGCCTGAACTCCTAACCACACTCGAAACTACACCCTCCACCTCTGGAGAAACTTTTCCTCCTCATCCGGTGTTTACTGAGCAGGAGTCTTAGAATAATTAGAATCTCCTCAGCTTCCCTGTGCAGTTATATCATTACCATTGTCATCATCATCATTGAACTGCACAGGCAACATCATCTACAATCATCAGTCATCATTCTTCAATCAAAACCAAACTATCTCCAGGTGAACAAACATTATACAATAAAAAAATTTAATATGTTCTGATACTTTATTTCGTACTGTATGTGTATGAACATGACAAAACATAATTTCTTGAATTAATATGGGGAGCGTATTACAATGTTTCAGAAGGGTTGGGGGTGTTTTAGGGTCAACTATCCGTGGTTTTTCAATATTTGCAGGGGTTCATGGTCCCTATCCCCCGCGAATAAGGGGGTCAACTGTATATATGATTTTGAAGAGAATTTCAAAATAGGGGACTTCATCCCCCCTCATACCCTCCTTTAATTTGGGAGGGTTGCACCCCACTATTTTTAAATAAACTAGTAATATTCAAAAGCCTAGCATTAGATTCTAATTCAAAGGCAATTGCCATATATCATTAGGCGCTCTATTTTTCATTGCTTTTATGCTGTGTTTTTTTACTTCAGACATATAAGCCTCACCCACGAATGCTATTTAATTTAAATCTAACATATTTTCTTTCATATTTTAATTCAGAAAAAATTTCACTTCAAAATGATATATAATGCAATATGATGCAATTCCAATTAATAATATGGCTTCTAAGATTACTGTCAATCTATTTTTCATCATAACATTATAATTAGAAATTTGCCAACCTTAATTAGTGGAAGTGCTATATAGTATACATCTTTTCTAAGGAATTTAAAAATGTGTCTTCTTATGCAGTTTTATGTGTACTTTTCAGATCTGACACTCATTTTTCCTGGAAATGCATAGTTTACCCATAATCAACTGAAGGTTCATAATAAAACTAAATCTACATACATTGGAAAGGAGAAGAGTCAGAGGGGAATTGATTGAAGTCTTCAAATGGGTAAAAGGATATAATAAAGGGGATCTGGGTAAGGTTCTTATACTTAGTGAACATGACAGGACATGTAGCAATGGGTTTAAGCTTGATAAGTATAGGTTTAGGAAGGAGATTGGGAGGAATTGGTTTACAAATCGTGTGGTAGATGAATGGAATAGGCTCACTAGACATGTGATAGAAGCCTCCTCTCTGGGTAGTTTTAAGAATAGATTAGATAAATATATGGATGAAGCTGCTAGATGGGACTGACTTTTTTTTATGTACATATGTATATATTTTTCTAAGGAGTGGGGAGATTATATTTTGCGGTTGCATGAATGGACATAATCCTCTGGATGCATTTTATGTATATTGTAGATTAGATCTGACGAACTCCTGTAAAGGGTGACAATGTTGATGACTTTTCTCTGGTAAGAAATCTTTTGTGTGTTGACTGGAACAGGAGCTGTCAAGTGTAGGCCATGAATGGTCTTTTGCAGTCTCCTTCTTTTCTTATGTTCTTAATAGGAAAAGAATGTATTTCCAGGGAAAACAAGTTTCAGATCGGAAAAATACACATAAAACTGCATAAGAAAGCACATTTTCAAATCCATTTTAAAGAGCTAGACCTAGACCCAAATGATATTTTCATCAGCTTCTCGCTGAACCAAAGTTTTAGGCAGAAAATAGTTTATAAACAACAACTAGCACTTGGTGGAATATGGGCATTAAAAAGCACATAAATGCACTAACCAAAAATTTGCATGCATTTTTACAGCCTTTTGAATCTTTTGCAGTTATATTCCAGGAAAATAAATTTTGATCTTAGCTAAATTTACAAATCTTAATGTAAGGCATTTAATAACTGGCAGGATTATACTGTGAGCCCTATATATTTCTAAGGCCTGAATATCATCATCGAAGACTTCACGTATTATTTGGTATTGTAACATATAACCACCGCTCACTATTGTAACAACTAAACAGAAGACACAGTTACCATCTGAAATGTGCAAACTGTCCGAAATATAAGCAAACATACTATTGGTTGATCAGTCAGAATGGGCATATTGCCTGCAGATATAAAATATGATGCTAAAGGCTAACTAGTCAGGCAAAAAGTAGGCTAAAAGTTGAAAGACTTCCAATGGAGCAGAAAGATTCAAATGATGTAGAAAGATTCAAATTTGCCCAAAAAGATAACATTTTCAAAAGATGAATAACTATGTTACTAAGTTATGGAAAGTGAAAATAACATCGGTGAACATCATTTTAAAAATTAAGAACATTTATGTCTTTGAAATAAAAAAAATTGTAATTGTGTTAAAATGAATTTTATCAGAGATCGATAATCAACTTAAGAAAAATAATATAGAAAATACAAAAAAAAACTATTTTTACCCATCTTTAGAAACACAAAGGAAAGCTGGGAAAAATAAATACTTAGGATTCATCAATGACAGTATTTAATACAGCTCACTGATTGGCTAACTTCGAATAGCTGAAAAACACTAAAAAAATAGCAAAAAATCCCATGTAAAATCGTCCACTGCTAATCTTAACAATTACCCTTGTAGCTACCATTCCTTTTAATGTATCCTAGCACCCTATTTGCTCTGTTTGGTAAACCTAAAGATCCATACCCCACTCACTTCCCCACATGCATTTCCATAATATTTCATCCATTTCCTAATGTTTCACCTGTCTCATTAACTGTCATTTTACTACTTAAGTTTTATCTGTTTGATTGTGTTTGGTTAATGGAAACCAATTTTAAGCCATAGTATGGGTTGTTATATGGGGAAGCTAGGACAACCATACACCCTTGCTCGCTATGCTAGCCCTCAGGAACAAGTAAAACAACAGTTAATAAAACAGTTAGGTTAAACAAATTGGGAAATGTGAATGCGAGTGGGGTTGGATCTTCAGCTTTGCCCTATATTGTTTGCCTCAATACACTGCTTCAAAAACTTCAGTGACCTATCTACTAGTAGGTTAGGTTTGATCTGATTCTGATTCTTGATCTTTTAAATGAATTTGTATTGTGTATTTTTCTTATGCAGTTTTGTGTATACTTTTTATATCTGAAACTCGTTTATGCTGGAAATACATACTTTTCCTATTATAGACCTTCAGTCAATTATAGGAAAAGTATGCATTTCTGAGAAAAACTAGTGTCAGATCTGAAAAGTACATATAAAACTACATAAGAAATTTTATAGGTAAATATGTAGATTATCGGCGCGAATGATGGGACGTACTATTTCGTCCGTGTTCCAAAATGTTTCACATTTTTGGAGTACATTTAAGTTGACGGCTTGTATGGGGGTAAACACAATGGGGGGACTACACTACGATGATCCTGAGTTTCATTAAATTGGGGGGGGTCTGGGGGGCACAGCTCCGTCCGTTACTTTCAGTAACGGACGGATGTGCGATAGAAGCTCCCTACAAATTCCGTGTTTTGAATGATTTTTGTGAAACTTGAACACGATTTGTGAACAAAGAAAAGGAATTTAGTTATTGTTGAAGCGAATGTGATATAAACGGACAGTATTATTTCCCCACGAAGACCCAAATTTTTGCCCCCTTTAAAAAATAACACCGCCACGGCGACGTTGAAACAAAAGGTAAACAAAGACTCAAGATGGCAGAAGGTGGACGCCGTCGCGCTAACGTGAGTACGCTTAAAACCGAATATAATCGCAAAAGAAATGCCACAAATAATCAGAAGGACATGGATAAAGATAACACTATCCCTAAAGGGAAAGCATATAAGTGCGGTGAATGTGGTGAGTTGGTAAAAGAGAGTGACAAGGCCATAGAATGTGAAATATGTGTACTCTGGTTCCACACAAAATGCGCAAAAGTTTCTGACAGCCTGTACCAAGTATTAACAGATGAACCAGACGAATGCCACTGGTACTGCCAAAACTGCAAAAGGGGGGCGAAAAAGCTCTACCAGAGTATAGTAGCAATGACAGGTGAAATACAGAAGGTAAATGAGAAAATAAACCAAGTGAGCCAAGAACTAAGCGATGTGAAGATGAACCTAGGAGAGAAAGTGGGGGAACTGAGTGACAACAACATCTCTTTAGAAGCCAGAATTCTTCGACTAGAGGAAACACAGCAGTGCTTAGAGGTAAACCCGCAACAGACAGGGCTTGGGAGATTAACTGAAGAACAGCTAATTGAGCAAATAGTCAGCAAAACAACTGACACAGTAACAAAATCATTGACTGACAAAGTAGATCTGAAATTGAATGAGAAGGAAGACCAAGAAGCTAGGAAATTCAACCTTATCATACATAATCTACCTGAGACAAACTCGAAGGAGGGTGACATAAACAGGGTAACCAAACTTATTCAGGAAGAGTTTAAACTTAAGATCAACATCAATAATGCACAAAGGATGGGAAAGCCAAACTGTGAACGTGCCCGACTACTCAGGATAACAATGGCCAGCTTAAGTGAGAGGAAGCAGATATTGATCAAGGCCAAAGAATTACGTAATAGCTCGCACCCTATCCACAACCAGATTTATATACGTCCTGACCTAACCAAGAAACAATTGGAGGAGTCAAAAAACTTGAGGGAACAACTGAAGGACCAACGAGTAAAACAACCAAACAAAAGGTGGATAATAAGAAAGAGAAAAGTGGTGGAAACAAGCGAACAGAACTAAGAATATCCTATACCAATACAGATAACTCACTTATGAACAAATATGACGAGCTCTGTGCTTTAGTAAATGACAAGCAATATGATGTAATACTAATAACAGAAATTAAACCCAAACATGGGGAAGTGCCAGAGTTATCTGTTATGCAAATTCAGGGATACGATATATTCACCAGTGATTTATATGCAGAAAATACCAGAGGGACATGTATATATGTAAGATCTACACTTAATGCTAAACAGATCAAGCCACCAATGGACTCATTCCAGGACTGCACATGGGTAACTATACAGGGAAGTCACAACAACAACTTGCTTTTAGGGGTCATCTATAGATCTGGTTCGCCTCTACTTGCAACTACACGAGACACAGCGTTACATGATACTCTCAGGTGGGCAACTAACAAACGGAAAACTCATCTACTCATCACAGGAGATTTTAATCATCCGAGCATCACCTGGAACCCATCACCTCAAACGCCGAACATAGAAAATCCAGACAATCCTGCATCCAGATTCGTTGAATGTGTACGAGATATATATTTACATCAGCACGTCACCCAGCCAACCAGATATAGAAATGAGCAGACTCCAACATTGACGATCTTGTGTTTAGTAATGAGCAAGAAATGATTGAACAACTAGTACATCATGAGCCACTAGGAGCAAGTGATCATGCCAGATTGGACTTCAAATTCATCTTCTGCACAACACCTCAGGAAAAGAAGAGGACAATATGGAACTATGAGCAGGCAGACTATGAAAAAATGAGAGAAGATCTAAGCATTGAATGGGACGAATTGCTTGCGGGCAAGTCGACACAAGAAGCCATTGATATACTACAATCAAGAATCATGAAGGCAGTGAGGGATCATATACCAACAAAAAATTTAAAGAGTAAGAACAAACCACTATGGATGAACAAGGATGCCTTCCGCAAAGCTAGGAGAAAGTACCACGCATGGATAAGATATCTGAATACAAAGAGCAAACCTGACTGGAAAGCTTACACAGAAGCTAGAAATTCAGCTACACATGCATCAAGGCAGGCCTGTAGGGAATTTGAAAAAAAATTAGCAAAGGAGGCCAAGACCAATAACAAAGCCTTTTGGAACTATGTCAACAACCGCAGGAAAACTCGAACTGACGTAGGTGACCTTAAGGATACACATGGTAACTTTGTAAGTGACGATAAAGATAAAGCCGAAACACTAAATGAGCAATACTTTAAGACCTTTACACAAGAGGACAGAATTAACATTCCAGACTTTGAGCCTAAACCTCTCCAGTATGAGGCACTAGGAACAATAGAAATTACAGAGAGCATGATTTTTAAGCAACTGAATTCACTTCGAACTGATAAATCTCCAGGAAACGACGACCTACACCCTAGAGTTCTTAGAGAAGTAGCAAAGGAAATAACCAAACCTCTGACAGCAATATTCCAATCCAGCATCACCAACTCCGAGCTTCCAGAACAGTGGAGGGAAGCGAACATCACTCCCATTTACAAGAAGGGAAATAAGGCTGACCCAGCCAACTATCGCCCAGTATCTCTAACCTCAATAATGTGCAAGATGCTAGAGAGAATTATCTCGGAGGCAATGATACAACATATCAAAGCCAATAATCTTAGATGTGTCCAACAACATGGTTTCTCTAAGGGAAAATCCACAGTAACAAATCTCTTAGAAGCGCTGGATATATGGACAGAGGCTCTCAGTCACTGCTTACCAGTGGATATCATTTTCCTAGACTATGCAAAAGCATTTGACACAGTCCCACATGAAAGACTACTTAGAAAAGTGAAGTCACTTGGTATCGTCGGTGACCTCCTGCAGTGGATCCGTGGTTTTTTGATGGAGCGTAGGCAAAGAGTGGTAGTAAGTGGTACAGCATCATGTTGGAAACCAGTTACAAGTGGCGTACCACAGGGATCTGTGATGGGCCCCCTTCTCTTTATGATATTTGTCAGTGATATACCTGACAAACTACAAAACTTCATATCGCTCTTTGCAGATGACACAAAGATATATGCAGCTGTCCAAAACTGTGAAGGCAACTCCCATACTAACTGTTTACAGGCATACTTGAAAATGCTACAAGAATGGTCAGTTAAAATGCAAATGAAGTTCCACCCTGATAAATGCAAAGTAATGCACATGGGAAATAGCAACCCCCAGCACAAGTACAAAATGACAAGAGATGATGGAACAGATCACACACTACAGAACACCACGGAAGAGAAGGACCTGGGAGTCCTTATTGATTGCAATCTAAGCTTTAGTAACCACGTCCAAGCTCAAGTCAACAAAGCCAACAAGATACTTGGGGCAATTAAGCATACATTCCAATATCTAGACAAAGATGCCTTCCTCCCCCTGTACAAGAGTCTTATTCGACCCCATCTGGAGTATGCATCAGTAATCTGGTCTCCAAAAACTAAAAGAGACAGAGATTTGGTGGAGAGTTTACAGCGTAGAGCAACATGCATGGTTCACAGTATCTCTCATCTCTCCTATTCAGAGAGACTAAAAGCCCTTAATCTACCCACCCTGTACTTTAGAAGACAGAGGTCAGATGTTATGCAACTATATAAGATTTCACATGGACATGACGAACTGCAAATAGGAAACCACTGTAAGCTGTGCGACAGGTCAATGTTTGCTCCGGGTCTCTCGACTAACACAAGAGGACACTGCTTTAAGTACCAAGTGCAGAGCTCGTCTGGTCCAAGAGCCAATTTCTTCCCGACAAGAGTCACTTCAATATGGAACAAACTCTCAACAGAAACTGTAACCAGCAAAACTGTAAATATCTTTAAGTCAAGATTAGAAAAAGAATGGAAAAACCACAAAGACCTACACAGTTATATATTCACATATTGAAAAATCCGTTCTGCATACATCAACTAAAAATAACAGTACGGTCTCATTACCCAAGAGGGTACCTATCGACCAGGATTCAAGGTAAATTCAAGGTAAATAATCCTAATTGTTTATAGAATAAGCAAAGGTGACAATGTTGATGACTTTTCTCTGGTAAGAAATCTTTTGTGTGTTGACTGGAACAGGAGCTGCCAAGTGTAGGCCATGAATGGTCTTTTGCAGTCTCCTTCTTTTCTTATGTTCTTATAATTCGAAAAGGACTCAAACGCGCATGAATATTCCGATACGAGAGAACGATAATATTTACACAAATTTTTTTTCCGCCCGGGCCGCTAATCTACATATTTACCATTTTAAATTCCTTAGAAGATCTCTCTTAAAAAGAATATTTACCATAGATTTTTTGTGACATCCTAGGACACTATTAAAATGATACAAAGTATTACATGGTTTAGTTGCCTAAAACAAGTGCCCCATTCTCCTTCTAAATTATCTGTAGTTTTTGCATCAGAGGCATGTAGACAAATGATGGTGGTAGGGAAAATGATGGAATCTATTATAGCAAGGAATATTAGGGATCACTTGGATAAGCATAAGTTGATAAAAGAATCACAGCATGGCTTTAGTAAGGGTAAATCCTGCCTGACTAATTTGCTGTCTTTTTATAGTAAGGTGTATGAAGCAGCAGATAAGGATGAAAACTATGATATTTTATACTTGGACTTTAGTAAGGCTTTTGATCGAGTGCCACACTTACGGCTTCTGAGCAAAGTTAAAGCACACGGGATCGATGGCAGTATATTTAGGTGGATTCAGTCATGGCTTGGTGACAGACAGCAAAGAGTTAGTATAGATGGAGTTAAATCTGAGTGGGGGGGTGTTAGCAGTGGAGTTCCGCAAGGATCTGTTTTGGGTCCCTTGCTATTCTTAATTTATATTAATGATCTTGACATAGGTATAAGTAGTGACCTGAGTAAATTTGCTGATGATACTAAGCTAGGTAGGGCCATTAGGGCTGATTCTGATGCTGTTGTAATGCAGGAGGAATTGACCATTCTGTCCAATTGGGCTGAGAAATGGCAAATGAAGTTTAACATAGACAAATGTAGTGTACTTAGTATAGGTAGAAATAATCCACTGAATAGTTATAAATTAAATGGGAGAAATTTAGGGAGGACCGATTGTGAGAGGGACTTGGGTATTTTGGTAAGTTCAGACCTTCGTCCTAGAAAGCAATGCCTAAATGCTAAGAATAAAGCTAATAGGATATTGGGATTCATTAGGAGGAGTGTAAGCAATAAGAGTGCTGAAGTCATTCTAAAACTGTATCTGGCGCTAGTTAGGCCTCATCTAGACTATGCAGTACAATTTTGGTCACCATATTATAGGAAGGATATTGATTTGCTTGAGTCTGTGCAGAGAAGGATGACAAAGATGATTGGTGGGCTAAGGAACTTACCTTATGGTGAAAGGCTCAGAAAACTAAATCTACATACATTGGAAAGGAGAAGAGTCAGAGGGGAATTGATTGAAGTCTTCAAATGGGTAAAAGGATATAATAAAGGGGATCTGGGTAAGGTTCTTATACTTAGTGAACATGACAGGACACGTAGCAATGGGTTTAAGCTTGATAAGTATAGGTTTAGTAAGGAGATTGGGAGGAATTGGTTTACAAATCGTGTGGTAGATGAATGGAATAGGCTCACTAGACATGTGATAGAAGCCTCCTCTCTGGGTAGTTTTAAGAATAGATTAGATAAATATATGAATGAAGCTGCTAGATGGGATTGACTTTTTTATGTACATATGTATATATTTTTCTAAGGAGTGGGGAGATTATTTTGCGGTTGCATGAATGGACATAATCCTCTGGATGCATTTTATGTATATTGTAGATTAGATCTGACGAACTCCTGTAAAGGGTGACAATGTTAATGACTTTTCTCTGGTAAGAAATCTTTTGTGTGTTGACTGGAACAGGAGCTGCCAAGTGTAGGCCATGAATGGTCTTTTGCAGTCTCCTTCTTTTCTTATGTTCTTATGTTCTTCTTAAAACCAGAGGTGCCACCAACCCCAATTCTGAATTTACTAGCCCTATACCCCATAGGCTTAGGGTATGATTGGCATCTCATTACTATAGGCACAGTCAAGAATGCATTGCTGCGCTATAGCTTGTGATTAGTTATTTCCTAAATACCTTTGATAGGCCCTTGTGGCTTTTGTCACCTGAGAAATTATGTTATGTTAAATACCTCTTTGAAGATAACCACTTTCCCCTTACCTGTTTTTGAACATCGGCATCACTTAAAGCCATCTTTAATGAATTAGGCTATAATAACGTTACTAAGAAAGTCAAAGCTGAATAAAGTTGCTGAAATATTCAAATCTGCTGACTACTTATTAAATTGCCCTTATAAAAAGGTATTCCAAAGACAAACTCTGCTATAAGAAAACGTCAGCTGATATTCATAGCAGACAGACTGAAAGTGTCATGTGATGTTTACAAAAAGCATCTTTACTAAGCTCTCATTGCAATAACGATATTATTATTTTTTTAAAAGCAAATCATATAAATACACGGTATACCAAATACACA
Source organism: Ceratothoa steindachneri (assembly GCA_963969495.1). NCBI lineage: Eukaryota > Metazoa > Arthropoda > Malacostraca > Isopoda > Cymothoidae > Ceratothoa > Ceratothoa steindachneri. Next base: position 42,627,570 of record OZ018319.1, read on the forward strand.
ATAAAATAATTTTTATAGTTGTACATTTAATTACATCCAATTAATATGAATATACGTTATTGACAATTTTATTAAGAATTTATCTTTGGATTATCTGAGGCGAACTTTACATGAACGATATCAAGATTGCTTCAGAAAATATTTTTAGACACTGCAAGAAATATAAACCATTAATTTAGAAGAGAAACTTGATAATTGTTACAATTTATATAATAGGTGCAAAGACGATTGACAACTGTTCTTTTGGTTGAATACGTATAGAGGCAGAAAATCATAATAATATTTTACCCCAAGAAAACATTTTAAGATTTAGGTTTCAATTCCAATGCAAATTTGTTACAAGACTATGGGGAATTAAGAAAAGGACAATAGTTTCCATTCAAATTAATCCTTATGATCACATAATCCCAGACAATACGAGGAGTATTCAAAAAGTTCGTAGAGAATTAAATAAATCAAAACAAAAACATAAGCTCCATTGATGTAAAAAACACTTTTGCAAGCGATGATACTATCATTTCGACCATTCCTATAAAACTAAGGAATTTTTGAATTAACCAAGTTAAAACAGCTCTTTTAATATCGTGCTTTTTTTAAGGATTGGAAATAAAAACATCTTGGGAGTGGCTAGGTCTCACTTGAAGAAAGTGATTCAAAGGCTCATCGAAATATGATGATGGTATTAGGCGATCATCTATATTACAAAATACGAGATGGAGTCCTCTCAGAACCTGATCCGTAGACCGTTGGAAGGTTTGACCACTACTTCGAAGAACATCGGGTATTCGAACCAACACGAAGGGCCTAAGAGAGTGGTGATAGCCGTTTTTGGACGTCATCGGAATAAACAGTGATCTGGTTGAAATCCGATAAATCTGGTAAAGGATATCGATCGGGTTTCGTATGAGCATTCAAAGTCCTGCAATCTCCAACTGCCCCGAAATTGAAAGGTGTAGCCTTCGGTAAGACGCGGAGTGGGGGAGGCCGAAGGTAGGTAAGATGGGAAAAGTATGCTGGTATCCACCAAGTACTCAACTCTTTATTCATTAACGAGAGTCTATCTGGGAATATCTAGACGTCTAGAAAGAGCGAAAACAGGTCATGTTGTCATCTGATTCGAGTGAACCAGACTATTTCACAGGCTTTCGCTTAGAAGTAGGAAGGGTCATGTCAGGACCTGCATAAGCCGCTAAAAGTGAGGCTCAGACGGGGGGAGACGGATAGACAGGATAGAACTTTGAGAAAGAAAGAAAGAACCAGAAGCTGTGAGAGGTGTAATGCGGTCGACAAGCTTGCAGCGACGAGAATCAACCAAAGGATAATGCAAATCTACCTCGGCGATGACGAAAGTTAATCCAAAAACTAGACGGAGTCCTAGGGAAACTTGAAGTTTGGGCCTTCCATATGTCCTCATATTAGAATCGTTGGTCGCTCGAAAAAGTAACTCCAAAGGAGGGCAAGCTTTGTCACCTTGAAAGGCTGGCAGGACACTGTTTGGGGCTCATGATGTTGTAAAATAGGTAGGCCTGTGGTACCCAAATTGCAGGATTTAATAGGCCCAGCGAGGAACTCCATAAATAGATGCTTGGTAAATCTATCAAATCCTAAAAATTACCATTTGTGTAAATTAAGGAAATAATATTCCACGTGTAATAAATAAAGAACCAAAGAGAATTAGATACAGTATGAACATACTGACGCACGCTGGAAACAGCATTCAAAGGTCACCGCGTGAACAAATATGAGTCTCGCACACTCACAAACATAAGTGTGCTGAGAATAATTATCAGCAAAACGGTCACAACGTAAGACAACAGACAACCTGAACAAATATTGCCATTTGATTTAAATATTTAACTGATCTCTCGTCCTCACTTTATTACTGTTCAGAGTTGCTGAGTTATAAAAACGCTGCATTCTCTTCTACGAGTGGTTGCTTGCAGTCTGAGACACCACCGCTGGGTAATTGAATTTCGTGCGGACTTATATTAATGTTATAATTTATTAAGTTATAGTTGATTGAGTTCATGACTGACCTGTGTTTCTTTGTTCAGGTTTTGTATAAAAATGTACGATAGAGTATGAAAATGAAGATCTTTTAGTTCCTCAACAAGCTGGACTCCTAGGTTTGTGAAACCAACATTATGCCACATATACATATATTAATTCTTTATCTATGAAATGTGCATGTGTCTTTACTTGCGTGCTTATGTGAGAGTGTATTCATTATATGTAAAAGTTTCTGTGTATGATTATGTTCTGTAATTGTTTATTTCAGTGAAATAAAGCACATGTTGGTACCTTCCTAAACCTTTGGACTACAAAAATTTATTTACCTAAGAAGTATGGAACCTGGTCTTCGTTCCGATCGTTTGGATGTTCTTCTAACTACACCAAAAGCTGCACGTGTATTTAAACACCTGTTATTTGTTGTCTCGAAGTACAAAGCGTCAATTGAAGGTAAAAAAGATTCGAATTTAGGCTTCCTAGCCAATTCAGCTTCTGCTGAAAATTTCGAGATAATGTCCGAATGTACTACTTTCGACGATGCTCTTGCTGCTCTCAATACGCCTTCATTCAACCTGCAAAAAAGGTCGTGGCGCGAAACAAGCTCACGACTCGTAAACAATCAGATGGTGAAACGATTCATGAATACGTACGTTCTCTTCAGACAGTCAGTTTGGATTGTAATTTCAATTCTGTGAATGCCGAAACGTATAGAAACGAATATATTTGAGATGTCTTTATTACTGGGCTTTCATCATAAAAAATCCGAACGAGACTTCTAGAAAACAAAACTCTTACATTATCTTCTGCTGATGATCAAGCATGAGCTGGGTACTGAAGTTGACTGTTCTAATCCTAATCCTGAGGGATTGAATTGTGCTGCAGCTCCTTCGCTTCGAGAACATGAAAAAGTTATTAGTGCGTAAATTCCTCGCACTAGAAACGTGCTCGCTGTCCAACAAGGGTTGTTACTTACTTTAAATGCAAGAAGAGAGGAGATTTTTCGAAGGTGTGCTAGTCATCTAAAAATGAAGTCTCAGCATTAACCTTCAATCCCGTTCTCACTAGTGTGCCATCAATTTTGAGAATGTTATCTTCATTTCAAAAGATGTTGCAAACTCTTTTAATTTCTATCTTAAATCTTATAAAGGCACTATATCTATAACCTTAATAAATTTAACATTTCCTATCAAAGAATGTTGTGAGGTTAGCATAAAAGTCAGAAGCCGTGAATACCGAGCAGTACGTTTGCTTGTTTTATCTGAATGTTGCGCTGACATTATTTTAGGAATCCCCTTCATAAGTAAACAGTCCTCCTTTAAGCTAAACTTTGGAGGTCCTCAACTTGACCTTCAAAGTGAGCTCTCTAGCTTCTATGATTACGGATCCTCCAAGAGTTTTCACCAACTTATCATATAATTGCAGACCAGTCATTACCGAGTCACGCAAATTTAAAACGTCTGACTATGAATCTATATGTTCTGAAGTAGTACGCACGCTCAGGGAAGACATCATCGAACCTAGCACATCTCCTTGGCGAGCACAAGTTCATGTTCTGTCAAATCAATCAAAGTAAAGATTAGTAATGGACTATTCTCAGACGATTGACAAATTTACTTACTTAGATGCGCATCCATTACCCAATGTTAAGTATTGGTTAATGAGATATCGACCTAAAAGATATTTATCACCATCGATCTAAGCAGTGCTTACCATTGTGTTACCCTTCACCCTGAGAATAAAATTTACACAGCTTTTGAAGCGGATAGGAGGCTTTTTCAATTTAAATGCATGAGTTTTGGTCTAACTAACGGTGTTGCCTGCTTCTAGAGAATTATGTAAGATTTCATTCTTAAAAATAATCTTGAGGACACGTATGCTTACCTAGACGATGTTACTATTTGCGGCTGCACGCAAGCGGAACATGATAAAAATCTAACTAAGTTTCTCAAAGCTGTTGAGAAATATAAAATGACCTTAAATAAAAACAAATACACCTTTTCAACTAATACTATATGTATTCTAGGTTATCAGGTTCACCAGAATTAACTTCGCCCAGATCTTTCACACTTGCTGCTCTCAAGGATATGCCCGTACTAATCAGCCAAAAATCACTATCTCGATTAGTCGAATTGCTTGTATTATATAATTAATTACTGTTTTATTTAGCCTAGATAGCGAACAAGAACTAATCACATAACAAAATTTGAGAAGAGAATTGAACGATGAATCTAGGCCTAATCAGCGCGTGGATCGACAGTTAACGCGTTGGGAAGTTAGAAGGAATGGAAGAATGAACGGTAACCAAAATAAAATGTATTTAAGAATTAACAAATAAAAACAGGGTGGATTGAATATAACTTTAGACAAATGGGTATACACGAGTGATAGTCTAATGGATATAAATAGTACATTGAATAGGAAGTTAAATATGATGTTAAATAAAATCGGATCACAATTCAATATTAAATTAGATGTAAACAGTAGTGTTAATAATAGTGGAATAAATAATAGTGGATCACAATGATATATAAATTAGGATGTACGATAATAGTATGTTAGCTATCACAATGGTAATAGTAAATTAGGGTCTTGCGAGTCTGGAGAAGCTAGCACAATGAGGCCGAGATAAGATGTTTGGGATCTATTTTAAACAATGCGGTTCTCGGGGAATTTCTTATAAAGGAGAATTCTAATTTGATATATATATATATATATATATATATATATATATATATATATATATATATATATATATATATATATATATATATATATATATATATATATATATATATATATATATATATATATATATACCAGTTACAACAGTTACAATGAAGCACTCGGAATAACATAAATTATTTAAATTGCTTTTAGAGTAGTGCAGATTTACATGATCACAATTTATTTTAAATATTTTGAGTAATACGGAATCATTATATAATCACAGGTGGGCAAAGTTAATCAAAAAGTTAACTTCGTTAACCATAAATTCCGTTAACAAAAAAAATGACTTCGATAACCGTTAATCAGTTAATTCTTTAAGTCGTTAACGTTAATTTTTATTATAGAAAAAATCAGTTCTTGCTCTAATACCACCTAAAAAGTACTTTAAAGGGGCCCAAACTATAAAATCAGCCCTTTTTGGTCTTTTAAAGGGCTTTAGAACCCCATAACTATAGGGTTTTTTTCCTTTAGGGTTAAAAAAGGCGATTTGATAGTTTAAACTTTTAAAAGACCTAAAGAAGGCTGATTTCATAGTTTGGGGCCTTTTTTTTTAGTTGTTAAAGGCTTTTAGAGCCAGAAAAGGGTAATAAAACTTACATGAAACATATTATTAGTAATAAACTTAAAAAAATATTGATAAAGTGGCAGAAAGAAAAAACATTTTTTAGATATAAACACGATATATACATAATTTAATTTTCCTCTTCTTCTCGTTTTCCATTTTGTTCATGAGATGCATGTTGCCTTTCATGAAAATTAGCATGTCAAAGTTTTCACCAGGCAGGGATAATCTCTTGGACCTCAAGATGCCCTTGCCCATAGAGAACAAACGCTCCATTGCAGCAGTGGAGGATATGGCTGTGTTGAACTTGATGAACAAGTCCAGCAACATTTGCTCACCAAAGAAGGCAGCATCTGTCACCAAGGCCTTGGAGTTGGTCTCCAACAAGATCTTGACCAAGTTCTAGACCTTGTTCTTGAGTCATCTGTGGCTCCTGTTGCGCTCTTTTGTCTGGCTTACACTTCTGCTGTCATACTTATCCAACCAAATCAGGCGAAACCTGCTGTGGAAGGCAGTAGCCAGCTGGCATTTCTCATCCTCCAGGAGAGTCCTAAACCTTTTGTCGATGCCTGTTAAAAGTGTGTCGACCATATGGCTGCAGTAGACGAGGCCCTTAGACTTCAACTCCTTGAGCCTGAAGATTGTCGCAGCAACTGTTGGCAGCAGAGTCCTAAGGTAGGCTTGTTGCTCCCTTTGGATCTTGTCGAGCGCTTTGGCCACGGGTGGCATGACCTGGAAATAAAACAATGGAGAATTAGTAAATTTTAGAAATTCAAGAAATTATAATATAAATATTATAGTAATATATAATATTATTTTATTATTGATTTATTACCTTGGCAAACTCCTTCATTAAGTTGACATCATGGTCGTTGAAGCTGTTGACTTTCAACTGGTTCATGACTCTGTGGAGAAAGGTTTATTAGTCTCCAGGATAGTGTTATGGACCACCACAGAGTCATAAATGGAGTTCCACCTCGTCGTGTTGGAGACAACCAGCCTCCTCCCCCACCTCGGCGTAGATGCTCTCTGCTGCCACAGAACCTCAATCCGGTGGTTCCAGAGGACACGTGCCTTGTTAATGGCAGCCCTATAGAGCCCCTTGAGCCATGCAGTCTGCAGTGCAGCATCTGCATCCTTGCTGGCTGTGAAAGAATAAGGAGAGAAAAAAGGAATCCGTCCCCCCTGACTTCCCCAGTTCGCCTTTGACTGCAATAAATTCTCGTGAGACGCCCACAAGTTCAAGGTCGAACTTACATGCCTGGTCCTACTCGCCGCACATCAAGGTAAAATGGATTTAACCTCCTCTTTGCCACGCTCCTCCCACCATAACCGCATCGAACCTCAAGGATTCCCTTTGCTCTAGAACTTGCATAATTGTAAGATCATTTCTTAATTAATTATCCCTCGGTTCAAACTTAATTGATAGTATCAATCATCTTAGCAGTGAACCGTCAATATTTAATTGCATTGCCATTTAACTTGCCCTATATGTGTATGTAATCTTTAGTCCTATTAAAGTATATTTTGGTAGCCGTGTTTGAATATTCCTTGGCCTAGCAACTGTGCATTTAAAGTACTCTTAAGCCATCCCCAGGTGGAGCCTTAATTTCGGTCGGCCAGTAGGCCATTGTGCGTATAAACGCGTACACCTGGTCATACCACGACACTGGCTACTAGGTTGAAGGTGTGGGCAGCACACCTCATGTGGGCTGGCAGGATGATGGGATTGCCAACGACAGCGTCGGCATCGGCAGGCACAGCCAAGGAGTGTTCCAGGAAGACATACTCTAACTCTTGCTCGTCCATGGATCCAGTCAACAGGGTAGCCTCACCAGCATCATCAGGGTCGGTGTTCAAATTTTGAAACACTGGCAGGTCTGGCAGTGTGTTATACTCTGCCCCAAACTGGACAAATGCCTTTACAATGTTGCTACCATTGCCGGTGGTAGTTCTGGAATGGAATGAGAGTCTAAGCTTTTATAAAATTACAGTCATTAAATAGTACAATTGAAATGAGTTTATAAATAAAATTAATCTGCAATTTATGTGGAAGAAAATTTCTGATACAAATTGTTAATAGAACAAATAGACTAATAGTCTAATAAGTAATACAAGCCGCTGTTCTCTTCCTTAACAGGAAGAGCTTGGTTACACAGGCACCCCTGCGGGGTGTGGCCTACGGCCTTATTTGCTAATCTTAACCGCCTTTTTTAATCCCCTTTATAGACTCTTTATTTTAACACCCTGAACACCCTTTTCTTCTTCTTCTTCTTCTTCATCTTCATCTTCCTCTTCATCTTCATCTTAATCTTCATGTTCATCTTCATCTTCTTATTCATCTTCATCTTCTTTTCTTCTTCATCTTTATTTTCTTCTTCTTCTTCTTCTTCTTCTTCTTCTTCTTCTTCTTCTTCTTCTTATTATTATTATTATTATTATTATTATTCATTATTATTATTATTATAAAGGAATTATTAGAAATAACTTTGATAAAAAATAAATATACTTAGGTGACAACCGAACTAAAAGAAAAAATCTTATTCAAACACCTTCAAAAAATCTCCTTTTTAAAATATAGGGTTATGGATTAATATACTATCAACTATCTAACCTGGTGACTTTTTTTCTCAATGTGGAATTCATAGTGGACGTTGACCATGGCATGTGCAAGCAATAGGTATGATGGCCTCTCAGCCTGATGCATGCGAGCACTGATTTCTGCATCTGCCTGGTGTTGGGGGTCCAACCAGTGGAGTCATGCCCAGCTGTGGTGGCCACCCACTTAACATCGCCAAGAACTCTAAAATTTAAAAAAATATAAGTTTTTAATTTTATTTTTTTAAGTTAAAATTTAAATATTGGGAATATAAATTAACTCAAGTATAAAAAAAATATAAAATTATGTAAATTAATAAATTACCCGATCAAGTACTGCTTCAAGTCAGTATGCAAATCAACGATTCGCTTACCCAGTGTCCTCCTCAACATGGAGCTCTTGCTGGAGTTGAGCGTCTTGCTCAGCCTCTCGAACGTGTCAGACTACAACGTGGAGTGGCAGCATGTTGGCTGCGAACAGGACCACAAACCTTTGATCCACAGCAGCCTGGGGTATGCCACTGCCAGTAGCAGCGACGCCAAAGGACTCGGCAATGGTTTGCTGGCGTGCTTTCTTGCCATAGGGAGGTGAAAACAGACTCGATAATACTGACGTGCTGCTGCTGCTGTTGCAACCAGAAAAAACTCTTCTTGGCTTTTCTACGAGATGAACCTGCTTTGACCTTCTCCTCAAACTGTAAGAACTTGGCTGGTTGGGTCCTCTTGATGTGCTGCTTGAGGTTGTTGAGGCTTGTCATGTGCCCCTTGATTAGCACAGTCCTGGGCAGGCACAGCTTGCAATAAAAAATCAACTTGTCTCCTTCCCTTGACTTAATCAAGAAGTAGTCGCCCAGATGGGACCAGGGTTCTCATTAATCAACATGCATTTTATATGGATATTAAGCTATATCATCAACTAAAGTCTAAAATCTTAAACAATATAAATATTTGAAACTATTATATTACAGCTGGCTAATTAGTAAATATTAAACAAACCGGATCTTACAATATAGAAAATATAATTTGGCTAGGCAAATACTAGAATATCAAATGAATGTATGCAAATGTTTAATATATTATAATAATGCAACTTTACTTATTTATTTTTTTTAATTAACACTAATGGTATCGCTATAATAAAAGATACTCACTTTGTAACCGTAATAGCTCTCCAGAGTGAAGTGAAGCCTCTTTATACCGGCACTTCCTTTTATTTATAGCGCTGCGTGCGTTGCGTGCTTTGGTGCAATACCTTTTATTTTCGGGCTGCGTTGCGTGCTATGGTGCAATATCTTATTTGTTTATTAAAAAAACTTTATATGATCTATTGATAGAAAATAATTGCTTAATTATCGAATACATAAAATATCATTTTGAACTCAGAATTCGAAGTTTCAATGAAAAGTTATTTATAATAAGTGGCGTTATATCGGGGTTGAAAGAATGACGCATACATTATTAAATATGCTAAGACTCTACATCTGTATTTAAAATCTGAAAATAATAGAAACTTTTAAACGTTTACCGGTTTTTATGAATTTTAGAGGTTATCGACTTGCGTTAACGGAAGTTAAATGTAATGGAAGTTAATTAGTCCAATAATGATTTTGAAAGTTAAATCGTTAACGAAAATGTCAACTTCGTTAATTAATGATTAACGGATTAACGGTTTAATGACTAGGTTTGGTATACACGTACATTATTTTGTTGATTTTGGGAGTGCTGCGGATTAATAAGAATCCGACACTGCTATACACATTGGTTTTCCAAATCAATAGAGAGAAAATTAGATTTGATTATTTTTTTAAATTGGCAAAAAGCAAGGTAATACATAGATAAAGGAGATAATAGCAAATCGGTAAAGGGGGCAAGGAAAAGGGAAAATCATATATTAGACAGTGCATTGAATATTAATACTACGAGTCGTGGGTAAGGTAGTATCCGGCTTGACACGTATATTTATTATTGTTGGGTTTTTTTTCAATATAGGGGTGGCTTCTGAAATGTGTAGTCGTCTCCACAGGGCGGATAGTGCGTGAAGCCTGTTACACCTTGCATCTGAAGGAGCAGGACGTTCTCCAAGCCTTAGTTCAAATAGGGAAGACCCACTCACTAGGTTGACTTAAACTCTTTGACGGGGTCTGGAGAAGCTGGTGCGTTCCTCCTTTTACCTTCTGGCATCCACTTTTTCTACGACTATCCCTCTTCAGATTTTAAAATTTCGGCGGCTATGCTCTCGTTGTCAACCGCAAGCATTAATATATATATATATATATATATATATATATATATATATATATATATATATATATATATATATATATATATATATATATATATATATATATATATATATATATATATATCTAGGCGCACTTTAGTTGACTTGCCAAAACCTCGCCCAGAATATACCGTGAGGTCCTTAACTGCTGCTAGCAGTGAAAGCCAGCCAGCTAGGCGAGGTATTAAGTACGATGTGTGCTAGGCTATCGTTTCTGTTCACTGCTTCCAGTGCATATATGCATATATGAGGTATGTACGCCAGCGCCATCTTTATGGTTCAAAGCTCCAAAACAAAGTTGTCATTACTGCTGATCAGGTCGTCAAGGCTCATCTTAGCTCGAAAATGCAGGCTCATTATGTGGAAATGATCATATTAGGATGTTTCTGATCCTAAAAGGACTTTTCCCTCATCTTTACAAAGCATTGGGAGGTCATAGTATCTACTTTACATTAGTTTATTTTTTACTTCTATTTATGGATTCAACATATAGTAAGAGTGGGATTGCGTGTGGCATGGGGTTCCACCCTTAATTGCGGTCTCGTTCTCCTTAGATGCTGGGACAAGGGAAGCAACCCGAAGTATCTGTCAGACCAGTGGAGGGGCTCCCCTCCAGCCATCCACACGTGGCCAAAGGAATTCCGCTTTGCCATTTTTTGTACACTCGTGAATCTCCTCCTCTGAAATAGAGATGGCTGCCTTACGGATTCGAGATTCTTCCACTTACCTCCTCTTTTGAAGTTGGCTCCGGACGAAATAACAGGCGCTGACCAACCCTTTGTTTATCTGTGGACCGCCAGGAATAGGGTGAGGCAGAGGCAGCACCACTTCGGTTACCAACTCCCTCGATGAAGGAAGTTGGGCCAGGTGACCCACCTATAGTGCTTAGGGGCCCCGTCAATTCGGCAGGGAAACAGATCAAGACTAGCACGCCCGGTTCAGGGCCCTAATGCAGAGGAGGGAAAACAAAAACGATAGGTTACGTACGGTGAGCGGAGCTAGGATGACATCGAGCCCCCTCATCAATAAACTACCCGGCGATTTTTATCGCTCTTTTTTCAAACGTTTCCTGGTGATTAAGTCCACGCATGGTAATATGTTGACCAAATGACACATATTCCATCATAGTAGTTCTAGGTAGGGTAATTTGTAGCGAATTGAACCTCAACGATTTCTTTGGTAATCTCCGTGAAACCTGCTGAAAAGGCCATTATTTGTGCTCTTCGAACACTTGATGGCTCACCTGTGCAGGTCAAACGGCACTCTATTATGCAAGGGAACTCGTGGGCTACACTCCTTAGAAGACATCAACGAAGAACTAGCCAACCAAGGAGCGGGGAAGGTCGAGCGTGTGTTGAGAAAACAGCAGGGAGAGGCCACGATATACACTAGAAAACCTTTCGTCACTTTCGATCGTAACAAGTTCCTTGAATGTGTGTGTGCATATTGGTGCTGCTACCTCGTCAAAACATAAGTTGCCCTGCCGCAGCAGTGCTACTACATTCACCGCTTCGGCCTTATAAATCATGTTATAGCCATGCAAAGTTAGGGTTACATGTATCTGTGTCAATTTTTCCAAGATCGTACACGATATGTCCTTATTGTGTAGGCTCAAGTATCTGAATTGCGGTGACCCTCATCCTGCTTCCTCGTAGCAGTAAGCGCCTCTATTTTGTAGAAAGTGGTTCTGGCCTTTCGTGCTGCGGACCAATTTTGGGGGGTAGGCTAAGGATTTGTTCCTGTAGTGCCCTTTGTGACCTGCGACATCCTACGTCTGTCGAGTTAAAAACCTCTGTTCATATCCCCTCCATTCTTACGACCACAGTAGCTCCCGCGCCAATTTAGAATCCTTCTGCGGATTAGAGCCTCCTCCCCACGGTAGAGCTGTTGGCTCTAAGGGCTCACACTGTGTCCCAACTCCCTCCCACCTCATAAAAGCTTGACGTAAGGTGAAACGGCCCCACGCGCCTCCACCATCGTTTGGATCACACAAGACACCCGAGAATGTCTTCGAGTCATTATAATGCTCTTGCCTGAACTTCGAGACGCGGGACCCCTCGAAAGACAAGGGAGCCTAGCTCCGAAGCCACTTCGTCCCCAAAAAATATCGAGGTAGGGAAATGGGAGGAAAAGGCTCGCATGACAATGAAACCTCCCTCAGTAAGTTCTCGAAGGCGACAACGCCTTCGGACCATTATACAGCCAAACACTCTTAGAGTTCTGCCTCTAAGAATCCTACACCCTTCACGTGAGGTTCTTTCCCTTTGAATATGACCCCCGGACATCTTTTAGGTTATGCCTGGAGGGCATTTTTCTTCAATGTAATTGCCGTAGATTCCAATATAACTGAGAAGAGTTGTGGATGCTCGTTTCCTCCCGTTCCCAACTAGCTGTCTCTTTCAAGGAAACCATGTTGAGCACGTGATCTCTGTCTACTCTCCAGAGGTATAAGGGTCTTTGGACCCTTCGACCGGTACATCTCAAAAATAATTATTAAATTCAGTATTATACCTTAGATGACATCAAAAAACTACAATTCATAATTTTATGATCTGCGGGAAAAAATCGGATCTGAGAGATTTAGTTCTCACTCCTGTATAATATACTCTTATTTATTATCAATGCTCTGTAATATTTCTATTATTAATGATCAATGCCCCTTTCTCAAACTCCGTAGAAGGAGGATTTCTGGTTAGCTCTCCCCAAATTTTTATCATGGATCTGGCACTGTGGTGGATATACGCCGTTTCCAGGCCTTTTCTCGAACGCATAACTACCATTCCTAGAACTTCTGGCCGTTTTGTGGGGTGAAGCCTCTCCTGACTAATATGACTGGAAGATGATGCCCCACAGAGGACTTTCCTCATTGTCTAAATTATCTTCAGTTGGGTTCCTGGACATATGGGAATTGAGAGGGATGAACGTGGCGATGAGGGCATCAAAGATTCCGCGAGGACAAAGCCACCACACCAGCGTTTCACTCTTCTTCAGACTGACTACATGACAGAAATTGACGACCTTAAGTCAGTTTTTGTCTTCTTCGTATTGGACACACTCACTCGCGGGACGCACCGTCATTTAATGGAGGGTTCCTCTGCACTTTACTTCGAAGACTGTATTGTCCCCGCAGACTGTCCAGCATATTCTTGTTGGGTGTTCAATACAGTGGAGTACTTCATTCTTTGAAAGACGCATGCCTCCGACATTTAATGTAACCTTTTTGGTGTTAAATGCATTTTAGATCGCCTGAGGTGAGCGTGTCTCCCTCCTGCGTTAGATAATGCCTTTTCCTTTTGTTTTTTTCTTAATTGTTTTGTGGGATTGTTTTTTGTTCACTGCTTTGGGGTTGTTGGGCTTGGTTGTTTTTGTAATGTTTTTTATTAATGTAGTTTAATTACAAGGCTGTATTTTATAGAGCGACTTATTTCCATCCAAGCTGTCACCAGGATGGCCCCTTTAATTAAAAACAACACAAGACATACATACGTATTAGTCTGCGATAACTCTCAGGAAAAAAAAAAGGTCGTATTATTGTTCAGCATTTCTCGGGTGAGAGTCTTCCGGTGCATACGTCGCAGTGCAGCGTTTAATGGCTCTTTCTTGGAGATCTGCTTTTAGAGACCATGACAGGGTTTCAAATCTCCCCAATATACTATGATGTGCAGTGATCTCAGTCACCGACATTACAGGTATACTCATACAGAAGATTATCTTCCTGGAAGGGGGCAGTCTTTGAAAAACAGTTTTCCTTGAGGATGAGAGCGCGGGGTTTCTTTGTTCTGTAAAATATTACGAAGTTGATATTGTTGGTCGATTCAGTGGGAGAATTTACAATGAATAATGGCCCTGACGATTTTTCATCTCCATATATTGTAGAAGTTCCTTCTAAAGAAAAAATTAAGGAATAATTTAATTTTTAATTAATTTTTTTTCGTGCCCCACCTAATTATTTGAAAACTAAATTTTAAAATTACTTTTCCTTTCTACGAGTTAAGCTTAATTTATTATAATAGTAATAACAGTTTTCTGACCTTTTTTATTTGATTCATGGTCTAATTTTGAATTTTGGATTTTATTTTTGTTATCATGAAGAAAGAAATTTCGATTTCCAAATTAAAGAATTAATGCCTATTAATTTTGTTCTTATAATGAAATAATTTTTTTTTCTAATTTTTGTACAAATTTATTTGTAAGTTTTATTAAAACAAGTGCGATGATTCCGGCGAATTTTAAGTAGTAAGCACTGAAATTCACTAAGGTTTGCCTAAAGTTCATAATACCACGCTGCCATTTTATCTACCCTCCTCTGTCCCTTAAGTTCCCATTTCAACCAGGGGGCTAATTGTAGACTGAGACGCCTCCTGTGACTCCTCTTGCCTGTTTGTTGACACCGAAGAAGAACCTGGCGTAACATACACTGACCCTTAATAAAGCTTATGTACTTAAGAGAGTCAATACCTCGTTGCCCTTTTCTCTCCCTTCCCTTATCATACACGTTTCAGCTTTGTCCAGTTGAAGCTAAGAGTAAGCTATGACGCATTCTGGGAACCTTTTCCTACCCATTACCGAAGACGTCCGTGTGGGTTGTCGATCCTTTTAGCAGAATGACAAAATCCATATTTCATCGAAAGCAGTTGAAGGAAGCTACCTTAAAATCATCAAAATCATCCAAGATTCGTCCAATTTATTCTTCGGAAAAATTAATTTTCTTAATTGCGAAAAGAATCCGTGTAGAGTCGGGAATCGAAGCAATTTATTTTACTTTCCCGCGTAGCAGAGTGGTCTAACGGGTGGCGTTAATTGAGATCAAAGCGGTTGCTTGCTGCCTCAGTGTGCTTGGTACGATCCAGAATTCTGCACGGAATTTTTCCCAATTAGGAAATTTCATTTTTCCGTCGAAAAAAATTTCTTTTATCTTTTCTTTCTTTGCGATTTTGATATATATATACAAGGTGTCCCAGAAAAAGTTAACTGTACTTTGAATTAGTCCTGCAAAATAAACAAATTTAACAACTATTTATCTGTCGATTTTGGAAATTTCATTAAATTTGCTTTTACGATGTTGATACACTAATGGGTTTAGTGGAGGCTATCAAAATTATGTTTGCGCAAAGAAGTAAAATAATGAAACTTCGAAGTTTAAAATCAACAAATATATTTAAATACATTTTTAACAAAAACACCTCTTCATATGGCGAATACAAATTCATTTTTTAATTTTCTAAGCACCGTATCCTTTCACATGTCCTCCATTTCTTTCCAAACACAGTTGCTCCTTTGATCGCATTGATTGAACAACTTTTTTGATTAACTTGTGATTTTCCTTAAGTCTATTGACTTCACGTGTGATGCTATCTCTTAACTGGTTGATGCTTCGTGGTGGAGTAGAATACACTTTATTCTTTAGATATCCCCATAAGAAAAAATCGCACGGTGTTAAGTCAGGGGATCTTGGGGTCATTCGATTGCATGATTTTACCGCGACAATGCGGTTGTCAAACGTTTCTCTTAGTTTTGTTCTTACAGCAAGCCGTCTATGAGCTGCTGCGCCCTCCTGAATCCACCAAAGTCTATTGAATTGGTTGCCGTAAATCTAGCGGAATTCTGGGAAGATCGTTTCGTTGATCATGCTCAGGTAGGCAGCACCATTCAAGTTATTCTCGTAAAACAATGGGCCGACGAGATAGCCATTCCCGCATATTCCATCCACAGAGACACTTTCTGATAACAAATACGTGTGTCAAAGTAGAATGCTGGGGAGGGGAGGCAGCGGCGCATATTGACGAATGTTATGGCTATTTACTTTTCCATTCATGAAAAAGGCTGCCTTGTCACCAATCAAAATGTTTTCCAAGAAACGAGCAGGTTTATGGAGAAGCCATTCGACAAATTGTCGACGACGAGGAAAATCAGTTTCAAGAAGCTGGCGTCTTGCATGCATCTTATAGGGATGCCATTTTAAGTCATGTTTAATAATGCGGTTAATTGATGACTTTGACAATTGTAACCCATTCTTTCTGACTGATACATGTGGATTTTGAAGAAGTGTCATCTGAACATTTTCGATATTTTCTGTTGTTCTTATGGTTCTCATCCGACCCGAATGACCTTTATTTAGATTTAAGAATGTTCCTTCAGGTTGGTATTTGCGAACATTTTTCCAAATTGTGGGCTTGCTTAATGGGTGCCTACCTGGAAAACGTTGTTCAAATGAATCTTGTACTTGTTTAATACTGCCAGTCTTAATAAAGTTTGTGACTACAAATACGCGTTGATCTTTTGTTAATCGCATGATTAAAAAGGTTCTATGGAAGTAAACTTTTACACAGAAACGCTTTGATTTGCTTAGTAAGCAATAATGACGAGACCATACCACAGCGTGGCGACAAAAACACTGTAAAATGGCCTAGGCTTTGCTTGAAGAATCTCACAGTTACCTAAGCTACCTAGGCTCCCTAGGCTTCTCTTGAAAGTGCACGGTGGCCTAGCCTTCCTAGGCTTTGTTTCATTATTTTACTTCCTTGCGCAAACATATTTTTGATAGCCTCCACTAAACCCATTAGTGTATCAATATCATAAAATGTAATTTAATGAAATTTCCAGAATCGACAGATAAATAGTTGTTAAATCAGACACTTTTTGCAGGACCCCCAAATCTTCAATAGTCTTTGAGTTATACTAATTCAAATTACGGTTAACCTTTTTCTGGGACACCCGGTATATATATATATATATATATATATATATATATATATATATATATATATATATATATATATATATATATATATATATATATATATATATATATATATATATATATATATATATATATATATATATATATATATATATATATATATATATATATATATATATATATATATATATATATATATATATATATATATATATATATATATATATATATATATATATATATATATATATATATATATATATATATATATATATATATATATATATATATATATTAGGGTGATGCAAAAAAGGGGTAATTTTTTTATTTTTGATATTTTGTAGGGGCACCCTCTAATCTGGTTATTAATGTTCCAAAAACAAAGAATAAAAAAATTGGGGTCAATCGGATGAAATTTAGAGGTTGCTACCAGTCTTGAAAAAATGAAAATATTTAGTCAAGTATAGCTACGAGTATTTATCGATGCATAGATGAAACTGGTTTCCACGCTACCTATTGAGATACAGTTCTCAGCGCGTTGCCTTTTTTTTAAAGTGGAAGTTTTCCTGTAGGCCTATCATAACCACTAACAATAATTATTATCTTGGCACTACAATTTATTTCAATGACATAATTGTTTTTTTGTTTTTGTCTGGTAAGACAGATCTGTACTTCTTCACTGTCTGTAGAAGATATTGCTTTTGCTCTTCATCATTTGTGAGAATCTTATTGTATTCTTTTATTAATTTTATTCTTCGCTCTGCTAAAACATTTGTAACTTTCATATTCGAAATTACTTCATTTGCATCCCAATATGCCTCATTAAGTCCCCAGTTTTCAGCATTGGTTTCAAGAAAACTGGAAGGCAGACCAAGAATATCGAAGAATCCTTTAGTATGAGAGGTTACAAAATCTTCTAGTTGTCTCAATTCTATAAGTTCAGGATCAATAGTAGTCCGTTTAATGTGGTTTGGTTCAGGAGGCTTATTTAAGGCTTCTCTCATTTTATTCTTAGTATCGATAGGGACATCTTCGTCAAAGAAAGCAAGAGCTATTAATTCCTCTGAAAGATACCACAAATAATTTGATCATTTTTTCAGTGCATTAGACGCTATTTTTGCTTCAACCTCTTTGTACTTAATTAAACTTTTTAAGAGCTGCAAGTCGAGACGTGGAGCGAAACGTGGCACAGGTGCCGTAAACCAAGATTTCACATATATCTCAACTGCAAAACAACAGATGTCTCTTAGTCCTTTTTCTTGTGAATGTGTCAATTTGAACTGTTGTTTAAACATCCAAATCTTCATAGAATAGATAATTTTGGCCATCCACCATGCTCTATGGCAAGCTCCTAGTTTTTTAAAGTTTATTCCTTAATTTGGGATTCCTCCAACAAAAATGATAGCCAATGCAAGTAATTCCTTATAATCATCACGAGGCTGATGTTCTTCTAGTTGTTTCTTTGCAAATTTAATTGCATTATCTTTAATATTGGCAATTCTGGTTGTTATGTCTTTGTCATCTTCGGTTGTGTGGAACGATCCTTTGTTGAATTTACTCCAATTTGCTTTGAAACGTATAAATAGTTGTATATTTGGTCCGGATGATGCTGGCAATGAGCTTGAAACAACAGACACCAAAACAATCTCTAAAATATGATGACGACAGGCCAACCATTGCAAATCCTTGTTCATTTTCCTTCTAGTAACATACAATCTCCATTTCTACGGCCTGTATTTGAAGCTGTTGTGTCGAAACACATGCATCTTACCTGAAGAGATAGATCCTGGTCTAAAATACTTTTATGCACAGCAGCTGCGGTATTTTCTCCTGTACCACTGGTGAGTTTTGAAACACCAAGAAGCTGATCAACCCCATTTCCAGAAACTAAGATTGGAAGTCTGTCGACAACTTCTTCTCCAGTTATGTCTTCTACAAGTTTTCCATCCCAGTGAATGGTTAAAGGAACATCATGTTTTAATTCAGCTTTCAAATTTTCTGAAATTTCTTTTCTAAACTTTTGCCTTGCGCGCCTAATACTTGAATAAGTTATGTTAAAGTCTTGCGGATCATGGCCTAAATTATTGATAGTAGGAATCATAATTAAGAAGCACTTCTATCGCTGACTTTAGCGACATCAAGAGATGCAAGAAGAGTATTATCCATCACTTTTGCCTTTTTTCTTGTTGAGGTCTGTCCTGATGTTGATGGTTTACTGGGATCAACTATACATTCATATTCAGTTATAGAGCCCTCTCCAGAGCTAGTAGATGAACTACTAAGCACTACTGTGTGGTTAAAATCAGCTGTTTCTCTCTTTCTTTTCATTTCAAATTGCTTTTCCTTTTCAAACGCTATTGCTTCATGTTGTACAAGATTTTATCCACGCCAGCCATTCTTCCTTTTCGTCTCGTTTGTCTTTGCAAAATTAGGAATTCTTTATCTTTATCAATGTCTATCAAATTGAGCGCATCAGCATGAGCTATATCAAATAAATTATCCAAATTCTGTTTCCATTCCATTTGTTTATTCAATAAATTTTGAGATTGTTTTTTCTTGTTTTCTTTGTTTTTCTTTAATTTTAACCATTCATCATACATTACTTTTAATTTTTTTTATTTACGGGTTTTTTAAGCGATGTTGGAATACGTGCTTTTTCCCAGACTTGCAAGACATCTTTTGCCGTAGATGTTAGAGCTTCATGCACGGTTTGTTTACTATTTATTTTATAATGCATAAATAATGTCATTGCTTCTCTTTTTGATGAAAGAACAGAGGTTTTTAATGCTTCTATTGGTTGACCAATAAGCCATATACCTGTAGCACTTCTAGTGTGATGATCTAAATGAGCCATTGTTTAGTATTTTTGAGATAAAAGAGACGGGCAATTATAACCTCCACCGGTGATACCTGTGAGGGTACTGAGCATTGGAGAACTGACCAACTGCAATGCTATTGGGCCGAATGCAGATGGGGATAGGGGTGGTGGAACAGGATGTGCTTCCAATTACAGAGGCAAAATTCATCAGTAATAAAGAATATAAATTATATACCTAAATTAGTAGTCCAATATACATAATAAATGTATTTTACTGAAATCACAGAAAAAAAGATAAATCATAAAACTTTGAATCATGGTAGCAACCTCTAAATATTTTTTGATTAACAAAAAAAAAAATTACTCACACTGTTTTTATGCCATAAATAATCAAATTAGGGGGTGCCCTGAAAAATCTGAGATGGTCGACATTTTTGCATCACCCTAATATATATATATATATATATATATATATATATATATATATATATATATATATATATATGCAACAAAAGTATTGAAAATTGTAATTTATAAGGATGATACAGATGAGGGGGAACGCCTACAAAAAAGCAAAAAACCAATCAACAAAATAAATTAATATGAAATGGAAACCTTAGGAGCGGAGATAAATACAAACTCAGTTCATTAAATCAAGTAAATTCGAAAGACTAAAAGTTGACACGAAGATTAAAATACTGCCTAAGCAATTAAGGAGGGAGAAAACCTAAGCGAGAGATTAACCTCAGAGGTCAGAAAATCGAAAAACCAAGGTAGAATAAGTACAAATGTCCTAAAGACTTTACTCAAATGAAAATAAATACACATAGATAAACATAAGGCTATATAAATTCACAAAAAATAAAATTAAATAGTTTATTAAGATTAATGTAAATATTTAGTCTCAAATTAAAAGTTTCGACAGTGCATTGTGAATATAATTTTAAAAATAACCATCGAGTTTATATAAGCCAGGACTTAAATCAAAATTTGGGTATTTACTAATAAAGGTTGATTCAATGATATTTCGCGAAATTGTATCGTTATTATGACAGATGATTTTAGCAGAATTCCAATCAATATTGTGATTAAGATATGACATATGAACATAAAATGAGCTGCTTTCTTCGCCACGATAGACATTATACGAGTATTTATGCTGAGAAATTCGTTTTTATTAACATTTACCTGAGTGGCCAAAGTAATATTTAGAGCAATCGATACATTTTACGCAATATACATTACTCGTATAATAGGGGAAAGCGGCGTTCTTGACTAATAGTTTAGAGATAGTATTATTATAGTTAAATACTACACAAATGCCTAGAGATTTTAAAATATGAGGGAGAGAAGCAAAGGATGGATTAAAAGGAAGTACAAAAGTTTTCTTGATATTAAAAGGCACGCGAGGTTCAAAACGATAAAAAGACTTTTTCGCTAACTGAAGGCATTTATCAAGGAAATAAAAAAGGATAGCAGAGTTTATGGCCGATGTCAAAAATTTTGGAAACTTCAAAGTCAAAGAATTCAGGACTAACCACACGAAAGGAACGGAGAAACATTGAAATAAAAATTGATCTTTGAATTTAATATGGTGAGGGGAGTAAAAGTGAATATAAGAAAAATTATTAGTTGGTTTCCGATAGACAGAGAATTTGAAACCGGAAAGCGTGCGGTGTATTAATAAACCATGGAAAGGAATACTTCCATTCTGTTGTATTGCAAGGGTAAATTTGATGGAACGTACAAGGGAATTAAGTTTTTCAAAAAAAGAAAAATATTTTCAGAATTCATCCACAATCAAAGGATATCATCAATATAGCGAAATCAGATTATAGGAAAATCTACAATAAGGGGAGGCAAACCATTTCGAAAAATTCCATATAAAAGTTATTAGGTTGAGGAATAAGTTCTTGCGTTTTTTTAATGTTGTGTTGATTTAAGGTTTGTTGACGTGATTTGTGCACATATTAAGAAAAAATAATAAATAATGAGAGCAAAATTTGCAAAAGTTAGGCTACGTCTCTTAAAAGCGTAAACTATTATGCTTTTGCTTATGCTATGTCTTGAAGTTGACTAATAAGTCATTGCGGTTTATTTAAAAGTTGTGTTAATTTAATTTTTCTTCTGTACCCTCAAAATGGAATGTCAAGTTGAAAGAAAGGCGCATTTTTGACACTTGTTATTCATTTTCAATCGAGACGGGAACAATGCAAACGCAGCCAAAGCTCGTCGGGATATTTGTGCTGTGTACGAAGAAAATGCTTTATCAGAGAGGACAGCTCAATGGTGGTTTTCACGTTTCAAAAACGGTCATTTCAATCTTAATGACGAAGAACGTTCTGGTCGCCCTATTAAGTTGGCTGAAAATCGATTGAACGACCTTCTTCATGAAAATCCTCGTCAATCGACTAGATAATTGGCTGTACAATTGGCGTGTGATCAAAAAACTGTAGTGAATCACCTTCTTTCGTTGGGGAAAGTTAAAAAACTCGGTGCATGGGTTCCGCACGCTTTGAGCGAAAACAACAAACTTTAACGCTCCTCGAATGCCGCAGGTTTGCTTGCTCGTCACAAAGCTACTCGTGGATATAAGGACATATTTTTTCACCGAATCATCACTAGCGACGAAAAGTGGTGTGTTTATGTCAACATGAACCATCGAAAACAATGGCTTAGTCCCAATAAAAAAAAACACTTCCGCGATTAAAGCAAGGACTTCATCCACGAAATACGATGCTGTGTGTGTAGTGGGATTGTGAAGGCATTATTCTTTATGAGCTGCTTGCGAATAACGAGATTGTCAATGCAGAACTCTACGTTCAACAAATGTATCGACTCGACGAAGCTATTCGTGAAAAGCGACCTCATCGACGTTATGGAGTCCTTCTGCAACACGACAATGCTTGTCCTCACATTGCCAATATTACAAAAGACGCCATCCAAACGCTTAATTTTGAAATCCTGCCGCCTCCTCCATATTAGCCAGACTTGGCTCCATCGGATTTCCATCTGTTCCGATCACTCTCCACCAATTTGCGCGGCGTTTCGTTCAATACTGATGTGGAATTAAAAACCTTGTTAGACGAATTCTTGGAGTCAAAATCCAGAGATTTTTATTGCAGAGGCATCGAAAAACTAATTGAACGTTGGGAAGAAGTCGTAAATAACAACGGAGAATACATTATTGATTAAATTGAATATTGTTATCAATTAAAAATGAAGTTTTTCTAAAATTATTAATGGTAATGAATAAATTTGATAAAACCGCACGAACCTATTCCTCAAACCAATAGATAAAAACCTAATAATCCTTTACGCCCCAATGTCAGTTCTGTATGCTCTGTCTCATATGTTTTGTAAAAATGGCTAACGTCTTATCTTACCCCTCTTGTAGGATGCAGTTCGGATTCCCATATAGTTAATAGTTCGTACCTAATAGAAAAAAATTAATACCATCCCTTACCTTTCAGACTTCGCCCTTGTTAGCTTTGACGTTTCTCCCTGTTCACGAATTTTTCGAAGCGGTTTGCAACAATATTTCAGGGAGAATGGGAGACATTAGGATTCTTCAATAAGGTTTTCAAGGGTAGGAATTAAAACAGCCATGTTTACTAAATAATTAATCGCTATAGGTCTTGCAATAAAAGACTTCCAACACTTACTTAAAGGCACCGCATTTTTGTACTCACTGAGGGCACAGCAATGAATGGCAGTGCCAAATCTCTCACAACCAGACACTTCCCAAAAGATGCCCGCGCATTTGAGTTCATTAATCAGTGCACAGTTAATATTTGTCACATATCCGGAAGAGATAATCCTAGTGATGCTCTCTCCCAGGCATCCATCTGATTGAAACACGCAATCCATGCAACCCATTTCATCAACGTCACCATCTATATAATACGGTGACAATCTAATCTCCTCCTATTATTCTTTTAACTCAGCCATACCCTCTTTCACTATCATCAACTATGAAACTTCAGAAAAAAGCAAAAAACCTGATTTGCAATTGGCCAAACTACAGAAGAACGCTTCCACCTCAATACAGTTTGATAAGATTGCTTTACACTCTTCCTTATATTATATTATTTGTGATCTGTCAAAGGGCTTATCTATCTATCTCTCTCGACGGATAATTTTTAATTACTCTCACGATATGGGTCATTTAGGAACAAGCCCCACCCTCAAATCTATCTCAGACAAATTTGTCTTGAGCGAGATGAGAAAAACCATGCGTGAGTGAGTTAGAAATTGTTTACAATGTCTGAAATCCAAAGTAAATAGACATACGAAACCAATTTTGAAACAATTGGCTGCTCCTGCATAAATCTTTCACACCGTCCGTGTGGGCATATTAAGTGGTTTTCCAAGCACAAAAGAGGGTTAAAAATATCTTCTAGCCATAATATGCCGCTATTCTAAGTTGGTAGAGACATATCTACTTAAGAACATAATATTTATTCTGTAGTTGAGACATTCTTATCCAACATCATATCTCGTTTTGGTGCACCTGATAAGATAGTTTTCGATAATGGATTGCAGTTTTATTCTGGGATATTTCATGAGTTATTAAAACTTCCACCACATCACACATTTTCACTTATCCATCGAACATTACTGAGAATGCGTAACCGAAAGGCAGCATCGAACTATTCATGCATCTCTCCTGGCAAAAGGACCTCCTGGAGAATAGTTGCATAGCCTTACCTCCATTCTACCTGCCATGCGAAACGCAAAATGGTTTATGGTGCCTCGTTACGATTGTTCAAGTAATTTATTTGATAGCGGAGAGAGATAGATAGAGAGAGAGAGAGAGAGAGAGAGAGAGAGAGAGAGAGAGTAACAACAAGGAGTAACAACAAGGAAAGAAGGTACCGTAGGAGACCTTACGGTCCATTCAAAGAGGGTACCTTTGGACTAGTAATCGAGCGGGCAGCTCGAGAGAGAGAGAGAGAGAGAGAGAGAGAGAGAGAGAGAGAGAGAGAGAGAGAGATGGAGAAAGAGAAGGATAGATAGAGCGTGACTATTTACAACAGAGAGGCATACAACGACATCAAACGGCGTTGAACTCATTTGCACCCTTCCTTTCTCCCTTCTTAATCCACAAGAATCCAAATAATCTGGAGGAATATCCACACGTGTTCGTAGGATACACAAAAATACGTCCTATATTTTCCGCCTCATATAAATGCATTTATAAGGTTCTCCAGAGGCGCAAACATGCTTACATTCTTCAGGGAACCAAAGGAAGTATTTGTGCTTACAAACGAAACATAAAACCAGTAAACATGGGAAACAACGTACAACTTAATGCAAGTAACAATCTCACAATCCAGCATACAGATTCCTCATGCGCGACCAACTTAAAAGCAAACGACGAAATGTATCTTATCAGTTATATGAAATCTATATCAAAATTGGTATGGTAAACTTTGCTCGCGGTTTTACTTAACTTATATTAAGATCCATTGCTCTGTCACGCAAAATAGGATACGTTGACATGTTATAGAAACTTGGAGGTACTTTGAGATGTCATTTACATGTAGTCTATCATAGTAATTTAATCATATTTTTATATAATTATTATTGTAAAATGCCCTCGCTTATTATTATTTTCCTTAATGTTCACTTCATTGATTTTTCAATTTAGCAATATAACAATTCCGATGTACGAGATTTGATATCTCCTAGGATATATCACATTTAGAAATAATAAGATATATGATTTATCATCATGTACGTAGTCTGATAATTCTATGTTTTTCAATCACTATTGATTTGCCATTGGGAAAATTGGAGTCATGCATTACATATATACAGTGCTTAAGTTGTGCACAGAGGACCAACAGTGTACCGTACCTTTTGATGATTGCAACCACTAGGATAATTTACTTCAAAAACAAAATAGATACCGGTACATGCTATGGGTGTCAGGTGTCAGGTACTCCTGTCTGGCATTGTTCTTGACTAAGGAACATCAGAATTTGGATTTAATCCCTGCCTGGCCTGCCATCGCACCAATGTTTTTATATAGTTAGAGTCATATGCTGCTGTAATGGAAGTCTTAAGGTATCTCTTTGTTGTATTGCAATTCAACGTTATACAAAAAAGTAAAAAGGTTCCCAAATCAATTTTGTAGTTGATTATCAAGATGGATCAGTTGATGATACTTATAAGTTATAATACTTAAACTTGTTAAATTTAAAGGGTTAGTTTTAATTATGATTAATTAAATCATTATGTACAACAAAAACCCTCAATCAAAGAATGGAGGAATGAGAAAAAAACATTGATTTATCATTTTATTGTTGTTCAAGTATGTTTACATTCCCCAAGTTTGTTTTTGAATAGGGGATCAAATGCTATTTGAAACTGCTTACAAATATAAGTATATTTCAAGTATATACAGTACAGATGGCACAAAAGAGGATCAGTCTTGTCAATGGCTGCTTAACAGCTCATCAAATGATAATTGAAACTGCTAACGAACATTAATATGAACAAGGTCTGCTGACCAAAGGTCGCGTGCTCTGATTTATAACCTTACGACCTTCAAAAGTGTCAATAATTCCCGGACTAACCTTGGGGTACCATGACAATTACACCATTCGAACGATAATGTAAAACAACATTAGGGTTTCAAATTTCGTTAGACTCGGCCAAATAGTTATGATGTTATTGCCAACTAATTCCAAAGCTAACCCGTAGAGAACCTTGGGAATTATATCATTAAGAAGAGAATGTAAAACAACATGGGGATTCTAAATTTCATTAGAATCCGCCGAATAGTTACAATGTTATTACTAAAACAACAAAAAAAAACCCGGAGACCGACCAACTGAACGACATAGTGAGATGTAGAGACGCCCGCGACTAAAAAGTATACAGAGAATCTAAAAAAAGACCATTCTTTCCAATGGCTGCCTAACCCACTTTCCCTCATCTCACAGAAATAAGTTTCCAAAGATTCTCATATTAATGCTTTTTGTTCTCCTTGTTTGTAGCTCTTGCTTTTGGGTCATTAGCTAAGCAATGGCTTTGAAGCCAAGACTTGCCATACACATCTGGTCTTAACTTTTTAATGCTGGACCAACACACCTGATGAAAAGCAAGGCTGACATGTTTCAAACCTCTAGGGAGCTTCTACTACTTGAGGTTACAATGTTCATTTGCTAACTAAAGTAATAACTCTTGACTTACCTGTTGTGTCATTTCTTGACTTATTAAAAAAGTTTCTCAAATCGAGCTGTCGTGGTCTCTTGACCATGATGACTGCCTCTGTAAGGGGCGTGGCGATTTGCCATCCTGGCCGCCGTGCTGATGGGACTCAACACCCCGTCCGATCCCAGCTTGGCCTCTTCTCTTTCCTTCAAAACACTTGTTTCCTCGCTTTTCATACAACCTCTCCCACAACTTTCTCTGGTCAGCCTCTAATTTCACAGGGTAGATGCTGACCTTCTTCTCAAGCCAACCGTCCCGGATCGGGGCTGAGGGGGGAGGGGACAATGTTCCCTAACCCCTGAGCTCCGGTTCGGGATGGGTTTTTTTTAACAACCTGCTTCATCCCCACCCATACCTTCCTCACATCCCTTTTCCTCTCCTCTTCACATTCTATCCATTTTTACGCCATGTTCAAGGTGGAGCCGCCATGCCGATGGACTTCCAGGTCACCAGGCGGGAGGGGTAGTCCGAAATGGCGGCGCCTGGCTCTGCCAGGCCTGTAAGAACCTCTTGCAGTGCGGGCAACTGCAAGAGGTGATGAACTATTGCGCCCCGTAGCACAAATAGGGTCACCATGCCTAATGATGAAAAACAAAAAAACCCAACCCCCAACTTCCCCAAGAACATCAATGGAGCCGCCCTCGGGCAGCTTCACCGAGAAAATGGAGGTTTCCCCCCCCCCCCTTGTGCTTGCGCAGGGGACCCTCTATACTTCTTTAACTGGAGAGGAGGCTTACTCCTCTCCTACGCCTACAGGTGTAGGGGACTTCCCCTCAGCCCCTTCTCTGGAGGTGCTTTCGGGCACCTCCCTAACTCCAGCGACAGTTCCTCCTTTGCTTTCTAAGGGGACTGCCAAGAAAGCCAGCAGGCAGCCCATTGCCAACCGCCCCTCGTGTAAGCGGCTCGGTAGGGCAAACCCCCTTAGGGTGGAAAGGAAGGCAACGCCCCTTCGGTCGCTTCCCTCAAAAGACCTGCTGGCAAGAATATTAAACCTTGCCGGGGTCAAGGCCTGTGCCTCCCCACTAAAGACTCATGACGCTGCCAAGGGGACCTGCGATGTCCTGGGAGGGGATGGCCAACTGAAGGCCCCTCCTGTGATAGACATGGTCCTTGAGGAAAACCAGCCTCAGACGGTAGCGCCTTCCATGGGGGGAAGGGAAATCCGGGCTCGGCGCCAAGCATCGAACCCGAATCCGCCCCTATGCAAGGTCCTCCTTAAACGGCTTGGGATTTTCAGGCAGTACAAGGAGGGAAGGGATCTCCTCCGGATGATGCCCCTGCGACCACCAGGACCTTCTCCATTTCGGAGAAGGACCTGGCTGAGGCCGGTACATCTGGCCTGGGGGCTTCTACCGGCGGGGATGAGAAGCATGTTCATTCCCCGCCCTCCTTTCAAAAAAAGAAGAAGACCAAGACCAAAAAGACAGAGAAGACTCGGGGCTCCTCTCCATCCGCGGGGGCTGCGGGGACGGATGGGTCTGCTGCCACTCTGGCAAACGACCAAGTCAAGATCGTCAAATCCGGCCCCTCTGTCCCCCCCGCTTGCGGAGCTCCTGACAGTGCACAGGGCGGAGCCTCGATGAAATCGGGGCCCCTCATTCAGAGGTTACCTCGCGTTTTCGAGCCCGCTAGCTTCAAACGCTTCCTCGTTATTCGCTCCACTGATGGCAACATGTTGTCCAAGGGCAACATGATCCATCAGAGGAGAGGATTAGCTAGTGCAATTGGTACAGAGCCGAAGGTGACGCGTTTCTCGGACGGGAGCCTTCTGGCAAATGCGGTGAATCCCGCCGAGGCGGCCAAGATAAGTGCTCTTCGGACACTTCATGGCACCCCAGTGAGTGTGACGCCGCCCTCTACCATGAACTTTGTGAAAGTAGTAGTTTATGCGAAGGAACTCGTTGACTACTCCATTGAGGACATCACCCTAGAGCTGGCCGAACATGGGGCGGTCAAGGTCGAACGTGTGATGAGAAAACAGGGAGGGGCCTCGAGACCCACCCCTAAACTCTTCGTCACGTTCGACTGTGACAAGCTCCCTGAGTCGGTGCGTGCCGGTTGGTACCGCTACCGCGTGAAGGCATTCGGGCCACTGCCGCGGCGGTGCTATTACTGTCACCGCTTCGGCCATACGAATCGCTCATGTAGACGTGCAAAGTCAGGATCACCCGAAGTCTGTGTAAATTGCTCTAAGGTCGCACACGATAAGTCCAAATCGTGTGTGGCCAAGTGTGTCAATTGCGGAGAGCCACACCCTGCTTCTTCGAAGCAATGTGGTGCATATCTCCTTGAGAAAGAAATCCTGGACGTTCAGGCACAGGATCGACTCTCATTCCGCGAGGCTAAGGACTTGGTCCTGGCGCGCCCGGTTCTGCCTGGGACGTCATAGGCCTCAATAGTTAGAAAAGCACCCTCTGCTCCTGGCCCATCCAGGCCAACGAGCACGGTTGTTTTCTCGCCTATTCGGAGCCCTTCTGCGGGCTCTACCCAACTTGGGCGCTCCCCTGGTAAAGCTGGCGGCAAAAAGGGTTCATACCCAGCCCCGGCTAAAACCAGGGCTCTTCCCTCTTCCCCCAGCGTGACCGTTTCCCGTAATTCGAAACGGCCACGCGCCTCCACCGATTCGTTAGACTCACAGGAGGCAACACCCCTGAAGATGGTCGCTAGGCAATCTTCCGGGGTTCCTAAAGCTGTTCCCCGAAAGGAGGACAGCAACAAAGGAGCTTCGGCTCCTTCGCCCACGCCCTGAGGTGGAGCGAGTGGCTTGGAGAAGGTGATTCCTCGAAAAGAGGGCCCCCCACCTCCGAAGCCACAACGCCCGTCTAAGGTTTCGAGGCGGACAAAGGAAAAGACTCGCATGGCCAGCCCAACCTCCCCCAATAAGTCTTCGAAATAGACAGCGCCTTCAGCGCTTTGTCCGGCCAACAGCGCCCGGGGTTCTGCTCCCGAGGAGCGTACGGCCATTCCCGTGAGGTTCTTCAGTTCGAGGAGGGTCCCCGCGTCTCCTCCGAGCTAGGCCTGGAGGGCATATTCCTTCAATGGAATTGCCGTGGACTCCGGGGCAACTGGGAGGAGCTGCGGAGGCTCGTCTCGTCCCGTTGCCCATTAGCTATCTTTTTGCAGGAGACCATGCTAGGCGCGTGCCCCTTACCCGCCCTTCCGGGGTATAAGGGTCTTGCGACCCCACCACCGCGGGATAACCGGGCTGAGAGATGCGCGGTTTACACCCAGTATGATGTCTCCGTTCTTCCTTTCTCTTTAGATACCCCTTTCCAGGCAGTGGCTGTGCAGCTTCACCTGGATAGGAGGTATACTATCATTTCTGCGTACATTCCACCGTCAGCTGACTTCGACGCGGGGGGACTTCCGCCGCATCGTGGCACGGTTGCCGAGACCCTATCTCTTGATTGGAGATCTGAACGGCAGGAATCCTCTCTGCGGAGATTACTCCAAAAATCCCAGGGGACAAGTCCTTGCCGATCTGATCAAAGAGCTTGAGATGGGTGTCCTAAACGTGGATGAGTTTACGCATCACTGTCCGAGAACCGCTTCATTTTCTTTCCTTGACCTATCTTTGTGCTCTTCGGATGCACAGCCTGATTTTGATTAGGGGGTGGTCGATGACCTCCATGGTAGTGATCACTTTCCCATTCAAATATCATTTTCAGGGCAACCGCCGCCTGAGAGACCACCTCGGTGATGCTTAGTGCCGGTGCGGTGGCCTGCATTTCAGGAAATGACTGAATTCTCTATCTCAGTCGAGGAGTTTAGGTCGGTAGATGAGGCCGTTGAGTTCTTCTCCGGCAACCTCATCGCCGTGGGCCTGACTACTATTTATAGGACGTCAGGCCGTTTTGCACGCCGACCACTCCCATGGTGGTCGGCCGAGTGTGAGACGGCCCTCAAACAGAAGCGTTAT
Source organism: Ceratothoa steindachneri (assembly GCA_963969495.1). Lineage (NCBI taxonomy): Eukaryota > Metazoa > Arthropoda > Malacostraca > Isopoda > Cymothoidae > Ceratothoa > Ceratothoa steindachneri. Next base: position 42,658,409 of record OZ018319.1, read on the forward strand.
GCCTACATGCGCTATAAGCGCTGCCCGAACGATTTCACTGTCGCTGAATTTCGTCGGGCTAGGGCTAGGTTCCGGTATATTTCGAAGCACACCCGCCGCTCTTCTTGGTGGGCATACGTGTCTTCACTAACGGGAAGACCCCTTTAGCTGAGGTGTGGAAGCGAGTCGAAAGGATTCGGGGCAAGTTATCGCAGGACCCCCTCCCGTTCTCCAGGAGAATGGGACCGCAATCTCGGACCCCGCGTCCGTGGCAGAATCCTTAGCGACCGCTTTTTCCGCATTCTCTAGCCGTGATGCTGCTCCGCCAGCATTCAATGCACGTCGTGATGTCGCGGAAAGTTGCCGGCTGGACTTTACCTCCAGAGGCGGAGAACCCTTCAACGACAAGTTTACTGTGATGAGTTGCGTTCCGCTCTCGCTTCGTGCGCGGACACCGCCCATGGTCCGGACGATGTCCCGTACGCCATGCTTCGACACCTGGGTGAGCGAGGCATGGCTTTTCTGTTAGATTTGTTCAACCGGATCTGGGTGGAAGGTCTTCTCCCAGACTCCTGGCGAATCGCTACTGTGGTCGCCTTTCGCAAACCGGGGAGAGATCACTCTCTCTAACCTCTTGCGTGTGCAAGTTGATGGAGAAATTGGTAAATGTTAGATTAGCCTTTTTTCTGGACAGCGGAGGCCATCTGTCTTCCGCACAGTGCGGCTTCCGCAAGTTCCACTCCACGTCGGATGCTCTGCTCCGACTGGAAAATGCCGTCTGCGAGGCTTTCCTTCGTACACAGCACTACGCCACGGTGTTTTTCGATCTGGAGAAGGCATATGATACCGCATGACGATACGGTATCATGGAGACTCTCCACACGATGGGGGCGAGGGGACGCCTCCCAATGTTTATATTGAATTTTTGCGAGATCGTCGATTCCGCGTACGGGTGGGGGGAGCCCTCTCCGGCCCAACGGAGCAACAAGAGGGTGTCCCGCAGGGTAGTGTCCTCAGTGTCTCACTCTTTGCCCTGAGCATCAACGGCATCACCTCGGTGCTGCCAGAAGATGTTCTCGCTACGCTCTACGTGGACGACCTTTCGATCTCTTTTGGCGTGGACCAGATGCCAACTCTGGAGCGTCGACTCCAACAGGCATTGAACCGCGTCTCTCGCTATGCCGAAGCGCACAGGTTTCGGTTTTCTTTGGCCAAGACTAAGGTGGTGCACTTCTGCCGCCATCCACGGCTTCACCCCGACCCAGATTTGTTTCTTAATGGGGTGCGCCTGGATGGGGTTAAGTCGCTCCGTTTCCTTGGTCTTGTATTCAACCAACGCCTCACCTGGGAGGCTCATATTCGCAGCCTTAGGGTCTCTTGTACCCGCGCCATGGACATTCTCCGTTCCGTGACGTTCAGCGCTTGGGGCGCTGATAGGGCTACTTCCTTGCTTTTTTATCGATCCTTTGTTTGCTCGAAGCTCGACTACGGATGCGAGTTTTATGCATCCGCAGCCGAGCGTTTATTGCGGAAGGTAGATTCGATCCACCACACCGGCCTTCGCCTTGCGACTGGTGCCTTCCGCACTTCCCCCATTGAGAGCCTGTTGGTCGATGCTGGGGAGATGCCACTCACTCTGCGCCGCGTTCAGTGCATCACCCGCCTGTACACGCGAGCCCGGCGCCTCTCTCAGTCGCCAACAGCTTTCACTGCATCCGCAGCTGATCTCGACGGTGCCTATGCCGCCGAGAGACGCCAGTCATACCCTAAGCCCTTTGGGTTTAGGGCCAGGAAACTCCTTCGAGAGGTAGATATAGCTCTCGGGCCGGTGGCGCCCCTGGTTCTGCCCAGGACGCTACCCTGGAGGGTACCACATTTGGCTATTTGTCGCCACACCTCTGCTCCCAAAGCTTGTACTGCGCCGGGAGTATTGCGTTCGACCTTTTTGGAGCACACATCGTGTCACGCTGGAACCGTGCCAGTGTATACGGATGGCTCTAAGTCCCAAGAGGGGGTCGGCTTCCACGCCGTATCCCCTCTGTTTGAAGTCAGCGGGGCTCTACCAGGCGCTGCGTCTGTCTTCACGGCTGAGCTGGTGGCAATACACCACTTGGTACGTGAGATTACGCGACGTGCCCGATTCGGAGACCGGATTGTGATCTTTAGCGACTCACAGAGCGCCCTGAGTGCTCTCGGGGCATTGGAATCTCCGCATCCCCTGGTTCGCGATATCCGTGACGCCTCGGTTTTGGAGAGCCGGGTGGATGTCGAGATTATCTTCTGCTGGGTTCCTGGACATGTATGAATTGCGGGGAATGAGCGCGCGGATGAGGGTGCCAAAGAGTCCGCGAGGACTCTGCGACCGGACCAGCGTTTCCCTCTTCCTCACACCGACTACATGGCAGGAATACGGGCAGCTCTTCGGACTGCTTGGCAAAGAAGATGGGAGACGGTCGAAGGGAACTTAAAGTTGCGTGCCATTGCGCCTCGACTGTTCCCATGGACCTATCCCCCAATGTCCCGGCGGCTTCAGGTCGCTTTCTGTCGTTTCCGAATCGGACACACTCGTGTGACGCATCGCTATTTGATGGAGCGCTCGCCTGCTCCCTATTGCAACGACTGCGTAGTCCCCCAGACTGTTCGGCACATTCTTGTCGAATGTTCCAGTCTGGGTGATCTTCGCTCACGATACCTGTCCCGTTACCGGGATGAGCGGGGTCGCTACCGCCTGTCACTTGTACTCGGGACGAGTGCGTGCACTTTGACTGGTGGACTTGTTGACTTTTGGGGGGAGGCCGGCCTTCTCCCTTTCATTTTACCAGGTTTAATTGTTGTTTTTGTTATTGTTTTTGTCATTGTTATTTCTTTTTATTGTTGTTTCCTTTTCAATTTTTTAAAGTAGCCTAGAACTAGGCTGTTTGTTTACGGCGACTTATGCCTAAGTCGGCAGTCACCAGATAGCCCCTTAAAAAAACAAAAAAAAAAACATGATGACTGCTGGTAAAGTGTGCTCGCTCTGCTGTGAAGGTTACTAGCTCGTCAATCAAACAAGCACCAACTGCATCACTGCTCTGGTGCCTTCTAATAGGTTCTCGTATTATAGTCGGTCTGACTTTGTAAAAAAATGTTTTTGCATTCGAACTCGCGGTCATTCGCCCGTATCAATATGTGCAAATCTTAATGTCGAAATAGCAGCAGAAATGAAATATAATGTTTGTTGATGAAATCACATTAAGGAGGGGGGGGGGGGTGATAGAAATGGAAATAGCAGTTTTAGAAGGGGGATGATTTCGAGCATATTTATTTCAGAGGGATGCGATCCCCCCTCAACTCGACCCCTGGATATATACATTTTTATTCACATGCCTTTTCAAACTCCTCAGAAGGAACTGGGTGTTTCTGAAGTAATCCCTTCTTTAAAAGGCACAAAATGACTTTGGAGAAATGATTTTCTAAACCTGAAGGTCAAATGCCATTCTCTCTTTCACATACACTCCTCTTTCCCCTACTCTCTCTCGTCTGAAATACATGTGTTAAGCAATACCGTGAGAATATTCTTACCCGGCCGCGCTATTCATTGAAAAACCTCAAAGAATGGCGAACAACGAAAACAACTAACCCTATTATTTCTTATTAATGCATAAGAGAAGCACACACATACAAAAATTCATCAGAAAATTACTTACATGGAGAATCAGCTTACACATACCTTCATATTGTTTTCGCCCACAAATAATTGTAAATCCAATCAATGTATTTTTGTCTTAGCTCTACCCACCTACATAGTAACTTCTAAAAAAATGTCTGTCTTATGACAACACGTTGTCTGATTGTTAATTCTCTGATTACGTTGTTACAAATCTGGATCCCGGACACCTAGAGATGAGGGTCATTTGGAGGCCTTTGCAGATGTAGAAATGCTTCAGGAAGTGCCTTACCCGAGATGGCGACGTATTTCCAGCGGGCGAACAATGATTAGGTAGGAAACTTCCCCAAGCGAGAGTCCTCTCCTGTTCAAGATCTTCCTGAGTTGGTAAGCTTCCCCCCCCCCCCTGAGGACTTTCGTAGAGAGGAGAGACCTCTCCCCACGGGTGTGGCTCCAAGGTAAGCAAAGTCCTTCCAAATTTAGGATAAGGATAGCGCTGAAGTAGGCTTGTTTTTTCTTAGAGCCCCTTCCCAGTCAGCTAAGGAGAGAGCTCTCCCCCCCCCTCTCTTCTCCTAAAAGTTAAAAATGAAACGTAAAAAGACTAGCATATCCAGGCCCGTGGCGCCCTCGGGCGGGAAGGGTAAGACCGAAAAGACTAATGTCAAAGAGAGAGAGAGAGAGAGAAAGAGAGAGAGAGAGAGAGAGAGAGAGAGAGAGAGAGAGAGATGGGTAGGACGGAAAGAACCCGCGATCTGCTTCTTTTTAAGGTAACTTCCGTTTGATAACACACCTTATAGCGAGCATAATTGTAACAACGAGAGGTTCTGCGAGATTGGGCTGAAGGTATAAATTCAATTCCGGCACCTTTATATAGATAAAGTAAAATCCACTTCCGGCGGCTCTGTATAAATAGTAAGGCATCGGCCTGGGTAAATTAATATTGTGCTAAGAGGAGACGTCGCATAAGCTTCTTTCTTTCGGCCTCCCCATACCCCAAAAGACCGAAGACAAGAAAAAAAAGAAACAAATAAGAAAGGATCTCTCGAACCCAGTTTCCTCCCCGGCAAATACTCCCTTGATCCCTACTTTCGAGGCTGACTGTGGTTACTGGAATACAGGAGGTATTTTCCGTTATAACTTCGAACAGGCCGAGTACTAATCTGCCTTAAGTACAAACCTAACCCGTTCCTTTGGAAAGTACTCAAGCTCAGTGCACCTACCCCTCATGCTCCTCTCGAGCAGCAGAATCTTTGGGTGGCAGACGCACCCGAAATTCGAATCCCCTTTTGCCGGTCGTGTGTGGTCGAGTGTGTATACTTTGATTTATCTTTCATGTCCATTATCTTATTTTTTATTTGTCTTTCATGTCCATTAGTTTAATTTTGATTTATTTTACCTGTCCAGTATTTTATTTTTGTTTGTACAGTAGTAAATTTTATTTTGTTTCGCCCAGTTTGATATACAGAACCCTCTAGATAGTTGAATTAATACTGTTAAGTATAACTTGTCACTCTTAGAAATTGATTAAATCACAAGGTTAATTTGTATTATTCAAGGCAAGGCTCAACTGCACAGTTGCCCTGCGTGCTATCTGCCAACCGTTCCGAGACACGGAAAGCAAACAGAGGTCAGAAGATCTAACCTGACCTACTACAACTAAGTTAGCAAGTAAGTTGACTGGAGCCTCGATGACGTCGTGAATCATCATTATGTAACTACCCGGCGTTTTCGCACCCGCTGGCTTTAAACAATTCATTCTTTTAAAGTCCACTGATGGCATTATGTTAGCCTAAGGTTACAGGTTACACCAGAGAGTGGCTTAAGCATGGTAAATGGTAGTGAACCAAAGGTCATATTTCTCGGACAGGACCCTTATAGTGAATGTACCGAACCATACCTCCTATATTCAGTATTAATAGAGTTCTAAAAGAGAATAAAAATAAAATTTCAAAAATAACCACTTTTAACACACTTAACATGATAAACATAAATAAAAAGTGAGTTTTTAAAGAAATTGTTCTATTTCACTGATATAAGTAATGTAAGAAAAATGGACCATGCATTTGCGGGGCTCTCCCACACGCACATGTGTGCTGACCTTGTTGCCCCCACCTCCCTCTTTTTGTTATCTGAGCGCCCCCAAACTCCATAGGAGGCGGGGGAATGAAGCTTCCCCCTTCCCCGCACCCTGGGTCCTTTCCCGTTTCCGAATTGTCCCAAGCACAATTTTCCTTCAAAGTACAGTCCAGTGGTTTTCGATGGTAAGGTCTCAATTCCGAAGCTACTCAGGGTAAGTACACAATTTCTCATTCCCGGGAGAACGGACACAGCCCTTTAAATTTTCCCTCTTCTCATTTCTTCCCCGTTTCATGTAACTTTATAAAATGTAAACTGACGAGGGTTCTCTGAGCTGACATCGCTTAGATCATCTCTCCTGAAAAAACTGCCCGTATCTTTTTAACTACGCTGGTTTCGAGCTTTTCAAGCTAGCTGTTGGGACTAACAGTAATAAATTCAAAGAGAATATATATATATATATATATATATATATATATATATATATATATATATATATATATATATATATATATATATATATATATATATATATATATCCCCATCCCTTCCCGAACCCAGCGTCTACCCGTGGTGCCGGAAAAGATGCACCTGCATGGCCAGACAGCTCCAAGGGAGTAGCGAGAATTTCGCGCGGTCGCGTGACCTGTGTTGGGTCCCCTTCTCCCCCGTCGCGACCCCTGATTGGCGCCAGACCACGGCGTTAAAGACCTTCGCGCGAGTCTGCTATGCTCACCGAGAATATCCCCCAGCCCTTGGCGCGCCAAGTCTAATGAGATTCCCGTTCCTCTTTGGGGGGCCTCCGGTGACCAGCTTCCGCCAAGGCAGTATAAATACTCCAATAAAAGCTTCGAGAAATTAGTACTTTACAGCCCCCATCTTGGTTAGCAGCCACGTACAGTCTCGTACGCCGTGCCCCGCCTCCCAACGGCTTCCAGCTACGAACACGACACGTCACCTCTCTAACAGGCTTCGCTCGTACCTAAGGCCAGAGTTCTCGCCCGGCAGACGATAGACACGGACATGCATCTATTACTCGGGTATCGATTTCATTTTCGTCTGGAGTACTCCCTTTTTCATTTATCAGCGAGGTTAAAGGAGAAGGATTTTTTCAAGCAGAACTTTGTAGCAGTCCGCTTACTCATCGTATCCAAAGCCTCCAGTCAATTAGGCTTTACGTGAATCTCCCCGTCATTTGCACTCACCCTTCCTCCTTTTCCTGGAAGCAATTACCGTAATTGCATCCCACCCCCCAGTTTGGTACCCCGAATGCTAAGAATATTTTCTTTGTATGTAGTAAAGTTATTTTTCTACAACCAGTTTCTCTAAAACCCAGAACCTATAAGAATTGATTATTTAGGCCAACCGCAATCGATTTTGTTTATTTAACCCTCGCACTGAGATCTGTATCCCGATTATTGACGTGCTTCCTTCGCACGTCAACGCAGAGTCAATCCTCAGCTAGCATCGACGTTCGACTCTAAGACATTATATTCTGGTGTCAGGTGTAGGGTCACCCTACGACATCTATATTATATTCTGGCATCAGGTGATTAGGGTAGATCAATTAAAAGAGAAAATCTCTGCTATTTTTTTGTATATCTCTCCTCTTCTTTTGATCGCCGTTGCAAGTTTGTCAACAATTGGGCAAAAGGTGGTGATACGAAATTTATTTCTAGCATTTAGATATACTTCTGGTGCATCATCGCCATTGGATACCTTGTTTCTGATACGTTTGCGAGTTTGTAGCTGCCTTGTAATCAACATCTGGTAACATTTCATTTGGATCTTTTTCCTATTTTTCAAATTCATCTCGTGAAATGCACAGTTGGTCAGCTAATGATACATACAGATATGCAATGTTTTTAAGTTCACATCTTCATTTTGTAAAACTTTGCTTACTCAGTGAAAATTATGCAAAATCTTATTCTAAAAATTCGACATAAAAACGAATTCTAGCTATTTCATCTTATCTGCAATATTGTTTGCTTCTCCACTAGCATTTCTACTTTGTGACTGGTCTTCGGTTAAAATATTCTAACGATCCTAAAGCTTTAAGGAAAGTTTTTGGAAATGGCTGCTGATGCCATAGCATGTGCCTACCATTTTGTATCAGAGAGGGATTTCAAGAAAATTTCATTTTTAATACAATCTTTTGTGACTGGTCTTCGGATATATATTCTAATGCTTTAAAATTTCAAGGAAAGATTTCGAAATTTCTGTTTTTGCAATAACATGTTTTCCCCTCTCTCGTATCAGAGAGCGATTTCAAGTCACTTTCATTTTGAATACGACCTTTAAGAATATCTCACCGGCTGGTTGGGGCTGAAAAAAGGTATAGAGTAATTGTACTGTAGATAAAAAATTAACAGCCTTTTGACAGCAGTCAAGAGCAATTAGGCACATCTATGTTTGTTCTAGAAACAAACATATATAGCAAACTTGTTTGTTTCTAAAAAATATTTGCTGCATCCTCATATATGTTAGCAACATTGTCATAAGACTGACCCATACATTTTGCAAAATTTAGCCTACAAGGTTCACGTAAGTACTACAACACCTAGTTTGCTATTTTCTCGCCGGTGTGGCTTTCTATTTCGAGAAATGTTAAAAAGCGTTCAATAGGCTATCCATCTTTTAAGTACCTAAGTTCAACACTTAACTGATCACAATGTGATAAATGTGGTGTGGAATCAACGGACAAACTAAACTAACCAGAAGATTTAACTTCGTCAGCACTGAATGCATGGAACTTTTGCACCATTAGTTGAATAGGTTCCTCGAAGATAGTTTTTGACAGATAAGAAGGAGTTCCTTTGCCATAATTTCTATATTTCGTAATGTGGCCTACTAAAAATGGATCAAACTGGCTTATGAGTTCAAGAAGTCCTAAAAAATTCTTATTTTACAGTGATCCAAACCTTTCTTCTGTTCCTCGAAAAGCCAAGCCACGTTCAGCTTACGTATAAATAACAGCTATGACAAAACTCAAGTCATGTTCCCAGTAATCACACTCTTCTTGACTCTGTTTCTTCAATTGTGACTTCAACCCCACACCTCGTAAGCAATATGTTAGCAATGAGTTTCGGTGAGTAGTGCTTTCCTCATGCTTATCAATAACAATAGCATTTCACCAGTCACTGAACTCTTCTATTGTAATAAAATCTTATAATCTTTTATGAACAAACAGTTTACAAACCAAACAAAACAATAAGCTAATCTTGTTGATGGCGAATACAATAACCTAATCTCTCTTGTATTTCTCACCATTGGTTTTGTCCCAATAAAATGTTTCTCTGAACAATACCCTATTGGTTTGCCACTACTAAAATGCCGGTAAGACTTGTCAAATGTCCCATCGTGGTGTTGACAGTTATTGGGTCCACAAGCGATCCAATAGGTTACATCATCAGCAAAGGAATCAAGTCACAACCCTCGATCTTTTGTTGAATTGTGATTTTCTTCATCTTTTGCAGACAGAATAATTTCACCGTCATCGCCATGATCCACCAAACTTCTATTTTCAGCTTTAGAATGTATTGTAAAGTAATTCAAATCAACATTTGCAGTGGAGGTATCCGCAACAAGAGAATTTACAGGCAAAGTGAGATCGGATATGAGACGTGTGCTAGATAAACTTGCTTGTCACATCTCATGTTTAGGTTCTGAAGTGATCAAGGTGGTATTTACCGTATTTGCTGTATTTGTGTCCACTGCTGATGACGGAGATTTGTTTTGACCCGGAATCTGTATATCATGTTGTGTAACTGGTGTGAAGAAATCAGCCAGCCTTGCAGTCTTGCGCGCTAATTCCAAAATATTTTCTTCTTTTTTGTTTGATAGTTTTCGTTTTTGTGCACCCCGTAACTGAATCCGTTTCATCTTGGTTCTTGGGACCTGTTAAATACAGAGATAAAAAGATTATTTTGTTTGAATTATTGGGTTGAGGAATAAGTTCTTGAGTTTTTTTAATGTTGTGTTGATTTAAGTTTTGTTGAGAACAAAATTTGCAAAGGTTAGGCTATGTTTCTTAACAGCGTAAACTATTAGGCTTTTGTTTAGGCTACGTCTTGAAGTTGAATAATAAGTCATTGCGGTTTATTTAAAAGTTGTGTTAATTTAATTTTTGTTCTGTACCCTCAAAATGAAATGTCAAGTTGAAAGAAAGACATATTTTCGACACTTGTTGTTATTCATTTTCAATCGAGACGGGAACAATGCAAACGCAGCCAAAGATCGTCGCGATATTTGTGCTGTGTACGGAGAAAATGCTTTATTAGAATTGACAGCTCAATGGTGGTTTTCACGTTTTAAAAACAGTCATTTAAAACATAATGACGAAGAACGTTCTGGTCACCCCATTAAGTTGGATGAAGATCAATTGAACGACCTTCTTCATGAAAATCCTCGTCAATCGACTAGAGAATCGGCTGTACAATTGGCGTGTGATCGGAAAACTGTAGTGAATCACCTTCATTCGATGGAGAAAGTTAAAAAACTCGGTGCATGGGTTCCACACGCTTTGAACGAAAGCAACAAACTTCAACGCTCCACGATTGCCGCAGGTTTGTTTGCTCGTTACAAGGCTACTCGTGGATATAAGGACATATTTCTTCACCGCATCATCACTGGCAACGAAAAGTGGTGTGTTTATGTCAACATGAACCATCGAAAACAATGGCTTAGCCCCAATAAAAAAAAAACACTTTCGCGATTAAAGCAAGGACTTCATCCACGAAAGACGATGATGTGTGTGTGGTGGGATTATGAAGGCATCATTCTTTATGAGCTCCTTGCGAACAACGAGATTGTTAATGAAGAACTCTACGTTCAACAAATATATCGACCCGACGAAGCTATTCGTGAAAAGCGACCTCATCGACGTTATGGAGTCCTTCTGCAACACGACAATGCTCGTCCTCACATTGCTAATATGACAAAAGACGCCATCCAAACGCTTAATTTTGAAATCCTGCCGCATCCTCCATATTCGCCAAACTTGGGCTCCATCGGATTTCCATCTGTTCCGATCGCTCTCCAACAATTTGCGCGGCGTTTTGTTCAATACTGATGTGGAATTAAGAACCTACTTAGACGAATTCTTCGAGTCATAATCCAGAGGTTTTTATTGCAGAGGCATCGAAAAACTAGTTGAACGTTGGGAAGAAGTAAATAACAACAGAAAATACATTATTGATTAAATTGAATATTGTTATCAATTAAAAATGAAGTTTTTCTAAAATTGTTAATGGTAATGAATAAATTTGATAAAACGGCAAGAACTTATTCCTCAACCCATTATTATGCGGCAATCACAGCTACACATATAGGCAGAACAATACGGACAATTTTATTCCCAGTTTACTGCTGAATCTTGTGCTTTAATTAATAGACAGATTTTGTTTCAGAATCGTCTTTTCAAGCTCTACAAATTGTATAGAGGAAATAAAGATATCGCATAGTTTTTGAGAGAAAAACCCATCAAACAATAAAATTGGATTTTAGGGCAATTTTTTAGAAAAGCAAAAACTAAAAAATAAAAACTCTAGGTGATAGATATATTTAAAAAAAAATCTGCAATTTGTAGAAACTAAAAAGATGAATCGAATACACTTTAAATCATTTCTCTACGATTACAAATGACGGAGCCGTTTCGATTTGAAAATATCCCCTAGAGGTAGGGAGGGGTGGTTGTATTTTTTCAGGATATCTCGTTTTCCATCGCGAAATCGGAAAATTTTATAGTAACAAAATTTGGGGGGGGTTTTTTTACCAATTCCAAATTTCAGCACTCTAGCTTTTAAAATAAAGAAGTTATAAAGAAAGAGGAACTACCCTACTGCTGGAGTACATATTGCGTTACCATAAATAGGCTCTGCTGAATGTTTTTTTCTCCGAAATTTCGGTATTTTCAAGTCGCTAAAGATCTGGAAGTATTGGTCGTAGATTAATGATTCAAATTGCATTCGATTCGGCTTTTCAAGCTCTACAAATATATTGAGGTGTTTTACGATATCATTTATATTCTTTTAGAAACATAATTAAACACAAAAAATCGGTATTTTTGTGATTGTTCTGGAAAATTTTACAAAAGTAGCCATAAAATAATAATCTTTACGAATCTTTTAAAACATACACTTTAGTTTTTAATCTTATGTACATAATCCAACTTGCAGAAAAAAAATGAGAAAACTTCTGATCCTTAGTAATTTTAAAATTATCCCCTACAATGCCGTTTTTTTGTGCTGTTTCAAAATATCCTAGTAGCTCTCGCGAAAACAGAAAATGTACAAGGAACAACATCGATTTGTATTTCAATTTTACACAAGGAAGTACAAATTTCATCACTCTTTCTATAATAAAAAGCGAGTTAGCATTTTTAACGAAACCATTCCATTGAAAATATATCCACGTTAAACGCATTCAAAATATATAAAACGTACTTACATTTTAATAAATCAAACAACCAGAGCTGAATGTGCTATAGGAATAGTCATTAAGCAACTTAAAGCAAGAATGAGGTAATAAAGATACATTCAATTAACACCAGTGAGAGTTGGAAACTAAACTAAAACTTACGAACAGCTCCCTGTCACCTGCGCTGTTTCAAACGCGTACTATACTTGTTCAAAACTTGTGAACTTCCAATCTGCGAGCAAGGGGTACTTTATTTGTAGTATAAACATCGCATAGGAAAGAACGCTTTATAGACAGAATTTTTTCATTCTTTATTCTATTTTAAAATGGTTATAAATTTAAATGGTAAATGCGGCTATGGAAAATTTCTGAGGTGCCCCTATACGTAATTAATAACGGGGCGACTCTGGGATCGAGAGTTAGAATCAAGAATACTTATGCGTTCTCCATTTTTCTTCTATAAATAGGGCAGGAGAAAGGCGTGGCCTCTTCCTGCCTCCAGGGCACGCCGTCTTTAGCTCTGCCCGCAGGCGGGATTTCCTCGACCGACATTATTCCACTGGCCCGTGATCATGGATCCATGTTGTTTAAAATTGACGCTTTCTTGATATAAATTTTATATCACCTGACGCGGCGACAGCTGTCTCGTTTTAATCCCTTTTACAGACAAGAAGTGTTCGTTTTTATTACACTGTCGCCAAATTTTTATTGATATCTGAATTCATGGCTTTCCGTTTAATTCCTAACCGGTCTATATATATATATATATATATATATATATATATATATATATATATATATATATATATATATATATATATATATATATATATATATATTTATATATATATATATATATATATATATATATATATATATATATATATATATATATATATATTTATATATATATATATATATATATATATATATATATATATATATATATATATATATATATATATATATATATATATATATATATATATATATATATATTTATATACGCGTGGACATTTGATGCGAGGCACTTTGCTGGTGCAATTATAATGCCAGGGCCATGCTCTCCACAGAGAACTCCCCTCCGAGTAACATAGTTGGAGAGAGAGAGAAAATTTCACATCCTAACTAGACGAGCATGTACATTTCTAATATATGCACAGGCAGTGCCTGTTTAACCTAGTATCACATATAGTAGGTGCTATGGCCCCCTTCGCTTTACGGGGCTCCACGGAGATGTAAAAAATTAGTAATAATAAGTTTTTGCGCTTATGCACAGAAGGCCGAGACAAAATAATTATTCATTTTCCTGATTTTTATATTAATATTATATTTGATATTACAATATATAAGAAAAATATAGAAAACATCACTAGAGGATACTGCATAGTATAATATGCCTGGAATTATGTTATAGTAGTACAGGGTGATGTTCTTTAAAAAGGAATCAAAAGTGTACAAAATAAAAGCCTCATTTTTTTTTAGTTGAGTCCTCCCAGCCATACTAGCAGTACTTTTAAATTCCTCAGATAATTTTTCCCTCTCTACAAAGGGAAAATGGGGGTTGAAGGTGAGAGACAATATGTATATATATATATATATATATATATATATATATATATATATATATATATATATATATATATATATATATATAAAAATATATATATATATATATTTATATATATATATATATATATATATATATATATATATATATATATATATATATATATATATATATATATATATACGGGTGGGGGCCCCGCTGTTCCTTGTGCTACTGACCCGCGGCTCCTTAAAGCAGCCCTGTGCACAGAGCAATGAAATTAACAGCACTTATTCATGGATTCAACTGTTCTTAGAGAGGGCCTCTACAACCTGCACCCCCCCCCCCCAATGAAATACAGGTTATATCGGTACATTGTGGTAATAATGATTACATGGATCAAAGTTACAAGGCAAAAATGGTTCAGCGATGCTTGTATGTATTTTCATGCCTCCTTTAATATAACTTCTAATGTACATAACACAAATAACATGGATCAGCGAGGCTTGTATATATATATATATATATATATATATATATATATATATATATATATATATATATATATATATATATATGCCACTTATGACATACAAGAGTGTCACTCTATTCATATTTACGCAAAGCTAAATAATAATAATACAAATTGTCCCTGGCAAACGAAATCCTTCTCCCAGAGCGCGTGACCATTTCCTGCTGCACGCTTTTTTCCCCGGTTCTTGCTGTGTGTCTCGTGTGTTGCAAGATTTCCACGCGGCGAGCCGCGACTGGTCCTCTTGAGTTCATCCTGCGTCCTTGCGAGTCGCTGATTACTCGGCACGTCATCATCGCTTAAGGTGGACAATTTCGCTGGTTTTAGTCTGTCTATTGAGACATTGTCTTTTCCTCCATCAGGTTGTTCCAGGTTGAATACCTTGCTGCCACGTTCGCTCACGGGAAAAAGGCCAGCATATGGCACTTCGAGTGGTTTGCGAACGCGGTCTATCCGGACCCAAACATGCGTGGCATTCTGCAGGTCCAGGGGCACGTAAGGCCTAGGCACCTAGTGCAGGTGTCCTAAAGATACTCTCGCAAAGTCGATCTGTGTCATTTTTCAATGCCAGCTCCTTAATGAACTTAGAATCCGATTTCGATGAGGACGACGAGACTAGAGATTTGGGCGTCTTCTTAGGCACTAAGTGGACTGGTGAACCCATGGCGAGCTCTACGGACGCACGACCCCCTCCTTCAATTATTCTTCGAGAGTTTCTTTGGCAACCGTAACCTGTAATCTCTCCCTTGAAAGAGGCCTAGGCCGCGCAAAGGACGGCGGGGCATGACCAGTATCGATTTGTGGGCAGCTGAGTGTGGCGATGGCGGTGATGGGTGAGCGGGAGCGGGTCCGTACACAACCTCATATTCCTTCAGCATGGCCTTGCACTGGGAGAGGGGGAGGATATATCCTGAAGGTCACTTATGATCAGTGATACCGCAAGTTCCCCAGATAATTTAACACTTGACGCAAGTGGATTCGCCTAATTCACTCGACCTAGGCAATTCCGCCGGGATTCATGAGACACTTGCCCCTGTGTCAATTCAAAAGTTTTCGCTTTTTATCATATATTTTTCCGGTGACGGTGAAAACTAATAACATACCAGGGGCCGCGCCCGCGAATGCATGCCTGACCCGTTTTCCCGTGGGACTGGCGAAGATGGCCTCGAGGAAGGTTGCATCTACATGCGTTCTCCTCTTTTTGGCCACATGCACCAGGACTTACCAAACTAGTCCTCCTCGACAAACTACAGGTGCGAGCGGCAAACCACATGTTTCCGTTTTCTCCGGAATGGTCACAGTCCCTCCGGTCTATTACGCGCACTGTAATTATCCTTAGGCACCGATCGTGCAAAATCCGCCGAATTATTTACGCACTTATCACGCGCTTTGTTAGAAAACGCACCTGATGCGGATACGACACTGTATTTTCCGGAATTTATACTATGATACCGCTCTTTACTGAACGCAGTAAGCTCATCTACCAGTTTACCCAATTGGGCGGAGGTTAGTTCTTTTTGTGAAGCAATTATAGGCGCAATGTTCGGCGGTAAGGATTGTCGAAATTTATAAAGAACGAGGTCCTCGCTTACTTCTACCTAAATGGTAGTTCTTCGCAGTTCTTCAAGATTGATTGAGGGTGGGTCTGTGAGTGAGTGCGGAGGATTTTATTAACTTTCCAAATAGCTCAGGCTTAGTCTTCTCGAAAAGGGAGATTACTTCCGTTTCAGCCTTTGGTAGTTATGCTCATCCAAGATGGCTGCCAGCAGTCGCAGGCGAAAGTGAGGCTAATACGTGAAGCAACTTGGTCTCCTCCTTTTTTAGCCCCAAAATATGAAATTGCGCTTCCACAATGCGAAACCAACCTGAGACTGCTGATTTATTGAAGATAGGTAGCTTGATGTTAATAGCGTAAACGAAGTCTCGTTCGCCTTGTCCTACCTGATGGTTGCTTGCAGAGTCTATTTCTTTGATGCTTTCACTGTTCGCGGCGTAAGGGTCAACACTTTGTAGAGGGGTAAGGTGACACCAGTTATGGGGTTATAGGGAGAGGACCCGGTTATAGGGATGTCCCGGGTTTTATATGTATAATGGGAACGACCACCGGTTACCAGTTTGTTTGTAGGGAGGTAGGGGTTGGCAGTTAAGGTTGAGGCAGGAAGGGCACATTACCATTAGCTTTAGCGTGATGTAAGGACGACCACGGGTTACCACTTTATGGTAAGAGGAGAAAGGCCGCCCAGAATGCTGCTTTATGGTATAGACGGGTAAAGGTAATAGTTGCAGTTATGGTTGAAAGTGACGCGGATATTTCGCGAGGTCTCTACTGTCCCCGGGGTGAAGGGAGAGGTGGCGCTAAATTTGTATCTGACTCCAAAGATACCCAAATAATATGTATATTGGCTTGGTTGGGCTTACTGAAGGTTGGTTATCGAGAAAAGACTTAGAGGAATTACGTAAAAAAATAAGGTTTAATTCCAAACGAAAAATAAAAACAATCTATATAAAAATGAGGCTTGCGTTTACAGAGTACGGTCAGGGAATTTTCTTGCTACTGGTCAGAAAGCGAGAGTAACCAGAACCAGACTTAGGAGGTTAAGGCGGGAGCTTCGCTACGCTAATCATAACCTAATTAATAACGGGGGGACTTTGAGATCGAGAGTTAGAATCAAGAATGTGTATGTGTTCTCCATTTTTCTTCTATAGGTAGGGCATGAAAAAGACGTGGCCTCTTCCTGCCTTCCAGGGCACGCCGTCTCTAGCTATGCCCGCAGGGAGGGATTTCCTCGGCCGACGTCAATCCCTTACCAGTGATCATGGATCCATGGCGTTTGAAAATTGACCCTTTCTTGATAGAAATTTTATAACACCTACGCGGTGACAACTGTCGCGTTTTAATCCCTTTTACGGACAAGAAGTGTTCGTTTTTATTACACTATCGACAAATTTTATTGATATCTGAATTCACAGCTTTCCGTTTAATTCCTGACCGGTATACAATATATATATATATATATATATATATATATATATATATATATATATATTAATATATATATATATATATATATATATATATATATATATATATATATATATATATATATATATATACGCGTGGACATTTGATACAATTTGTCCTATTCCTGCGAGGCACTTTACTCGTGCACTTTAATAACACGGCCATGCTCTCTACACCCCTCCTGCCCTTGATCCCCTAAGCACGTGCTTATTTTGCTTATAGGGTTAATCTACTAGTAATTGTAGGGTTGAAGACAAATCTCAGTTCAATTTCTACATTTTTATTAAAAATTCCAAACCCATATAAAAACAAGTAAGAAACAGATAGAAGTGAAGAGTTTTCCTCGATTGCCGTTTGTAATGCAAATCACCAATCTTTACACTCCCCCAAATATAACCTTTAATCATGTTTTCATTGTATATTTACCTTTACCTAATTCAAAGTTCTTTATATCTTCATGGATCGCTCTTCTTTCTCTTCTGAGTATGCTCCTATATTCCCCTTCAACTTGTCAAGATGGCCATCAACGATGTGCACTTTTAACGACACCCTGCTACCCATTTGGCCATAGCTATTCACAAGGTTCTCAACCATTTGCACATAAATGTCAGTCTTGTGGTTGCCACCAAAGCCCTGACACACCGAAAGATAAGTCTTACGGGATTTTTTTATTATCCTTTTTAGTAAGCGTTTTCAAGGAATTTTGAACACTATGATTTTCCTGATTTTCCACCTTTGCCTCAGAGAATTTGGAAAAAAACTTTTGAATGTACTTGAATCCTGCTTCATGAAACCTAGTTTAAAATGTAATGGAGGGAACAACACCTTTTGAGGGTCTATCAATTGATCATGACTGACATTATGCCATCCAATAGAGAACTCAGTCTGTAGTGCTCACATTGCAAGATTGAATGAGACACTCAACGAAACCTAAATGAACACTTCGCAATTTTACGAAATCTCATAATGGGTTCACGCTGAACCAGAAATAACATTCAATTGAAAAGAGTTCGAATGATAAGTGCTTTAAAAGGAGCACTGTTCCTTAATGGTAAATAATACGTCTCTTTTGCATTATTATTATTATTATTATATTTAATATATATATATATATATATATATATATATATATATATATATATATATATATATAGTAATGTTAAAGGTTAAACATCTCTGTCATATTTGTCTAAATTATTGTCATTCTCTCAATCACTTCCTTATTTTACCAACAACTAAAGTTTTTTCTTTCTCTTATTAGAAGAAACTTTAAACGTTCTTAAAAAATAAACGTAAGACTAGAATATAATAATTTTGGTTTAGTAAATAAAAAAATTATGTAAAAGTCTATAAACAATAATTACAATCTCATTTATTTATATATTTAATATGAATAGTGTTTTGGAGCACTTAAATAAGAGATGGTGACATTTGGCAACGGTCAAAAGTTATAACTTTAGTTTTAAAGGAAAACAATTAATATGCTGGATTTGTTTTGCTTCAGTAAGATTAAGACATCTATGATTAAATGAAAAACAATTTTACTATAAATGAATATATTTGTGTATGAAGTCAGGCGGGTATTGAAGGTTTATAAGGGTGTATTAGAATTTGTAGGTAGTAAAGTTCGCTCTGACTCCCAAAGTTTCTCACAGAGAATACGCGTCTAGGCTGGTTTCCAGAAGGTCCCTTGGTAATCATGGGTAAAGGAAAAGGACTCAAAAAGAAAGCGGCGATAAGTAGGCCTTTATTCTTAGCTTGGGGCTACCTAAGATTGGAGCAAGCGAAATAGTTCGAGTCGAGTCCTGCGTGGCCGTATGTAAGCTTTCCGTTAATGTTATGTAGTTAGGGATAAGGAGGCAGGACTTAATGACGAGGAACAGACTCGTGACGCTAGTAATAACAAAAGGCTAGTAAGCTATACTGACATACGACTTAACTGATTCTCTTTCTATCTTAGGATCCTCTCTTTAATGTTTTTGTCCATATATATATATATATATATATATATATATATATATATATATATATATATATATATATATATATATATATATATATATATATATATATATATATATATATATATATATATATATATAATATTGAGGATAAATCCCAGAGCCACGATAAACGGATGCGGCATCTTTTAATTTTTCACAACGTTTCGAAAACTACAAGTTTTCACCTTCAGGCTAGAATAAGTTTACAAAGTTAATACATATGAAGAAAACTTGAAAAGGCCAACGAGACATTATTTTAAAGGGTGACCAATTATAAAATATCAGTAAAATGTACTATAAGTTCAAATTTTTAAATATGACTTGGCAACAGTTAGATTGGTCACCTTTTAAAATAATGTCTTGTTGGCCTTTTCAAGTTTTCTTCTTATGTATTAGCAATTTTTTGAGTCAGTTTTAAAGCAAATCTAAATGTTGCCAAAATATATTTAAAATTTTTAACTTATAGTACATTTTACTGATATTTTATAATTGGTCACCCTTTAAAATAATGTCTCATTGGTCTTTTCAAGTTTTCTTCATATGTATTAACTTTGTAAACTTATTCTAGCCTGAAGATGAAAACTTATGGTTTTCGAAACGTTGTGAAAAATTAAAAGATGCTGCATCCGTTTCTCGTGGCTCTGGGATTTATCCTCAATATTAAATGCAGGCTTCACGGCCGAGCTCCATATGGATATATATATATATATATATATATATATATATATATATATATATATATATATATATATATATATATATATATATATATATATATATATATATATATATATATATATATATATATATATATATATATATATATATATATATATATATATATATATATATACATACAGGGCCCTCACTTCCTGGGGCGTGGTCTCTTTTCTTTGACCCGGTCACGGGGCGGAGCTAATGATAAAAAATATGTTCGTCAGTACCTTTGTTGACTGTCGGCCGGAGTTACAAGAGGTATGTGCGCTTAATGAAACTACATGTTTTCCCCCAAGTTGAGCCTACATTCAATATCAGAAAGACCATTTGCATTTAAACAGGTCCTCGAAAATCTAAGCCGGTCAAAGCACATACCACCCTGTATTTGCTCGGCTTGCCCCTGTTAACTATTATTGTGATCGTTTCGTCTGGCAGTTGTTTACTAGGGTGCGTATGTTTGTGTGACCGCGTGGGACATCTGGCTGTCCGCTTGCTCGTCTCATGCCTCTCATAATAAATATACAATTGTGATGGAAGTATTCCTCTCTATTTTACATGGTTCACTACTTATTACATGACATACTATCTCATTGATTAATGCTTGTACCCAATTTCAGAATTTCATAGGTGAACCAGACGGTCATTTGTGAGGTTCCTCGCTGGACCTACGTACCTTGCAAGTTGAGGGCCACAGGCCTAATTTCGTTTGCAATTTGGGTGCTACAAATCTCCAAATCTTCTATTTTAATCTTTTAAAAACTTGAAGGTAGCGTGTTATATAATAGATAGGCTCCTGGCACCGAAATTGCAGGTCAACAAAGAAACTCCACAAAATGGACTTTCGGTGGACTTAGTAAATCCGAATAAATTGCCTTTCGTGTGAATAACAGGAATACTGTATTTGCATAAATAAAATGTGACAAGCGGTCGTCGGAGTAGCGGCACACAAAAAGAATTAACCCTGGCCAAATGAGGAAAACCGGCAGATGAAGTTATAAGATGACATTCGATAAAGCACAGTGCCTTAGTGTAAATACTTGTAGTGAGTGAAGAGGACACAGTGCCATTTCCGTGTCCATCGAGTTTATACCCTATAATACATAATAACGATACGAGAGATAATCATATAAATAATTCGGGGGTAAATGCGCTTTCAGTGCCCAAAAGTTATCACAATGCGTGTAATACACTGGGGGGATTGCGACCCTTACGAAATAAGCAAAGACCTGTAGTTTTCCTCTCACATGTGTATTTTAGCGAGAAAACTAAGTTCTGCAAACCCTGGTGCAGGTAGCCAAAGATAGGAGAACAAGTGCAAATGCAACCTTCCTCCAGGCCATCTTTGCCAGTCCCGGCGGAAAACTAGCTGGGCATGTCATTGTAAGCGCGGCCTCTGGTATGCCGTTATTTTTCATCGTCGCTGCTAAAGTGTGTAATAATAAATGTGAGTTTTTAATCGCCACGGGGGCGAGTGTATCGATAATTCCGGCTAAATTGGTGAAATTGGGTGAATTGCGCGAGTCCAATATAAATATTTTCAGCTGAAAAATAAAAGTGCACGGCGAAGTTCATAGTGATCCCTATTCTTCGCAGGTCATTTAGGTGGTCATTTGTAGTTGCACATACTACCTCACCGTTATTAAGGATTAATTTTCTGAGGCATTTTAATCTTTTGGTGGATTGTGCGCGCAGTATACTTATAGGCAAACAAACCAAACTTGCATCTGAAGTGAGATTATCTGGAGAGCCTGCTGTAGCCTTAATTATCAATGAACTTCAGCTCCTACAGGCCCATTGCATAGCCATATTGAAGAAATATGAGGCTTTGTACAGAACGCACCCGCTCAACCCTCCCCGTCACGCCACACTCAGTGGCCCATTCAATGGAAACTGGTAGTAGTCCACCTACGACAGAGAGCTCCTAGCGGCGTATCTTGCTGTTGCCCACTTCAAACACATGATTGAAGGTCGTCATGTTACCTTATGCACTGATCACAGGCCATTATTGTCTGCTTTTTCAGCGCCATTAAGTGCAAAAACACAGACAGCGGCGCAATTGGGCAGCCATTTTAGAATAGATCAGCGATATCACCTACATGCGTGGTCAGAACAACGTAGTCGCTGACTGCCTTTCAAGGAACGTCAATTGGGTCCAAATTGAATCTTTTAACTTCCAAGCTTTGGTGGCAGCGTAGAATAATGCTGCAGAAACGAAGGAACTTCGCTCGCAATTAAAATCTTTCCCTTTTCCCGTGGAAGCTCAATTATGTTGTGAAGTAACATCAAGATATCCAAGACCATATTTTGTCCCTATGGCGTGTAGAAGGGCTATCTTCAATCAATTACATAATATGTCACACCCTAGAGTCAAGGCTTCACTTTTTTTTATCAAATCACTATATTTCTGGCCCAATGTGGACAGGGATATTCGCCTATGGACAAAGGAGTGCCTCGCATGTCAAACTTCCAAGATTAGTCGCCACGATATGATAGTATATTTTTGCTACGTCCTTTCTTAAAGTCCTTCCTTACCTCGATTGCCCGTAAACCTTCGGTAAGCCCAGCCAACTATAAGCATACCTGTGAAGAATCATCTTTGGAGTCAGATAATTCCCCATCGCTATAAACTGGTAACCAACCCGCCATAACATGGTGAAATTGGTAACATCACCGTTATATACTCTCTATATTTAGCCCACCTCTATCGAAGAAATATGTTAAAGGAATTTACAGAATCTTAATAAATTGTTTATGTTGAATATTCAACAATTGTAAAATTCGATAAATATGTAAAACATAGTAAATGAATTAAATTTAGTAAAGTGAGGAACCATATTATTATGTTAAATTCATTTTAAATGTATTAAGCGGTTTAATATTAACTCAGTTTGTTTATTTGCGGGCCCTGAGGAGTAGCTAATTTTTTCGTCGTAATATTAAAGGAAAATGTCTTATTAATTCGTCGTATACTATTAAATAACAATTGTAAGACTTTATACTAGTGTAATTTTTTTTAAATAAGATAATGCACTTAGAAGGTGATGCCGAATGTATAAGAATGAGCTCCCGATTGTGAAATGTCAAAACACCGCATGTATGCGGGCCATTTATGTATAAAGAGAGATGGAAGGTGCTTAAGGTTGAATTCTCGAATTAAGAAAAGGCATCTAAGAACCTTCCAATTTCCCGCCGAATAAATACTACTGAATCCAGCTCCATTATTCATTTATCTTTGAGGAAACCTCAGATCCCCTTTACCCACCCTACGATCAAGCAACACGAAAGCCTTCTACCTTTTTGGAGACAATGCCTTGTGAATACCAGGTACTCCCAGCAGAATCAAACCGGCAGCTGCCAAGGAGAATCAAGAAACCCATTTGGTTGACCCATGAGTGATACCAAAACTCGGTGACAAATCACCCTTGGTATCTATCTAATCATGATACTCACAATGAGCTTACACAACCTATCAACCTATAAGTCAATTGAGGCCAGAGCTTCTTGTAGAAATCTGGTGTGGTATCCCTAATGTCCCAAAGATAGAGATGACAATGAAACGTTGTAAAACCTTCCTGGAGACCCATAAAAATATCCACCATTTTGAAGTCTCCAATCACTTCCGTGCCATACTCCTTATAATTCAAAGCTTGTATCAACAGCTTCACATTGTTGTAGTCCTCCTGAAGATATACTGAATTAACCAAGGGAAGAGATGGAGACTGATTTGAATTAAGGAGAATTACATCTACAATGCTTCTTGAGAAGTTGTCAATGAAAAGCCTCCACTCATTTGGATTACATGTAATTTCAAATGCATCGAACAAACCAGATAAATCATTGCAGTATCATAGCCCACTTTGATAAGTAAAGAATTTTGAGGAATCTTTATGACGCTTCCTTTGGCTTATAACTTTCATATTTTCATCCAGCAATTCGACACTTTGAGCCTATAAATCAAAAGCTCAGCAAATGACTTTGACAAACTAAGATCTTTGATAACGTCATTAAGGTCTCTGTGGGGAAATCAAGATCACGAAGACAAACAGACGCTAGTTTGTTTACACAGCTTCAAGAGTTACGTTCCATATGGTTCGATACTTTATCCCCCCCCCCCATCCCCCGTCCATTTTCCTTTGCCCTGCTGTCTCAAAAATCCTCGAGATCACTCGCAAAGAAGGAGTACCATCAGCTGATTTCGTAGTCCGTTAATATAAACATAGGAGGGTGGCATAGCCTTTAGAATAAAAATATTTGAACATGCCCACAGTCCTCTCCGAGAGTTTATGTCTATTTTTGCCAAATAGACGAAATTTCACCTTCTTCGACGTAAACCAGAAGGGCGAATGGTCACAACGTTGAAAAGTGATGCCCTAGGAGAGAGGCTTAAAGGTGGGCCCTCATCTCCCCTCCCTTCCTACCAGGGGATAATCAACGTATATATAGTTCGATGTGGAGGAGAATCGGAGTAGCAATGAGGAGAAGAAGACAAGTCCCGGAGGCAAATCGAGAACCAAGAAGAAAGTGGAACCGAGTGTGATTTTTCTTCCCGAGGTTGTTCCTTTGTAAACATCGAAGAGTAGACCAGCGGTATCGAGAATCACCCGTATACCAATCGCGTTTGAGAAACACCCTATCTCAGTTTTCCGAATAAAAACAGAGATATCCCTCACCATCGAGGAACAACAATTTGAAGTTCCACTCGAGAAAAGATTCACTTCTTTGTCAAGTCTCATCATTGAGAAGCTCGCATGTGAAGCCTAAGGATTGGAATAATCGTACATCCACAATACCCTCGCTTATATCTTCAAGTCAAGAAGCATCGCCACACGCTCCTCACTTACCTCGGGATAAGCATCAGAGAGAGGGTCAACTGTTTTTCCCAGTCAGCCTCACGTCCGCGAAAAGATTCCCGTATAACTCGCCTCGAATCATCACATCAAAGAGGTTCTCGTTCAAGGACATCCAACACCAGACACCCTCTTGGTTAAAGGTAAAACGAATCCAAAACCTATTCATGTTCTTTAGTTACCATTCTGTACTAAAGTGAATTTTTGCGTCAACCATCGCGTAATACTCATTGATATTATTAATTGTTATTTAGATCCTCTTATTATAGCCTTAGTATGTTTAGAGTTTTAATATTTAATTTTTTATGTAATTAAAAGTATATTTTTCTACTAGTTGTTTAATTATATCCTCGAAACGCTGAAAATGGCAATATATATATATATATATATATATATATATATATATATATATATATATATATATATATATATATATATAATATTACGAATCCTCTCTGTTTAAAGAATCACAAAATAAAAAGTATAGCAATCTTAGAGAAAAGTGGAACGGAGTTATTCATATACGGAACAAACGTACATATATACACGGCTGTATACCACGACATATAAAATTGGTGTCAGGTTTTTGTGAGTATTTAGTATAACTCAATAATAGTTGATTGTGTTGCATCCCCTTGATTAGTAACAAATGTGACTAAGCGTTCGAGGAAAATTAAACAATTAGATGATAAAGAAGGTAGATAATTTTTTGTTAATTTTCTGTGGTTAGCCCGTTAATGGTGTTCATTAGTTTTTTTTGTGTGGTATTCCAATTAAAAAAATGTGTGGGTGGTAAGGTTGGGTTAGGCAGAATGCTACTTGTTTCGTGGTTGCATAAGTACCTTTAGCGTACATCAGTGAGTTTTGGACGCACATAGGCAAAATGTCGTCCGTCGAAAGGTTCCACCATCAAGGCCGAATCTTTGGACTAGCGGGCCAAGAACTAATGACATACGTCCAGAAAGAAGAAAGGATAGAAAGAGAGGAAAAGAGAGAACAGGCGTAAGAGAAGCAGAAGAAAGAAGAATTCACATGAAAAGAGAAGCAGAAGAGTTTTTGACGGACATAGGTAAAGAGAAGCAGAATAAAGAAGAATTCACATGAAATGAGAAGGAGAAGAGTTTTTGACAGACATAGGTAAAATGTCGTCTATCGAAAGATTCCACCACCAAGGCCGAATTTTGGACTAGCGGGCCAAGAACTAATCACCTACGTCCAGGAAGAAAGGATAGAAAGAGAAGGAAAGAGAAGAGGCGCAAATGGAAAGAGAAGCAGAAGAAAGAAGAATTTAGATGAAAAGAGAAGCAGAAAAAACAACGATAAAGACGGAAAGAGAATCAAAAGAAAGAATAAACAGTTGAAAAGAGAAGCAGAAGAAAGAAGAATAAAGATGAAAAGAGAAGCAGAAGAAAGAAGAATAAAGATGAAAAGAGAAGCAGAAGAAAGAAGAATAGAGATGAAAATAAAAACAAAAGGAAGAAGAATACCAATGGAAACAGAAGCCGAAGAAAGAAGAATACAGATGGAAAGAGAAGCATAAGAATACAGATAGAAGGAGAAGCAGAATAAAGAAGAATACAGATCGAAAGAGAACAGGCGCAAGCGGAAAGAGAAGCCGAAGAAAGAAGAATACAGATAAAATAGAAGCAGAAGAAAGAAGACTCCCGATAGAACGAGAAACAGAAGAAAGAAGAATACAGATGAAAAGAGAACAGGCGCAAGCGAAAAGAGAAGAGAGAGAACGGATACTCGCGCATGAAAGGGCATTGAGCAAGGATCAGGTAGAAGTTAAGGCCGTTGTATCCCAGCCTGGAGCTACGCAAGTACCTACGACGAAACCCCAGCAAAATATTGTGACGATGGATGAAGAAGGAACCATGGAAACTTTATACCCATGCAAACCTCTGCAGGGGGTAAACACGGTGTACGTAGAGTCGGATAACGAGTATCCCCTACCCTCGTTAGGCTTCCCTCAGGACGACCCGTCCACTGAGTTGAATTTAAACCCCCACCTTGCCCCGTTGATAGATTCACTAGTGTTAGCTCGAGTGATGGAAAAATGAAGTTCAACCACCATACTTCAGTTGTGTCCCTGTACAAGATGATAACGATGGTACTCTTGTCCCCATAGCTTATGCAACTATAGAACAGGAAGCGCTAGCCGTAAGTTGGGGAATAAAGAAATTTAATTTCTATGTAAAAGGTAGTGAGTCTAACGTAGAATTCAATCACCGGTCTCGGTCATATTAGCGTAACAGCAAAAGCCAGGACGGCAGACTCATGCGATGGAGTCTATTGTTCATGGAGTACCAATTTAATATAAACTATGTATATAAAAGGATCCGATAATTGTATAGCCGATAACTTCAACATGAACTATACAAAAGGCTCCGATAAGTATAGAGCGGATAACTTGAGCCGAAACCCTACAAAGGGCTAATTAAACTCCCTTTTGTCTTAAAACCAATTGTTTTATGTAGATACTAATGTGTTAAGGTTTATTTGTGTACGGAATTAACTGCCTAGGTGCGGATTAATATTCAGTTTCTTTTTCTTGTTCTCTGTTGTAATCGATGGTTTTTGTTTGTTAAATCGTGGTGTGATCCGGACTGCTTGGCCTTATGAGCAAGGTTAAAGTATGCCGTTCACCTGTCTATGTCGGTGCGTGCGTGTGTGTACAATGTCAATAAGATTTAGTTTGGTATGATGGTTGACCAATGTATTTTCCCGGTAACAGTCAGACTTGGAATTACATTCCAAGACATGTGGGGTTTTTTTGTCGTTTATTTTTTTTCTTTTGCACTTGAGTTCTCGCCCCCCCCCCCCCTCTTCCACATTAACTTCTATAAAAGGGAGGAAATGTGGGGAAATCAAGACCACGAAGACAAACAGACGCTAGTTTGTTTACACAGCGTCAACAGTTACGTTCCATAGGGTCCGATACTTTAGCCCCCCCGGCCCCTTCCCGTTACCCCGCTGTCGCCAAAATCCTCGAGATCGCTCGAAAAGAAGGAGTAGCATCAGCAGATTTTGTAGTCCGCTAATATAAAAACAGGAGGGTATTATAGCCTTTAGAATAAAAAAAAATTGAACAGGCTCACTTGTCCATCCGACTATTTATATCTATTTTTGCCAAATAGACGAAATTTCACTTTCCCTGACGTAACCAGAAGGGCGAATGGTCAACGTTGAAAAGTGATGCCCTAGGAGAGAGGGTTAAAGGTGGGCTCTCATCTTCCCTACCCTCCCACCAGGAAATAATCGACGTATATATAGTTCGATGTCGAGAAATGTAAGAGGAGAATCGGAGTAGCAATGAGGAGACAAACCGGGAACGAAGAAGATAGTGGAACCGAGCGGGATTTTTCTTCCCAAGGCTGTTCCTTTGGTCACATCGAAGAGTAGACCAGCGGTATAGAGAATCACCCTCATACGAATATCGTTCAGAGAAACCCCCTGTCTGAGTTTTCCGAATAAAAACAGAGATATCCCTCACCATTGAGGAACACCAATGTGAAGTTCTACTCGAGAAAAGATTCACCTCTTGGTCAAGTTTCGTCATGGAGAAGCCCGCAAGTGTAACACAAGGATTGGAATAATGGTACATCCACAACCCCCTCGCTTATATCTTCAAGTCAAGAAGCATCGCCACACGCTCCTCACTTACCTTGAGATAAGCACCAGAGAGACGTTCAGCTGTTTTTTCCCAGTCAGCCTCACGTCCGCGAGAAGATTCCCGTACAACTCACCTCGAATCTTCACATCAAAGAGGCTCTCGTTCAAGGTCATCCAACTCCAGACTCCCTCTTAGTTAAAGGTAAAAGGAGTCCAAAACCTATTCATGTTCTTTAGTTACCACTCCGTACTAAAGTGAATTTTTGCGTCAACCATCGCGTAGTACTCATTTGTATTATTAATTGGTATTTAGATCCTCTTATTATAGCCTTAGTATATTTAAAGTTTTAATATTTAATTTTTTTATGTAATTAAAAGTATATTTTTCACCTAGTTGTTTAATTAAATCCTCGAAACGATTCAAATGGGAATAGATGTATAATATTACGAATCCTCGCTGGTTAAAGAATCAAAAATAAAAAGTATAGCACTCTTAAAAAAAACGTAACAGAGGTATTCATGTACCGAACAAACGTACATACATACACGGCCGTATACCACGACAGTCTCTTTGTTTTGCATAGTATGGATTCCTCTCAACAGCTATAGCTGTATGTTACGTTTTTCTCAGGGTGGCTTATTCTTTTCTGTAGGGTTAGATGCAGGAAGATCAGCACTGTATTGTAATGGTGCAATAGAGGATGGAGATCATGATAGGAAAGAGCAGGAGAATTTTTGCCACATCGACGTTTGGAAGTGTCCACCATGCAGAAGTAACGGTTGCATGAGTGGTCAGTGGGTTCACGCCAAATTATGGGAATGGAAACTTCATGGCGCTTGTTTCACCTCTATACCATCCTGGAAATGTAAAAAAATATATCCATTATTACTCACATGGCTTAAAAACAAACATAATAGTTTAAATAATTGTGAAATTTAATATTTATTTTCTAAAAAAAAAAAAATTCTTACAATCTAAAGTGTTCTTGCAGTGTTCTTATACAAAATGATTTGCCCATGGTTTGTTTTCTTGGTTCCCGACTGGAATGCTGTTTTATGCTTTGTAAGCTTCACATATTCTCATAGATGGTATCACACCGAACCTTCTTGCTCTTGTCTTGATGAACTTTCCGCTGATTGATCTAATAGAATGCATATGGAGAATGATTGCAACCTCTCAATGCCATTTCTCTTCTGATGTATTCAGTATGGTATCTATAACTGAAATAAAAGCAGATCCGAGAATCCCTGTATATAATATTTCTGATGTAATATTCTAGAATATTCCAGTAAGTTCTAGAAGTTTCCAGTGGCGCATTCTGGCAAGTTCTGAAACATTCTTGAAACTTAATAAAATTCTACTAAATTCTAGAAATTTCTCATTAAATCTAGAGTTTTGAAAGGTTTCGTTACAACTAAATATTATTCTACATAATTGCAATACTTGTTTTAAAATGAGATTTACAATTTTTAACCATGGTTTGACCAAAATTAAAGCCTACAGCTTTTAATATATTCTCATTTTTCCCGAAATTAATAATACCCTAGCTTTATTTTCAAAATGGATAAATTTAGAAATTCAGTGCCTTACTTACAAAATCAAAGTTTTGGGATCAAAATAGACATTTTTTCATTCACTTTAATAACCATCCACTGGGAAATAACACAACCCAGGAACAAGAAAATGTAAGATTTTGTTACATAGTGTAATAATTCATCAAAGCTTTGAGCAAAGGCCCTGGTTCGATGAGCAAACTTCATTTAAATTGATTGTCCTATAGGGGTATTTCTGAGCGAGTTGAAGTGCTTTATGCAACTGTGCTGTTCACAAGCTAAATAAAATCCAATGATTACTATGAGAGATCTGCAAAGTGATCTAGAATTGTCGGGGACTAAAGTGAGTAAAAGAACGATTAGTAGAGAGCGTCATCGTAATGATCTGCATTTTTCTTTCTCCGCTAATCTCCACTTCTTAATAAAAAAACATGTAACGAACCGTTTAAACTTTGCAAGAGAGCATTTTTGAACAATGTTATATGGTCAGATGATACTAAAATACAACTTTTCATCAAAAATGATGCTCTTGAAGTTTGGAAAGGGGAAGGATGATTTAAGGATGCTTTACTGCACATGGCACAGGATCACTCTATACCATTGATGAGAAAATGGACGGTGTCATGTAGCGAAAGATACTGGAGGAAAAAGCTGCTCCAAAGTGAGAAAAAATTCTATAACCGACATTTAATGGATATTTCAGAAAGACAACGATCCTAAAAACGGTCAAATTAACTCAGGAATGGATTAAGAAGAGAACCCTAAGTTTTCTTCTATGGCCAAATCATTCGCAGCCCTCAATCCTATCGAGAATTTGTTGTGAATACTAAAGACTGCAGCCAGAAAGAGAAACCCACAAAATCTCACCTCTTTGAGGTAGATTTGTGCAGAAGAGTAGAACATAATATCGTTTCCCTCCTAGTAGTGAAAACAGAAGTTTTGCCATGAAATATTAAACGACCTAAATTATGATTGGTTCAATAGTTTTTCACATGTTCAATTTTGTTTATTAGAAATTGTTGTTATATACCCACCAAAAATTTTGTATTTCTTCCGTTAAATATATGTTTAGTGAGTTTCCTATTAGTTTTATAACCATACGAAAGAAAGAAATTGTAGGGTTCTAATAAAATTAAAACCAAACATGGTTTTTCGGACTTATTTATTAAGACAAGACAAGATACAAAGAAAAATTGAGGGATTGCTGTAGTCAAGTTACGGCAAGCAACAGTCAAAGAGAAAGGTTTGGGAAATAACTTAGGAGGGGATAGGAGGAGGGAAAATAGGCCGGTGGCTATACATCGGTGAGACATGTACTTGGTGGTGTGTGTATTGAGGCACTGACTGACGGGGCTAAAGGGTTGGTAAGGCAGGGAGGAGACCTGCTTATCCGCGTGCTTGCTGGTACGCAGGCTACATGCGGAGTGATTTATGGAAGCGTCACTAGATGCTGTTCCTCAAGTGCATGCAGGTGTGGGTATAGGGTAGTTTATGGCTGCTAGGTACTTGCGTGCCATATCAACGAGTTGGATGTTGTGTATTTGCGTGCCTGTTGGGTCCCCCTCAAGTTTCTTAATTGTCGTTTTAAACGTGTGTATTTGTATGTGTTTAATGGCTTGAGTTTATTCGAGTTCTGCAGTGTGGATATTCTCATGCACAGAGAAGAGCGACAAGCGCGCTTCAAAGCAGAGTTCTAAATGCGTTGTGCACCTCTCTGCCATGTAAGGCTTTCACCCCTTATTGTTATTGGTACGTATATTAATAGTGGTCCTACGAGTGTCTTGTATAGTTGCAACTGCATTTTTTTTCACTGCCGAGATGAAATCTCCTCTGCCTGTTATTCGTATGTTTGACTTTGGGTTGAACGTCGTTTTGGTGTGTGAGAAAGCCTAAGTGTTTGTCAAATGTTGCCCCAAGTATTTTTGTTGCTAGTTTGTATGTGAGTCTTGTGGGGGCGGGGTATTATAGATTAAGAGTGGGTTCGTATATTTGTATATTGTGTATGTAGTTTTCAGACGCACCGTATAGTGTCATATGTCTTTTATGAGTATTAGTGGTTATGATGCACTCATCCTCGTATTCTGTCTTCCTGTTAAGTATGCATTTTGTTCGGTGCGCGTTAGTTTCTGGGCGTGGAACGGCGACGAGTATAGTCTCGTCATCCGCATATGCCGGTGTATGTGTGCCGCTTTCTTCTGGGCATGGAGCGTCGTTAGTGTATATGATGAAGAGTGTGGGTACCAATACGCTGCCCTGGGGTACGACAGCGCGTGGGGTGAATGATCGTGAAATCGTGTTAGTGTATTATATGTAACACGTTCTTTATGTAAAGAAGTGCGAAAGGAGCCTTCTGCTGCAGAGAGGCAGCCCAGTGTTGGCGCGTGTCTACGTTATCGTCGCTGCTGTTCGTTGTCACTTTGGGCGGTTTCAAATCTTTTCACTGCCCGTTGGGCTACACGTCGCCAGCCAGGGTGATCCCCGGCGAGGTCTCTCATGAGTTGACGGTAATGTTGCCTTTCTTCATATAGGACTTCAATGTATCCTTCCATCGCTTATTATGTCCTACTCAGCGCGGCATTTCGACCGCATTAAAACTCGCTGGGTGCTGTTGCCCAGCCAGGTGTGGTTTGGGACAACCTATGTTTGGAACACCTTTTCTAGTTCCCTTCTCAGACCCGGGTCAGCAGAGGGATCCGTGATAGGGCTACTCGGTCAGGAGTACAGCTGCCGAAGGATTACCCCATACCGAAATTGGCAGTTCCAGCGACTATTTTTCACTCGCCACCTGTGTGCAGGGTCGTGACTAGGGACTAGCCAGATGAATTTTTGTCACTCTAGAAGAAGCCTGTGCCTATTCAGGTAATCTTTTAAGGTGGAAAAGTCACGCAGGATGAACGAACTTCAAACCATATTGGTGATCTGATGCTATTGATCCAATGGCAGATCAAACAAGGAAAACCGGTAGCATCAGGTCGTTGCAGCCTCGTCTGCCTTGACAGCCATTTAGGATGTTGAGCGTCACATGCCTGATCCGTCGTTGAGGACTTTAGAGAAGAGGGTTTGTGATCAGATTTAAAATATATACAATATATAAAACACTATTTGATAATACTGGGTGACTTAAATTGAAAATAAAAATAGTACAAAATGGCAACTAATAACATAAACTGTCGGAGTTTTTAAAGCAATTGATTTGATGAATATATATAGTGACGGAGTAAATTGTATTGTATAGGATCTCGGCGATGTAAAGAGAAAATTCAAGAAGCATTTTGAATAAGTTAACGTTTACTTTAACAGAAATTCGAATGTCCCCGTGGATCTTCGCCCTTCTATTTTTTGTATATATAATTGAAAAGTAACGTTTAAGTCAATGCGATAAGGAAAGCTAATAATAAGAATTCCTTAATCTGCTTGAAAAGTCTCCTGGAGAGGGTTGAAGAAATTTATCTTTTTTAGATATATATATATATATATATATATATATATATATATATATATATATATATATATATATATATATTCAAGTGATTCGTTCTGTATAGTCCGGAGTTTCAATATATATATATATATATATATATATATATATATATATATGAGAACCAGGGCAGCAGAAATTTGTAACTTTTACTTTTTCTCAACATTTTCTACAATTTGACCAAGCACAATTTCGTTTTCTTCTTGATTTATCCGTTTCCAATTCCTATTTTCTCTTTAATAACGAACTTTACCTTCAAAAGGAAGGGCTCGGGATGGGACTTCCGTAAGGTCCAACTTTTGCTAATATCTTCCTCTGTTTCCATGAAACCTCTTGGCTCTAAGCTTGCCCCAAAGAATTCGCCCAGTATTTTATAGGCGTTTTATTGACGACTGCATAATCTTGTTTCGTAAAGAACAACATGCATCTAAATTTCTTGAATTCCTTAACAAGCAGCACCCTAAAATACAATTCACAATGGACATAGAAAACGATGGCTGCCTGTCTTATTTAGACATCAAGTTAACCCGCACCCCCACCGGATTATCTACAAGTGTATTTCGCAAAACCATTGGACTCGCCTATCAACAAGCTTCTTTAGCTTTATTCCACGTTATTTTGATACTAATACTATTGGCACCCTGCTACATAGAGCATTTAAAATATGCTCTAATTACAAACTATTACATGAAGAGTTTTATTTTCTTAAGAAATTATTTCAAGACAACGGATTCCCAAACTTTTTTAGGGAAAACCGCATAAGGAAATGTCTTGATCATTTCCTTAATCCGACCTAAGATAAAGCCACCGTTAATAAACTTTTACACTTATGGTCGGTACCCTTCTTTGGCCCACAAATATTAAAGATGACTGTTGAAATACGCTTGATTATCCAAAAAATCTGCCTTCTTTAGACCTAAAAATAATCACCCTAAACCAATATACAACAGGCTTGATCTTTCGTTAATAAGATAGCCTTCCTGATGCGTGTCGTTCACCTCTAGTATATAATTACATGTGTCCATCGTGCGATGCGACCTATATTGGCTCTATCAGCCGAACTCTTCATTCAAGAGTTGAACAGCACGCCGGGAGGTCCTGCCGTACGGGTTTGTCCCTAGCCAAACCTGACTATTCTATCATCCGACTCCACGCCAATTCTTGCAATTTACAGGTAAAACTCGAAGACTTTTCTATAGTCTCTACAGCTAACACCCTCTCTGATTTACGAATCCTTGAATCCATATATATTTTAGATAGCAAACCCACACTTAACGACCCAACTTCGTCTTTCCAATTACATATTACACGTTAGATGGTTCCTTTACTTTACCACCTTCCCTTACTTTGCCACTTCCATGTTAATTTGTGTAATGTTGCTATTACCAATGCAATTCCATCAATTATCGTTGTGGTATCATGACTTATACAAAAAAGTGACTTGTAAGACCATTCCCCTTATGTTACCTATCCAATGTCAATTAGAATTACTTTGTATTTATACTAAATATAATTCCAGTACCCAGAAGATGAGGCTGGCCCTCGAAACGTGGGTTGAAATTAAAGGAAGAAAGAAAAATGCATTTCTTTTCTGCTGCCCTGGTTCTCTTATATATATATATATATATATATATATATATATATATATATATATATATATATATATATATATATATATAAGTAAATTTATTCAATATATAGCTAAAATTTTCTTTTACTTCATTTCACATTGTATTGTCTTAAAGCCTTGAAAAAAGCAAATAATTTTCTCTGAAATAATAAGAATTGCTATGCATATCCTTTTAACTAACAATGCACCTTTCCACAATGAGTGAAAAATTAGGAGTAGACTAGCATAGTTAGGCTATTAACAATCACTATTCTAGTATATTGCCCAAAATAAATAAGCACATTTTGAAAGAACTCTTGTTAAACCGAGTAGTGATAGCTTATATAGGATCCATAGAATGAGGATAGCCTTGACCTGTGTCTGCAAAAGGTTTAACACCACCATTACTCTGAATTTGGTACCTCGTGATTCAGATGAAAAAGGACAATAACTGTCATGAGTGAGTACTAGAAATGAGATTCCAAATGGATCAACATTCAGTGGTCACTATCCACCGCGTATAGGGATCTATTATAATAACAAGATGGCTTCATACATGACAGTAAATAATGAACCCACTAGATCGATATCATAAGAGGAATAAAGGTCTTATTTCGGAAATGGACCATGTTACGCTGACAAGATAAACATGAGCAAGTCCATCTAACACTGTTGGCGTTCACTCCTGGCCACACAAAATGATTTTCAATGAGCTTTCTAGTCATTCAAACACCAGGACGAGAAAGAACGCGAAGTTGGCTGAAAACATGCTGGCTATGAGAAAAATGAAAGAGGTAAAGGACAGTCAGGCAAAGAAAAGATCACCCCTATACGCCAGGCCGGGCTATCCGTGATATCAACTCGAACGGCAAGTTATGAAAAGTGATACAATTCTTACGTCTCGAGGTACCGGTCTTGAGCGAGCAGGATAATCTTAGTGTCGAAATACGAAAGATGAAATAGTTGGGAGGTCAGAATCGACGGAATGTGAGGGAGCGCGTCCAATATGGCATTAAAAAAGCCGGGAAATAGCGAATATTACTTATATTTTTGTGTGAAGTCAAAATGACAATCATTAACTGCAGCTTGCTCGAGAAAAAGTCATACGAGCCGAAATGACATAAACGAAATGCTTGTGGGCAATGAACTTAGTGAAATCACGCCCTTCCAAATTAGAACGGACAGCGAGGTAAATTACAAAGAGTTTTCAAGAGAACGTGTTGTGCCTTTTGATCTTCAGAAATAGAATGAAAAAATAAGCAATAGGTTGCCACTAATAACCAAACTTCTACTCTTGCGCCACTTTTATGTGGGTTGAGGAGGCGTACGAGACAACTTTGATGCAAGCCCCAGGAAAAGAACGGGCTGAGAAAACAGCAGTCAATAACTTATATGATGCTAAAAAAAAAGCTTTGCACAACGCAGAGGACAATCGAAGAGAAGAGCTTACCTTAGTTTTCGACAGTAGCTTGTTAAACGGCTTCAAAAACTGGCCAAAATTAGGAACGAATCTATAGTAAATGAAACTTTTATAGAAACAGAAACGTTTATAAAGGGTCTTTCAATAAGGACGCTCAAGCTTTGCCAGGCGATAGTGGCCATGTTGTTAAAGCGAAATCTAGCAACCTCACTGTCAACTGTTTAGTAGTACTTGGCAAGTTGCAATGGAAGGTTATAACGTTGAACAGCGTGTGTAAGTCATCAAATGTTATTATCAAAATCAGTGCTCTGTTCGACAAACGTTACGCGCATTACGTAATTTCTATCCTCGCCACAATCGTCCTGCCGAGTCCACTGTTCGACGCTTGGTGGCCAAATTCGAGGCAAAAGGATCAATCAACAATCAGCCAACACCCGTACGTCGCCAAAACGCAAGGTCTGCTGAAAACATCGCTGCCGTAAATGAGAGTGTACGGACAAATCCGAGGCAGTCAATTTCTCGTCGTTCACAAGAACTTGGCCTTTCTGCGACTTCAGTTTGGCTAATTATACGGTAAGGACTTGGGTCTGCACCCGTACAAAATCCAACTTACCCAGGAACTTAAGGAAGTTGCCCCAAATTTCCCCCCAAAATCATCTTCCGCGACGAGGCCCATTTTTAGATGAATGGATTTGTGAACATGCAAAATTTTCGGATTTAGGACGAAAACAATCCACATGAGATACACCAGCACCAATTGCATCCCCAAAAAGTCACTGTTTAGTGTGGGTTTTCGTTTAACGGAATCATCGGTCCGTATTTTTTTGAGAACGAAGATGGGATTGCCATAACCGTCAACGGCGAGACCTACAGATCGATGATAAGCAAATTCTCGTGGCCTCAACTGGATTATATGGATACTGACGACATGTGGTTCCAACATGCCGGCGCTAAGTGCCACAATGCGCACGCCAAAATAGACATTTTGCACCAGCAATTTCAGGGCAGGGTCATCTCGCGCGGCAGAGACGTCAACTGGCCACCGAGATCATGCGATTTATCGCCATTAGACTACTTTATTTGGGACTACCTTAAATCGCAGGTCTATACGAATAATCTGCAAACAGTTGATGTCCTCAAAGTCAACATAACGAACACCATCCAGCAAATTCAGCCACATTTATGCGACAAAGTCATCCAAAATTGGGCCTCCCAAATATGTTCTACCAAGCAAAGCCGCGGCGGACATTTAAATGACGTCATATTGCACACTTAATGCCATAAAATGTACTTTCAAATTTAAAATAAATTTAGTGCATATATCACACACAACTTGTTTTATTTACATTTAAAAATCAAGCGACCTTATTGAAAGACCCTATACAATTTAAGCGAAGAAAGCTGTAGGAAATTGCGAATCACTAAAGTTTTGTCATCTTAAAACCGAATTGCGTTAGGAGAAACATAGTGTATGTGGAAGAAGAGTTGCGAGAGACAATAAAGCTCTTGGTACTGTTAAGCACGATGCCATATTATTATTCTTTAAGACGCGGAAAAACCTGATGAAAACGGGAGATTTGTTCGTAGAAAGACGATGACGCTATCATAACTTTACACATGAGCCAATGAAATGTATAACTGCCGTTACAAAGACCATAAGGTATTGTAGCATCTAGACAGAGCCAAAGGGATTGGTGATAGCGATCTTTGGAACATAAATGGGTATCATTCCTATAATCACCTATAGCCATAAGATCACCAGGTGTAGACTTCGGCACTAAGTGGAGTGGAGATGCCCAATGAAACGTTGATGGAGTGGCAGCATCATATTATAGGCTAAAGTTAATCTCCTATATGAATTACAGAAAGTCTTTTTGTGGCTGAACGTTTAGGAGAGTGGAAACAGGACCTCCTATTTTTTCTATGCAATGAAATTTTAATAGGCCAATCTTTCGAAGGGGACGCAGAGAAGTAGCGAACTCATGCAGAAAGCGTTAAAAGTGGGATTTGTCTAACTCAGACAAACAGACAAGGGATAACTTTGAGAAGGAGAAAAGAAACCAAAGACAGTAAGAGAGTTAGTGTAACCAATGAGCCTGCCATTGAAAGTCAACCAAAGGGACGGGTGAAGAAAGAAAATTCAGGCACAAAATAGGACGAAGGTCCGTCGAAAACCTCGACGGAAACCGAGAAAAGCTTAAGGGTTACTCTTTCCATGTGACCTAATGTCTGAGGAATTAGGGGCCCGATAAATAATTCGGAGGAAGGGCAGGGCTCAGAAAGTGTGTTGTAGATAGGAAAAGAGGGAGGAGCCTGAAAGGTAGATACTGCAGAAGAGGAGGAAACTCAATATGAATGCTTGGCTCACGTTTACTGCTGGAATACTCTCGATGGTATATTTTACTCTGGGTATGAAGCTGCGTATCCCACGATGCCTGACCTGGCCGAAGAGGGAGAGACCGTCACACCTGTGAATAAACACAATAATAAAAGTTTAGAAGACACGATTTCTTTTTCTCGTCAATAGAGAAAAATATGCCCCGACACGGGTCTCATGACAATGTCCTTCAGGACCGGGTCAAATATCTCAGGCTGATTGCGTCCAATATCAGGACAATCCTTCAGATGAGCCTGGAAGCATGTTTGAGGCCTAACCCCCAAGACTTAAGTAGATAGGACCTCACTTACTTTTTACAAATCTAACCTGCCACATTCCGATAAGAATGCTTCCTTCAAGTCGGCAAACACCCCTTGAGCCTAATATTACTTATTACCGCTTAAAAACTGCAAATATTAATTGTGAACGAACCCTGTGGCGAGAATGCACTACTCCTGGAGTTCGCTAACAACGAGTTCCTCACTCAATGGATGAGAGAGCCAACGAGAGGAGACAATATCCTAGACTTGGTTTTCACCTTTGAGGATGACATAGTTGAGGACCTCTCTGTTGGCGAAGAGGACGGTGGCAGTGACCACCGACTAATTTGATTTGTAGTCAAAGTCCCGAAGGCAGGGCCTGCAACTAGTAAATCGAGGATACTCGATTTGAAAAGAGCAGACTTTGCAGGTCTTCGTGCTGGACTGACTGACGCGAGGATAGAAGTGTGCGATGTTGTTGAAGACTCGTGAAACAGTTTCAAAACCACATTCATGAGTCTTCAATCACGTTTCATCCCTCTGAAATGTCCCCGTCAGTCTTCTGTTCAACCAAACTGGTTTAATCGAGAAATTGGCAAACTGCTTAGGGAGAATAGAACTGTGTACCGGCAATCGAAGATCTCGGGCGACTTTGACGAATACCGGAGGCTAGCCAGGAGAGTGAAGTCCAGCATAAGGGTGGCTAAGCGTTCTGAGGAACTCCGAGTGGTGAGACTCTGCAAGGAGAATCCCAAGGAGTTCTTCGGCTATGTAAATAGCCGTAAACTAATCCATCGTAGGATTGGGTCCTTAGTGGACGAGGAGGGTGCATTAACTCACTCAGATGCAGAAAATGATAACCTCCTCAACGACTACTTCTCTTCAGTGTTTACTGAAGAGTGTGGTCCCATCCCCCAGCCAATGGATTCCTACTCGGGGGAAAAGCTGGAGGATATGGACTTCACCAAAGGGAAAATAAAAAAGAAGATCAGTGACCTAATGACGAACAAGTCACCTGGCCCATATGGGTTTCTACCTAGAGTGTTGAAAGAAGTGCACGATCAAGTGTCACGACACCTGAGCGCAATCTTCAACATGTCAATCCGGACCGAATGCGTTCCTAGAGACTAGCGTGAAGCGGAGGTGACTCCTATCTTCAAGAAAGGAGACCGAAGCCAACCGTCAAACTACCGACCGATCAGTCTGACTTCGATAGTCGGTAAACTCATGGAAAGCATGATGGTGGAAAAAATGACGTCGTATTTAGAGTCAAACCTGCTACTGAGGAGTTCCCAGCACGGCTTCCAAAGGCAACGGTCATGCCTGACGAACCTTGTGGAATTCTTCCACTTCGTATTCAGTGAGCACGATCGGGACAAGGTGGTGGATGGGGTGTACTTAGACTTTCAGAAAGCCTTTGATAAGGTACCACACCGCCGCCTTATCCGGAAAGTGCGAGCGCTGGGCATAGACGGAAAAGTAGCCGGCTGGATCGCGAACTGGCTAAGTGGCAGACGGCAACGGGTGGT
This sequence comes from Ceratothoa steindachneri, assembly GCA_963969495.1. Classification (NCBI taxonomy): domain Eukaryota; kingdom Metazoa; phylum Arthropoda; class Malacostraca; order Isopoda; family Cymothoidae; genus Ceratothoa; species Ceratothoa steindachneri. The sequence goes on from OZ018319.1 coordinate 42,699,039, forward strand.
GGTGAATGGACATGCTTCTGAGTAGGTGCCCGTTACTAGCGGGGTGCCTCAAGGTTCTGTCCAGGGACCACTACTATTCATCATCTACGTCAACGACATGGACGGTGACATGGTTGCCAAGATTTCCAAATTTGCCGACGATACCAAGCTTGGTATGAACGTTGCAAAGGATGGAAATACTGCCCGCCTGCAGGAAGATCTTGGGAAGATTGAGGAGTGGTCGGACACGTGGCAAATGCTTTTTAACTTGAACAAATGCAAAGTAATGCATATTGGCCACAGAAACCCCCAATCTCAGTATATCCTTAATGGCACTGCTCTTGAATCGAGTGGCACTGAGAAGGACTTAGGTTTAACAATTACTAGCGACCTCAAGTTCTCGAAACAGTGCATCATGGCAGAGAAGAAAGCCCAAAGGATGTTAGGCTACATAAAGCGCCAGTTTGGATACCATAACAAGGAGATAGTACTTTTTATGTACAACTCCCTCGTTCGGCCGCACTTGGAGTATGCCGTACAATTTGGGAGTCCTTCGTTTTGAAAGAATATCGCAAGGTTGGAATGCGTACAAGCCAGGGCAACTAAACTGATCCCCCTTTATCCGACATAAAAGTTATGAGGATAGACTAAAGGAATTAGATCTGTTCTCGCTGGAAACCCGTAAACTGCGTGGTTAGCTCATCGAAGTTTTCAAAATACTTCGAGGGTTCGACAATATTGACTACCGGGATATTTTCACACTGAGTGAGAACAGAACGCGCAATTACGGCTTCAAACTTGAACTGAAGTGTTACAACCGCGATCTGTGTGGATTTGTTTTTACTTACAGTATCTGCGGTAAGTGGAACGCACTTCCAGTGGAAGTTGTCAGCAGTGAATCTGTTGACCAGTTCAAGTCAAGACTAGACAAAGTCTTGAAAAGTGGCCGTTTAGGGATGCAAAACAATTGGGCAGCCATGTGCCTGCTCGATTGCTAGTCCAAAGGTACCCTCTTTAATAGACTGTAAAGTCTCCTAGGGTACTTCCTTTCCTTGTTACTCCTTGTTACTCCTTGTTACTGTCTTCTGGTGATCGCTGATGTCGTGAACATCCATTAGCATATTTGCCGATCTATTTATTAGATTGGCTGGTATTCTTCGAAGGGCAGAAGACGAAAGCACGCCCAGCACAGCAGGGACGGATGATGTTTGGCCTTGTGGAGGTGAAGGCGCATTTACGGTAATCATCTCCCAGCTCTAGATGCTAAGCATCATGGAGACCGGCAAATATGTAGCCGACTCGGTTGTATATGTTGTCGAGGTTGAGGCAGGAGTGGAATGGAGGAACGAAATTGCTGGACGATGCTGAACTCACATATTGAGAATTATTTGTTCATTTTTAGTCAAAATATGTATAAGTGAAAATAATTGCGGAATCTTGAAATAGACCTACGACGAGAGAAAAGATTTGAAGATTCAGACAACGTGACTAGTTAGACTTAAAGCTTTGTCCAGCTTCTCCGGAATGTCACTATTAAAATAATATTGGACTAAACTGGGAAAATTTAAACTTATATATATATATATATATATATATATATATATATATATATATATATATATATATATATATATATATATACATGAAAAATATAAAAGATGGTGCGGTTAGTGAAAAGCAATAAACGACACCACCCGCTTTTTATATCACCCTGAGGTACGGCCTCATCACCACTAAGAAAGATCATGTTACAGTAACCCATTTTTGGCCGATCTAAGATGATCCATTTGCAACAGTAACCTATTACTTTGATCTTACGCTGTTTTTAACAGAAAACGGGGAATTATCCCTAATTTCTTTGGTTATCTATGCTGAAGACTTTTTGAGGAATTGGAAAAATATAACAGATGGTGGGGTTAGTGGAAAGCAATAACTGAAACTGGGCATTTTAAAGACTTGAAGGATTGTACTATTCATTTTATTCAATAAAATCACCGTCGGTCTCAACCACAGCCTCCAGACGGCGTTTGAACCTGCTACAAGCCTTATCGGTGGTCCTCTGTTTAACTGGATGGAAATCTTAATAATCCAGGACCCAAGCTACACCTTGGTGATGCACGGGGACTTGTTGTTTTCTCTCACAACCCTCCCCCACCACCCCACACAATATTCCAGGGGGTTAAAGTCTGTGAAGTTAGTAGATATTAGCAGTGATGTGGTCAAATAAATCGACTCAGAGCCAAGACAGAGTTCTCCTGCATATGCGGCATGGTGCAGAGTCGTGTTGCTATACGTACTGACTTATAGCGGCCACCTCCTCAATCCAGGGCAACACCAACTCCTCCAGGCATTTGATGTAACCCTCCGTATTTAGTCTGACGCCAACCAGGAATATAAACAGAGATATAACGTGACCCTCAATAATGACCACTCCAAACACCATGATGCGGTCTTCAATGAATTTTCTGTAGATTCATTCCTTTTTCCAGCGGGCCACACGGCGGTCCATTGGTGTGCCCTAGTAATGATACATGCTGCCTTTCCATAACGTAATCAAAGATTATTTTTCCAAGGTTGTTTTTAAACCGATTTTAAGAGTCTTATATTGTATTCATCGTTATTATACTTTATCAGAGGCCTTCGATACATTTCAACATACAATGTGCACATGGTTCCTTTTTTTCCTCGCTTGAGTTATCTTATCGGTGATGGCACTGATTGCTATAGCCGTGGTCTCTTTCCTCATGAGATATTCCCCCGATGTTGCAATAAAAATAATTTTAGCTGTTTTTGAATCATTGGGAAGAAACACATATACAGGTGCACATTGATGATAATCTGCATAACTCCCAGAATGCACCGTCGTGTTTTGGTGTACCTTAGCTTTTATTCCACTTGGGGTTTGAGGTACGGGGTTTCTATGTTTTCATTCACCTCGTAAATTATACGATATTTGAACTCGATATCGAGTTGTTCGATTTCTTCCTCGCTAACCCTTAGCTAAAAGTTAAAAGCAACCCTCATTAATTTATATATTTAACATATAATCAGAATTTTAAGAATTTATCATATTTTTCATTAATATTTATGAAAACAATGTGTATTTTGCTAATGTGTTCAAATACTTTGTGAATTACTTATGTCTTGGTATTGTAGTTGTTGAGTTCCCTCCTATTTTCTTTGTCAGAGCGCCATATATTCAATGACTTAAGTGCGCCCGTCTGGCACTAATAATAGGAAGGGGAACAATACCTAGGCTAGCTGAGTGGACTTTTCAATTATCTTATTATAGAGAGTGCCACAGCGTTTAATCCGTTTTAAGGAAAGAGTCGGTCAAACATGTAAGGATCTAGGGAAACACCCGGAATTATCCAAAAATAAATATATATTTTAAATTTACCAATAAACTCACAAAATATTTACACTAGATTTAAAAAGGTTAATATAGTTATCTAGCTTTGAATTAGGGCCTATTTCTTATGTGATTCCTTCTAAACGCAAAGAAGGTAGGCTCCACGTAAATAAACCCATTGTCAGTTAGTTATTTAGGTAGACAGCATTTATCCACAATATACCTTCCCCAATTCTTAACTAACAATATGACAGGCATTACTAAATATTATTTCTCCTTTAGTTAGCTTGGGTACAGTATTACAATTCCTATTTAATCAAAACGAAGGTAGCTAGTTATTCTGACTTACATGAACTTGAAATGATAAGGGATTGATGGAGGTCTCTATATTGGCTATATCCTGCTTCGTTGAGTTACAGAGGCTGATTGTAGTTTTTTCACGAGTCACGATGTCAAATTCTTCGGTTCTACGTTAAAAAGCGGAAGGAGGAGTAGTACTCTCTGACGGCTCAAGGAGTGCTCTTCTGGGTAGCTTTTAAAGCCTTTTTGTATCCTAGTCTTCTTCGAGGGGTTGCCCAACTGGATTTTTGGGTATACGAGGTGATTTTGAATGTACTTGAAAAATTGGATCTTCCTCATGTATTGATTCTTCTTCTCTCTCCGTTATTAAGATCGCAATTTGAGAGTCACTCGAGGGTGACCGGGTCTTCTTTTCTCTTACTTGCGAAATTCCTGTTTGGCACTAGGAATGGTGGTCTAGCCAGGCTTCTTACTAAGCCTGTGAAGGATACTTCGGTATGGCACCGATACGAAAACGTGACGTTTCCTAAGTAGAAGAATGATTTCGAAACTGGGTGAAGGACCGATCTCCTCGATCTGGTCCTCGATCGCCTCTCACCGAATAATAATAATCTCTTTTCATTCCTTACGGGCTTATTTAGAGTCTGGCGCCCGCTCCACCTTAGGGGAACGGGGCGCGGCCGCAGAGGGGAGAGCGAGGGGTGAGGGGAGGATGGCACCGCGGAGCCCAGGTACCGACGACCGTCACAATCCTTGGTGTTCTTTTTGATCTTGCAGCGCTTTGAGGGGCGCTTTAACCGCGGGCTTCTAGGCCTCGTAGGTAATCGGATCTTTTGAGAGCTGTGTAATGGCCTTTAGTGGTTACCTTGGCACAGCAGCTCGCTCCCGACTACCTATGCGGCTGGGAGATCAAAGGTTCGGCAGTTTGGCTGTTAGTCCGACAACTAACGTTCTCACGCCCCTCCTCTTTAGGTACGTTGCTCTCGCTGTCTCTGAAGAGGAACTTTAACGTATATATACACTTGGCCCTCTGGGTGCAGCTAGGTTATAATTCCTCTACAACTTAGTATTTTAATAAATGGTGTGTAAATAATAAAATGCTATGTTTTATAAAATAAGTGTTCAACCAATATTTATTATGCTCCAACTTATATTTATAACTAGACTATCTACATATATCAATCTAAATATGTAATATGATTAAAGCTAAATAACTTACAGAACCACAGAGGGCACAAATAAAACTTCTTTATAACCTATTGTCGAGGTATGCCTGTTTAGACTAGCTCGGCGCACAGAGTCGTACAAGAACGGGCAGACCGACTCGTTATCACTTTGTGATAATGAGTCGGTCCAGACGGTGAAACTTGCCTCGTAATATGAGGGTAGGGCTAATGTGGCTGCCCTTGCGGGGGAATAGGCAGGACTGGGAAAGCTAGGGTAGAGTTAGAATGGCGGCACATAGGAAAGTGGGGAGAGACGGGTGGCGTCGGAAAGCAAATACAGCTGCCTCGGGTGATTCGGCGCGGGGCTGATTCCATCTTGAACTTTCCAAACTTCTCACGCTAGGCGCACGTGGTTTAGAAAGAAGGTGTTTAGAAAACTCTTTAAAAAAACCCTACGTATCAGTACATTTTCATCCTAAATCATTTCCATTCCCATTCATTCAGTGGGAAACACTATTTCCTCCTCATTTAAAATCCTTTCATAGCGGGAAAGATCCCGCGTTGAGGCTGCCTGTGCGAGTCGATCACAACGTGGCTTATTTGCATTCAAATTGTCCTTCCGACAACATCAAACTGTCGCAGTTTTTGCTATGATACATCAGCATTGTCTAATTTACTTTAGATTTAATAGGTCTTTTCAAATATTTCACATTTAAGATCTTTTGTATTATAAGAATTATTTACCTTCGGTCCATAAGTAAAAAGTTTGCCATTAAGTTCGTAAGTACAAGTGATATTTTATTATTGGTCATTTATTTATTTCATTACTGAGATCAGTTTAAAATTATAATCGTTTTCGGTATTATGAGAATAAATTTCTTCTTAAATGCTTCCGTGATCTTCGTTCAAATTCTATCCTTCATTTAATAGGGTTAATTAATTTAGTGCTTGTTTGATGTTATTAATTATGGATATTTATTGCCAGTCAACCTTTGCCCTGTAAATAAAAAGAGCGCATTAGTAAAAACCTAATAAAGGAGCTGAAAGGGGGTATTTCCGAGGGGGCTTCCTTTCGCACTGGTGCTTCGAGGGCATCCCCTCACACCTACACATTAATGCCTTCATATCTATATATAAATGTTCAAAAATATGCTGTCCAAACCACTACCAAATGATATTAAGAGACAAAGAGTTTTGGATCAATGAAGAGAAGTGACAGAAAACGCCTTACAACACCTAGAGAAGACAAATCTATCATTAGAGCCTCACTACAAAATCACAGAAATACATCTTCTGTAGTTGCTGAGTTTAATGAAGCTTCAAGTTTAAAATATCACCCATCACAGTTAGAAGGAGACAAAGTTGAAGGGATAAAAGGATGAAATACACAACATATACGACCATGTTGTCACAGTTTTTAGAGCTATCTATCCACAAATTACAACCCGAAACACCAACAATAAGGTTATATTCCAGCAGGATAAGGCTCCATGCCATATATCCAACTACACCAAAATGGTTCGAAGAATTGAGGAGCACCCTATGCAGTATAAAGTGGCTACCACATACTCCAGACTTAAATAGAATACAAAAATTGTGGGGACTGCTTCGAAAAGCAATAAAAAGTACTACAAATAAAAAAACCTATGAAAAATTGCAAGCTGAGTGGGAAAAGATAGAGTTAGAAATTTGTGAAAATTTGATGAAATCCATACCACAAAGAATTATAGATATAATTAAAGCAAACGGGAGGCCTATATTTATATATATATATATATATATATATATATATATATATATATATATATATATATATATATATATATATATAATAATAATAATAATAAAAAACTCACAAAGTGGCACGTGAGGAAAGCAATAGTATGAAAATTAACCCACAGGAAAATGAAAAGATGAATCCAAGCACTTTCGAACTATATTTGCAAGTCCATTTTCAAGGAATAGTATGAAAATGGAGAAGACAACCTTATATAGGGTACAAAGATACGAAGGAAACGCCCATCACATAGTACAAACCAATGAAAAAATATAAAAACAAGGCAGAAAAATACCAAGAAAAAGAACAATAGGCAACTAATAACAGACATATGCATCCCTAAAACGATATACACACAACAACACCATGTATATGAATGGTGGGTGAAAAAACAAAAACATTTTAAAGGATTATCATTAGAACGAAAACATTTAGGGCTAAGAGTTAATCCACGATCATAGCAGATATACGTAGCGGGGGAGGCAATGGGAATGATATTACACTAATAAAGAGTGACAACAGGCTGCATTATGAAGTTATTTCATTTAGTACAAGTTTTTTAAAACAGGGTTGAGTTTAAATAAGCCAGGGGAAATGGTGAATTTCATAAAAATATTCGATCCCTTTTAAAAAAAATTCCCGATTTAATTACTAAATTTAAATCTAGCAACGCCTCTCTTCCATATATGTACGGTTTGGTTAAAATTCACAAACCTAATAATCCTATGCGCTCCATTATAAGTTCGTTAGGCTCTGCCTCATATTCCTTATCAAAATGGCTCGTGAATCACTTATCCCCGCTTGTGGGGTGCATCTTCCAATCTCATATTAAAAATAGTTGTGAACTTATAAAGAAGCTTAATATAATTCCTTACTCCAACAATTTCATTCTTGTCAGCTTCGATGTTTGTTCTTTGTTTAATGAAGTTCCTTTAGACGATCTTCTTCCTCTCCTTTGTGATAAATTATATAATTTAGATCTTCCTGTACCGGTCAATACTTTCCTAAGGTTTATTTCTCTTTGTGCTAAAAATTGTAAATTTTCATTTAATGACAAATTTTAACTTCAAAAATTTGGTCTTCCGATGGGGGGTTGTCTATCTCCCACCCTCTCTAATTTATATATGGAATTCTTTGAGACGTTATACTTGCCCCAAATTTTCGATTTTCCTAATCTATGGTACCGTTACATTGATGATATTATGTCTTGGGCCTTCCTCAAAAGATATTCACAATCTTCTATGTAATCTTAATTCTCTAGTCCCTTCTATTAAATTTACCCTTGAAAGTGAAGAAAATGGGACTCTTCCTTTTCTTGACCTCTTAATACATAGGACGCCGTCAGGCTTTAAATTCTCTGTTTATCACAAACCGTCCAATTCCAGTTCATATATTCACTTTTATTCTTATCACAGAGTTAAAATGAAAAGATCTGTATTCACTTCTATGTTTCTGCGTGCATTACGCCTTGTTAGTCCGGAATTTTTGGATAAGGAATTGTCCAATATCTTTGAAATAGGTAAAAAACTTTGTTACCCTCGTCAATTTTTGCACACTTCATTAAACTTTGCTAAGAGAACTTTCTATAGAACTGATAACCCACCAGTTTTCAGTTATAAAAATTGTCTTATCTTGCCATACTTTGAACCATTTTTTGGTCTCACCCGTATTTTTAAGCAACTTAATATCTCTGTAAATTTTAAATATGAATCTACTTTATATAAAATGTTAGTCCACAATAATACAAGGAAAAAAGGTGGACCATATTCTATAGAATGTTCTATTTGCAATTTACCTTACTTCGAGCAAACTGGTAAATCTTTATCTACTAAAATTTACCAACATAAGTATAATATTAGAAGAGGTGAACTAAACAGCGCTTTATTTTTACATTTATCCGAAAATAACCACCCCATTGACTGGAACTCTGCAAAAATTCCTTTATCATTCCGTTGATTTCACAAAAAGAAATATTGTCGAGTGTTCATTAATTGGCATATTACCTAATATTAATATTTCCCCTGGCTTATTTAAACTCGACTCTGTTTTTAAAAAAAACTTGTAATAAATTAAATAACTTCATAATGCAGCCTGTTGTCACTCTTTATTAGTGTAATATCATTCCCATTACCTCCCCCGCTACGTATATCTGCTATGATCGTGGATTAACTCTTAGCCCTAAATGTTTTCGTTCTAATGATAATCCTTTAAAATGTTTTTGTTTTTTCACCCACCATTCATATGCACGGCGTTGTTGTGTGTATATCGTTTTAGGGATGCATATGTCTGTTATTAGTTGCCTATTGTTCTTTTTCTTGGTATTTCTCTGTCTTGTTATTGTGTTTTTCCATTGGTTTGTACTATGTGATGGGCGTTCCCTTCGTATCTTTGTACCCTATATAAAGACGTCCTCTCCATTTTCAAGCTATTCCTTGAAAATGAACTTGCAAATATATTTCGAAAGTGCTTGGATTCATCTTTTCATTTTCCTGTGGGTTAATTTTCATATATATATATATATATATATATATATATATATATATATATATATATATATATATATATATATATATATATATATATATATATATATAGGGTTTTTCAATAAGGTCACTCGATTTTTAAATGTAAATAAAACAAGTTATGCGTAATATATGCACTCAATTTAGTTTAAATTTGAAAGTGCATTTTATGGCATTAAGTGTGCAATATGACGTCGTTCAAATATCCGCCGCGGCTTTGCTTGGTGAGACGTAATCGGGAGGCCCAATTTTGGATGACTTTGTCGCCTAAATCTGGCTGAATTTGCTGGATGATATTCGTTATGTTTGCTTTGAGGACATCAACTGTTTGCGGATTATTCGCATATATCTGCGAATAAAGGTAGCTCCAAAGAAATATTCTAATGGCGTTAAATCGCATGATCTCGGTGGCCAGTTGACGTCGCCGCCGCGCGAGATGACCCTGCCCTGAAATCACTGGTGCAAAATGTCTATTTTGGCGTGCGCGGTGTGTCACGTAGTGCCGTCCTGTTGGAACCACATGTCGTCAGTATCCATATCAGCCATATAATCCAGTTAAGGCCACAAGAATTTGCTTATCATCGATCTGTAGGTCTTGCCGTTGACGGTTATGACAATCCCATCTTCGTTCTCAAAAAAAATATGGACCGATGATTCCGTTAGATGAAAATCCGCACCAAACAGTGACTTTGTTGGGATGCAATTGGTGTTGGTGTATCTATTTTGCTCGTTCACAAATCCATTCATCCAAAAATGGGTCTCATCGCTGAAGATGATTTTGTGGGGGACTGCGCGGAACGTTTGTCGAACGGAGCACTGATTTTGATAATAATATTTGATGACTTACACACGCTGTTCAACGCTATAACCTTTCATAGTGACTTCCCAAGTACTACTGAACAGACAACAGTGAGGTTGCCAGATGTCGCTTTAACAACATGTCCATTATCACCTGACAAAGCTCGAGCGTCCTTGTTGAAAGACCCTTTATATATATATATATATATATATATATATATATATATATATATATATATATATATATATATATATATATATATATATATATATATATATATATATATATATATATATATATATATATATATATATATATATACATATATATATATAATTTATTTGCCACAATTCATTATTGATTCCATATTGTTGCTTTAAGTTTATGCCATTTGCCAACGCTGTATATTCTCTCAGTATTCTCTGAATATTTTCACTCGATTCGAATTTTTTGTGTTTATTTCTCCATTTAGATCTTAAAAACTATTTTCTTTTTGTTGGAATAGCTTTCGGTTCTATTATTTTCACCCCAAAATTCACTGGGGTGGCTTCATAATCTAGGTCATCGAATGCTCTCTCCCATTTTTGTCATTGTTGTTCTAGTATCAGCAGACTTAGTTCACTTTTATTTCTTTGATGCGTTGCATAATGGTTTGGGAGGATCCCCACTCTTTCGTGCATCTCTTCCAGTTCACCTTGCAAATTTCTCATTTTAGCAGAATGAGGTCGAAGGGCGACCACGTGCCCTTCTGTACCCACGTGATCCTGAGATCACCGCATGGAGCTTTGAAAGCATGGCTGAACCATGGTGAGGGTGCAGCCTACGTCGTTATCACCCCTCAGCTGTATTTGCTTAGGGAGCGATTTCATCGTCTCCCATGGCCACCTTTCAGCCAACATTCTTGCCTTCCATCATAAGATCGAAGTCCTTCGAACATTCCAAGCCAACGTTATCACAATTCCCCCCTCCTCTCTCTCTCTCTCTCTCCGAAGGAGTCGCCAGTGGAGGGCCGACAAAGCCACCAAAAGGCACCTCACCAGGCGTCTATATAAGCCTTCGACTCAGTTTAGTAAGTAGCACTAATAGACTTTTCACCTACTACGGCGAACGAGCTGAATGACTCTCGTCTTCGCCCAGCGGCGATTCCGATTCGAGGACGAAGGCGAAATCAACATCCCTGAACTCTGCCATAGTCAATCGGCGAGTATATGACGAGGATTCCCAACTCCAAAGGCCATCTACGTGTGTTCCCTCATCTGAAGTGACGTGAAACCCGACTTCCCCTTTCGCATTCATCGTATCCTAACTGGCCCCTTTTCTGCAACGAGCACATAAGCAATTGTAACCGTTGCCGCCTGCAGATTGATCTAGAACCTGGCTTACACAATCGATCCATTATTTGTGTGTGCACTCCGGTTTAAAATTCCCCTTTAAATCACCGACCTGAATCTGACCTCTTAATCCCCTAATTAACCCACCTGTATCTTGCGTAGACATTTAACTCCGTCTGTGCAACCATTCCCTTTAAACCCAATATTTGTGTATATTTAAATATTATTTTGTTGTTAGTAAAGATATATTTTCGTCATTGTCTTTCTTTTGCAATCCCAACGCGTACCAGCTACCTTTTAATATTTGGCCAACTTGCACTTTGAAATATTTGTTTTAAAAAGGATCCCACAAAGTTAATAATAAACCATCCCCACTGGACTCATTCCAATTTCCCCATTCACTAACGACACTCATGTATTCTGTCTATTTTTATGATTATATTGTCATTCATGTATGCAGTTTTAGGGAATGTTTCACTTTCCCCCTTATTTTCTCATTTATTTCTTGCACCGTTGAGTCTCTCAAGGTTGGCTAGGACGTATTCTTGAAGCAATCCCTGGTATTTCCACCACTCTGGTTTGTTTGAATTTTTCCTTATTGTGAGTGAAATCCCGATGTGATCGCTACAGTGTATTATTTCTGGTCGCATATAATATTATAATAGATGAGGAAGTTAGCCAGGTTGATGTTTGGTTTGGAAGCGCTCCTTTCCTTGATGTATTTCGGGAAGTTGGGGGCCAAGCCATTACAAGATGATGTTTTTTTTTCGTTGATTCTCCGCATCTTGTGTTCAGGTCACACAGGGAAAATAGTTGGTACATTTATGCAGAAAATGGTCATGAATGTTGCAATCGGCAGGTGATCTTGTCTTGAAGGTTGATGATACCCCGTGGTGATGACCGATCTACCGAGGCTCATTTCCACTTCAATGATCAGATAAGACACTTCCAAATAATTTTGAGCCTTTTATAAATTTTATAAATTTCTCAAATTAGCTCTTCAGGAGAAACTATCTTAGGGCAGGTAAAAACATGGTGGTGAAAACTCCCTTTTACATTTTCATGGTGATTGAAATAAAAGTGGATGTAGGAATTTAAAGACGAGACTTTTCGGTATATTTCATATTTGAAGCCTAGTAGCGTACTATGTATTAATAGTCTCACCTGGTTACTTAGATAAAGAAATAAATAACATTTATAACAGGCTCAAAATTATGTTATCCTGTATACTTTGTTAACAATTGTTAAAACTCCGCAAAACGATACTTTTATCATGTTAAGGATAATACCACAGCATTTGAAGCCAAGAATACATTGAGCTTATCTTAGGACAGTTTTTAGTAGAGTTCACCATCTACTACAACGTGTTAAAATAAACGTAATTATTTTTAAATATGAGCCATTCAACACCGTAACATTGTCAAGAGCACACCCATCCTATCAGGATATGTTCTGTTTATTCTATTCGATGTAATAATTGTACAGAACAGGTAAAAACTCCAAGTTCATTTAAAACAACATCAAGTCAATGGAAGCGATCATAATGCACAATCTGCCCTATTTATGCATATATACAATTCTAATCACGCAATCAATTGGGATAGCGCCTGATCCATTATTAAATGTATTATGCTTCCATAAACATTTTATAATGTATTTTTATTTGCACGTTAAGTAATTTTAACATGAACCCCTGGCTGTTCTCGTTACATCCAATTATCATTTGAAACATCAAATCTCAAATTAAGACTTTCCCTGTTTTTTTCTCCCTTATTTAGGGTGCAGGGAAAGGATTGTCCCTTCCCCCCCTCTCTACTATAGTTATAGGTTAATGTATTCTGCCCTTTTGTTTATTCTTTGAAAATGTATCTCTGAATAGAGACAAAAGTTCTCAGAATCTGGTTTCATTTGTCTCGTGGGTTTTTTTTTGTTTTTTTTTGTATAATTGTGACTCATGTGTTACTTTGTGAGCACTTATTCATATATGTTGCAGAAAAAATCTGCTCTCTACTATTTAAATTATAACACGAGACTGATAATCCACAAGCCCCCTTCCAGACATCTTTTAATGATAAATGAAATATTTTGTCTCGCCAAATGAGCTACGTACACAGATCATTAACGCAAAGCTGATATCCGGACAAATTTATTTTTGGATCCATATAGAGAATTATCAGGGCCGAAAGCATTTTTTTATGAATATGTTACCAAGATAACTCAATCATTAACCTGTTTTGAATTTAGATGATTGAATGGGAGGTTTGAAGATATTGCGTTCACCGAAAACAAGTTTTGTTACAAAGGGAAACGATATAAAAATAAAAACGAGCTAGCGTCCGGAATAATAGCTTTAGATGAGGAACCGAGTAAATATTTCTAAGAATTAAATAAATATATATTCTACATATAAAATAATTTATATAAATATATTATTTCGGCTTCAATTGCTTGTGCAGAAAGGGTAGATATATTTAATCGCAAGGGGGAAGATTGGAAAAACACATTTGAGAATAGCAATTGTATTTGAATAAGTATAATGAATTTTTTTTAAGTTATGTGCAGGAATTTAGATTGAATGTGATGTTGAGCTGGTGATTGAAAGATATAAATACAAGGGGTATAGACGCACGGGGCATGGGCACGCGGAGAAATGGAATTAAAAAGGAAAAAAAAGGAAATTATATTATGGATACTGGAGTTTCGATTAAATTGATTACATGAAAATTGTTGGTAACTATCATTGTCTGATGAATGGAGAAAACACGAGGGACTTATCTGACAAGTGGAAGTTATGCAAGGACGAAAGGAGCTCGATCCTGATTGGCTAATTTAAACTGCGTCAGGCAAGGGTTATGATTGGTTGGGAACCACCGTACAAATACGTAGTGAGTAGACAGTATTGGAATGTCGTACATGGATGGTCGTATATCAAATAGTGAGAGATGAGTAAGCTCTTAAATGGGGAAAATTGCAAGTGCATCTTAGGAACTTTTGTACGAGCTGGCCATTGATTTGTATGTCTGAAGCAAACGTTCGACGGCGGCGTTACTTTGGTGATGGTAGCTTGTGGTACGAAGGCGAAAAGAACCAATAACTACCATAAGAACATCCCATTGGTGGGATTCAAATTGGCTACCCCGGTCAGTCATGGTTGTGGAAGGGATACCGAAACAAGCAACCAAGCTTGAGATTAAAGCCTGAGCAACGCTGGGGGCTCGGATGTCTGGAATGACGACAGCCTCTGGGCAACGAGTGAAGCGGTCGAACATGGTGAGAAGATAGGTACAACCTCAAGAGTAAGGCAGAAGGCCTACAAACTCGATGTGAATGCGGCTGAAACGGGACCAAGTAGTGCGAAAGAAACCAGCTGACTGATTGTGTGATGCTGAACCTTAGCACGCTGACTAGGCACACATGAGCCGGTCTATCTGGTTACCTCTGCGTTCATACCTGACCACACAAAACGTTGTGCAATTAGCTTGTGAGTAGCTCGCATGCCAGGATGCGAAAGAAGACAGTAAGTTTGGTCAAATATGTGCCGACGGTAAGCGAGAGGAATAAGATGACGAGGACAGTCTGGACTGTCTGGTAAGTCGATTTCGGAAACGACGAGTTAAGAAGAGTGATGCAGTGTGTGCTTGTCTTAATCCTGTTCCTGAGCTAACTCTAGTATCGTATGGTCAATGCACACATGAGAGAGTTGCGTGCCCGATATTGAGGAACTGCGATAAAGTGCGTCCGGTAACGTATTGAATGTCGCTTGTAAGCTGCAAGATGAAGTCTTTATGATGAACATCGACTGCAGAGTGCACGGAAGAAATTCTATGAGCGGATAGTGCACCAACCAATGGCTTGTGGTCAGTGAATACAGTAAATTGATTTCCTTGCAAATATTGTCGGAAGTGGTTGAGAGATATATATCCTGAGGAGCAGCTCCCATGAAATGGTTCTATATCTCTTTTGAGGAGTTAAGACTTTGAGAAGAAAGCGAGTAGTTACCATGAGTCATCAACCTTCTTTTATAAGATTGCACTTAAGTGGGTGATTGACGCATCCGAGGCAACGCTCATGGAGGCCTCTGGGCAAGGTTGGATCAGTGAAACGGCGGATGCCATAGCCTCTTTGGTGCGAAAAAAAGATTCGCACGCCTCGAAAAACTATGACAGAAGAGGAGAGTTCTCTTGGTGGTTAAGAGAAGAGTGTAGAATAGTTGCATGGTTACAGAAACGTCAGGAATAAATCTATGTTAACATTTAACCATACCACAGAACTGACGAAGTTGCTTGAGCGAA
Source organism: Ceratothoa steindachneri (assembly GCA_963969495.1). NCBI lineage: Eukaryota > Metazoa > Arthropoda > Malacostraca > Isopoda > Cymothoidae > Ceratothoa > Ceratothoa steindachneri. Next base: position 42,714,557 of record OZ018319.1, read on the forward strand.
GATTGTCGGAGAAAATCACGAATGACAGCAACTTTGTCTTCAAGAGGAGCTGTCTTTGGGATGTAATCTGGGTTAATTGGGATCTGGTTGAAAGCACGAACCAGAACAAGTCAAGAAAAAAATTAACAAAAGAGGGCAGAATTGAAATCAGACTGATAGTCAGGAGGCAGTGGCGGATCCAGGATAAAAATTAAAGGAGGGGGGCTAGCCTAAATTCCTCCCACTGAGTAGTCTGAGAAAAGGGCATTGATTATTGATAATAGTTATCTTACGAGTACATAGCATTGATAATAAATAAGAGCAGCACACAGGAGTGAACACTAACTCTCTCAGATCCCCCCAAAATTTTACACATTAGAAAATTATGAATTGTAGTTTTAGGACGTCAGCTAAGGTATAATACTCAATTTAATAATTACTTTTGAGATTTATCTGTATTTTAGGTCACATTCGATCGCATGGTTTAAAACACTGTTTTATATATATATATATATATATATATATATATATATATATATATATATATATATATATATATATATATATATATATATATATATATATATATATATATATTCTATATTATTACATAACTTTCTAAATAGCAAAATACAAGTGTGGCTTAAAAAAGAAATGTAAACATAAACGAGGTTGAAATTTAGGGGGTCTTCAGCCTACTCACTCTCTCCCTCTGGATCCGCGCTTGAGTTAGGATATTTATCTGGGATATTTGTCCGCCTGTAATCATCCACAGCTCTGTACTCATCGGGATTGGATTTTTGTACGATATGAAGCGAAGAGGCCCAAAGAGAAGAAGAAGGGCCACCTATGACAGCTTCCACTATGAAGGTGAACTCTTTTTTCATCAACGCGATTTTATCTGGGGCTAGCCGATGGGGGCGGGAGAATACAGGCACCCCAGTCGTATCTATCCGGTGAACCACACTGTGTGTAATAGGCCTACCTATTTAAGATGAGGGACAAATAATAAATACTTAAAAATGTATCAACTGTATCTCTTAACAATATTTATCTGGAAGCCGGTATGTCAGCAGCAGATTCTAGAGTAAGGCTTAACAAACGGGTTTAGTTAAAATTCTATTCGACGTACCAGAGAGAATGTGTGGGAAAATGTGACTGGAAAAAGACAATATCAACTGTTACTAACCTTCGATTGGATGACAATTAATAAACATAAAGACAATCTGAACTCATTTATATTTCAAGAGGGAAGAACCATTGCGGGGACTCAGGAAGATTAATCTACGTTGATCCAATTAGACAAGGAAATGTAGATATAGGCAGCGCAATGACATAGAAAACACTTTATGGTGAAGAGATGTTCTTTGTCCAGTCCCCAGAAATAGTCTGTTTGTGTGAAACAATGTATCGGGAAATTTAGGTCTGCGGAATTTTATGGCGATAGAGCTTCAAGTTGTAGAAGGAAATAGATTTTCATTTCATAATGTTTTCCCTCTCCCAACAGATAAATGAGGTTTCAAGAGGAATGTATCTAATATGAAGAATTGTTTGATATGTCCCCGCACCGGAAAGTCACTTGTGCGAGACCGAAACAAAGAATGCCAGTGCCAGAGGGCATCTTATATATATATATATATATATATATATATATATATATATATATATATATATATATATATATATATATATATACGGAAGTTGGACAAAATAATTGAACCAGTAGAAATTTAACACCAATATTTCAATGAGCCATTATATTACCAATATCCAAATTTCATTGTGTGTCTTTTTTTATTGTAAATACGTAGTTTTATTTATCAAATTAAATTATTATTTGTATTTCTTTTTCAGATGGTGGTATAGACGCTAAGATGCGTGACCTCACTGGGTTCGAAAAAGGGCAAATTATTGGACTCGAATTGCAGGAGCTTCCTTCATCAGAACAGCTAAACTCCTTTGTTTTTCGAGAACTACCATATCAAGGACCATACCAGCATTCAAGAAGCAGGGCAAAACCTCCAGCGAGAGAAGTCATTCCGGCAGGACTTCGAAGCTTGCTGAAAGAGACCGACGAGTGTTGAAATGCATTGTGATGAAAAATCACCGGACAACTACCCCTAAAGTGACTAGAGAGTTAAATCAACATTTCACTAGCCCAGTTTTGACCAAAACTCTTCGCCGTGAGCTCAATAAATCCGGATATCATGGACGAGCAGCCATCAAAAAGCATCTGCTTACTCATCAAAACATTCAGAAAAGGCTGACCTGGTGTAGATATCACAAGGGCTAGTCGACAGACCAATGGAAGCAAGTAATATTCTCCGACGAGTCCAGTTTTTCTCTTTTCCACACTGCAGGGCAAGTTTATGTGTGGAGGCAGCCCGGGGAAGCTTTTAATCCTGAGTGACTTCTTCCTACAGTGAGGCACAGATAAGGATCAGTGATGGTTTGGGCAGCCATATCTTAGAATTCTCTGGGTCCAATCGTTGCCCTGCATGGTAGTATCAACAACAGCGAGTTTCTGAATATTTTGTAAGATCAAGTCCATCTCATGGTCCAGACAATATTCCCTGATGGTGAGTGTTTTTTCCAAGATGACAATGCTCCACTACACACCGCTCATGTGGTTAAGAATTGCTGAATTAGTATGAAGAGCATAGTAGTAAGCTGCAGCACATGGAGTGTCTGAAACACCTGGAGCAGGTTTTGCAAGAAGCATGGCTCAATATTCCTTTCAATGAAGTCAAGAAGCTGTATGAATCAATTCCAAGACGCATCGACGCTGTTCAGAAAGTAAAATGAGGACCAACTCCGTATTAAATAAATATTCATTGAATTTAACACGCGTTTCAATTATTTTGTCCAAACTCTCTCTCTCTCTCTCTCTCTCTCTCTCTCTATATATATATATATATATATATATATATATATATATATATATAAGAAAGAGAAATTGGACGCGAATGAGCAATGAGACAAGAAACAGGAGTTTTTTAGAGGCAAGAGAAGAAGACTAGAATCAAAGAGAGCAGAGGGCGGCACAATGAAGGCAATCCTGTACTGAGAAGACAGAGATAACGCCAAGGCAAAAAAGTTTGAAATTCCTGGCCGGGACTCGAACCCAGGTCTGCTGATTGCCGGTCAGATGCCCTACCGCTGAGAGCTACCAGGCACAGTGACTCTACTTCGACCAAAGCGTTACTCCATCAAACCCAGTATCTCTCTAAGCTAGAAACCTCCAAGGAATTTTTATACCACATATTCTTACCTGATCACAATTTAAAGACACATCCCCCAAGTCACATATACAAAGAAGAAGGAGCAAATGCAAGTTCGGCCCGTGATAACAACCACCACAGGGCTTTCGCCATATTTATTTTCTGCCTTTCAAAACAATTTTGAAGACAGAAATAAAGGTGCAGAAAGCTTGCATTGCAGACTATATAACAATATAGTACAAGAAAGAGAAATTGGACGCGAATGAGCAATGAGACAAGAAACAGGAGTTTTTTAGAGGCAGTATCTCTTTTTTAGAGAGATACTGGGTTTGTTGGGGTAACGCTTTGGGCGAAGTAGAGTCACTGTGCCTGGTAGCTCAGCGGTAGAGCATCTGACCGGCAATCAGCAGACCCGGGTTCGAGTCCCGGCCAGGAATTTCAAACTTTTTTCCCCTGGCGTTATTTCTGTCTTCTCGGTAAAGAATTGCCTTCATTGTGCCTCCCTCTGCTCTCTTTGATTCTAGTCTTCTTCTCTTGCCTCTAAAAAACTCCTGTTTCTTGTCTCCCGTAATCTCCCAAGTGGTCGGAGGGAGCAGATATGCCATCTGCTCCGGTGGAGCTGTAAACAACAAGTGCATATCGCGGGAATGCATGAAATGCAATGGGAAATCAGAGTAGTGAGAATACACGAAAGAAATAATAATACGCACGAGAGCAATAAACATGAATGCAGTTAACTTTTATCGTAAACGACCCTCGTAAACTCTTCACTGTAATGACATGATGGTACAAGAGAACATGTGTTAATTGAGGAACCTTGAACGAAGCGTGTGGACTGATATACAACGATTAGTAGTTACAAGTATCAAAGGAGTTCTAAAGATTAAGACAAGATAAGAAAGGCCTTTATAAATTACAGTACAGTAGACAAAAATAGCCACTTCTCTCTCTCTCTCTTATTTAGGCCCTAACCACTCTTTTCATCTATGTGAGTACAAACTTTATTTCAGATTTCATGAAAACTATAGGTATTTTACCCATGATCTTCTAGTTATCTGACCTTTCTTCTCTATAAATATCGCGCTACAAATTCAAATAAGGATAATAATAAACAGGCTTAAATTCTATAACATATTTTAGGGAAAGTTATCATTAATAATGAACTAATGCGCTAAAATGTTACCTTCTACAGTGCCAACAACTCGCGTCTTCTAAGCACGTCATCTCTTCCAATTGGTCCGCAGCAGAAGCCCATCGCTTTTAATGGTTCATCGCTGCAATCATTCGAAGAGGTGGAGCTGGAGGAATTGAAGCGGTGCATGTGAGGAAGTACATAGCCCGAGGATCCAAAAGTAGAAAGTACTTGGGACTGTGAAAGCTGGGGGCACGTATCTGTCCTGAACTAGCGCTATTCAGTGACGCAAGGCAGCCCCCCTGCAGAGAAGACTGCATGAATTTGTCCCTGGGAGTTTATAACCATCCCAATTTCTCCGTCACATTATTTAGGATTGACCAGAATTTGTTTCTGCAGTTTTTGACATCATTAATATTTTTCTTTTCTTTCCTTTATCAGTCTTTTCTCTCATTCTTTTCCGTAAAGACTCTCATGGGTTAAACCAGTTTTCTTTATTGAAAAAAACAACAACAAAACAAACAAACAACTTGAGTCTATTTGAACTTGGCGATACAATTCTCACTCGTCAAAAATATCAAACTAAAATATGAATTGAGTCTCTTTTTGCGACCAAAGAATTACGTGTCGTGTGCAAAAATGGAGCCTCGTCCCATAATTTTTACTCAAGGCCTGAACTAAGCTAGCGATTAATTGTTATAGGCCTGAAGTAAGCTAAGAACTATTGTAAGCGATTTTCAAGACCTGAACTGAGTGAGCTAATAATTCTAACAAAAATCTAAGCCAGTAAAATTATTATAGGGTCATAGGCGACAATTCAAGGCCTAAATTGGGACTGTGCTTAATGCACCTTCATTATGAGATAAAATTTTTATTCTTATCTTTTTCTGATGTCTTGCTTTTGAAAACGCCTGCAGATTATGTACACCTTTAATGATTCTGTACGCTTCTAAAGATTGCTATATCTTTGAAGATTATGTGTACCCCGGCTACTTATGGACAGTTGAAGGGGTTACATGATTAAGGATATTCTTTTTATTATGGCCATTCACTTGACAAGTGACTTTTGTCACGTAGATATATTGCTATGAAAGAAATGGAAAGTGACACGTGTTCAAGGAAGTGAAGTCTGAACCTTTTCGTGAGGATGAACAAACTTTCGGTATCGTATAATTAAACTCGCGTTTTGAAGAGACTTTCGCTACTTTAAGGTCAGTCGCTTTTAATCTTAATAATTTGTATTTCATTTGTCCCCGAGGCTGATCATCTACACACCCTGTCTACCCGCGACTTTCCCTTTGGGGAACCAGGTGCCAGAATGAGGAGAGCTGCTCGTCTCTGATTCTAGTATTTCGAAGAGAAAGAAAACTTGGGCCATGTACCACACACTTTTAAAATCGAGTTACCTTCACTTTCTCTAAGGACCTCCACCTGATGATGCCCTCCTTGGTTTTGCTTCATTACTTTTTTAAATAATCTGCCTTTATCATCAGGGACCACTCTACTACAAAATGGGGTCTCGTCCCCTCACATTAGCGTATATTCTCATGCCCACTCTATTTCCATTTATTCTTCTCTCCCCCTCACCCTAAGATCCCACTCCAGAACATTCTCACCCACAACTTCGCCCCCACTAAAATACCCCCTCCCTTCTTTCTCTTATCGCATATACCCCCCCCCCCACGGCCACTCAAACGCACAAAACTTTCGGTTCGGCCACTTCCTCCCGCCAGTGGGAGTTATGGGTAGCAGGGTAACCTTGCTGCGGCTGACATCTGGAGGAGTGCTTGCCCTCCCGGCCCCAATTCCTGCAGAATGATCTGCTGATATATATATATATATATATATATATATATATATCCCACATTATCTATTTCTCTCGATTTACCACTATCAGTACAGATCTCTTCTTACAAAGTTTCTGCGTGATACTGCCTCGTTGCTATTGCGCTTTGAATTCGAGGAGCAGGAGCGACTTCATAGGACAGTGGCCATTTTCCGCACTTAGTCACTTTTTACGACAGGGTGTGGGTATTCTTCCTACCCAACATACAGGAGTATTATTTAAGTAATACTATGGTGTCTCGTTTTAGAATGTTACCACTAACACGCATTTGGTGGCTGACCTGCTTTGCTGATGACGTCACAGAAAATATTCTTTTATTCTGCTTTTTGAGCTGAAGTCGAATCCTCGGGTCGAATGGGAGGAGGCGCTTACTGCAAGTAGCCACAAAAAGCCACTCTCGACATAGCCTCGTAGATACAGCGTGAGATTTCTGACGTCGAGGTGGGGGCGGATACAAAAATTGCAGCGGCGTCACGAACTGGCCTTCATTTGACGGATACGTTGAAGCTTCCGCCCTGAGGGAGGGAGGTAAGGAGCTTCAGAGCACAGAGCCAATCACAACATCGTTATTATTTCCCTTCCCGTCTACACAGTAGTACTTTACCCTCTTTCTTATTTTTGCGGAACCCCGACGATGGATGTGTCTTCTATGGGGAAACTCATATCTACATGCACCTTGTGGAGTACTAGTGTTCCCTGTGATGATACTCTTCACTGATCCAGAACCACAAAGAGTTCTAGGTTCGCTGGTTGGTGTTAAAACTTAATAATATCCGACACCTCTTCCCTCCTCCCCCCCCCCCCCTCCGTCTTTTCCTCCCTTAGAGTGGATCGGCTTCTGGTGCCCTCTGGTTTTCCAGCGACTGTCATTCTCTGCTCGGAGAATACGAGTGCGTGATGCGAGGACGGATAGCGCAACTTACTACTTAATTCGTACGAAAGACAATCAATGCATGTCCATATTTGTCCTAATTTTGAACATTGGTCCTCGAAAGTCATTTAGGAAACAATGGCAGACTTCGTTGAGCTGCGACTATCTTATGCATCAGTTTCAGGAACTTTACAAAATTAATGATTTGATTTCGTAAACATGAACCCTATTCATGTTTTCGCCAGACCCTCGTTCCGGCCAAGAGGGTTTGGTATCATAATAAGTTGGCCATGAAAACTAGCACCAAATTCATATAATTAATGTATTCTTTACACATTTTAGTTGTACACGTCTTTCCTAGATTTTGTGTATCATCTTTCCTTATTTTCCATTGGGTTATTGAGCACCTGCTGTGTTGTGTCGTTGTGATTTTCCCCTTCATATATACACACACAAATATATATATATATATATATATATATATATATATATATATATATATATATATATATATATATATATATATATATATATATATATATATATATATATATATTTATATATATATATATATATATATATATATATATTTATATCAGTGAAAGATAATGGTAAACCACAATATTTGAATCAAGATTTTATTTATAACTATCAGACTAGGTGAAACTAGTTCGATAGTTATAAATAAAATCTTGATTCAAATATTGTGGTTTACCATTATCTTTCACTGATATACATATACCACGTAAATGTGAGATCTTCCATTATATATATATATATATATATATATATATATATATATATATATATATATATATATATATATATATATATATATATATATATATATAAAACACTACAAACCTACACTCAATGAAGATTTAAGTGCAATATCATTATTAATTAACTAATTTTAACTACAGTTTGTTAGTTGGTTTGCCTTTTAATAAACCAACCGTCAATGTAACCTATATATATACTAGCCCCTTTGTTAAACCTACCATTCACTCTCTAGGATGGATCCGCTTTAGTAAGTACCCAAATTTTCCGTTTTTATATAACATGTTTTTAACTCTTAGTCTTTACAAAATTTAATAAAAAAAAAAAGAAGTTTAAATTTATTATCTTTAAATAATGCCAAGTCAATTTCTCTTAGTTTGTAATTAATTTCTGCAATAATCTTTAAATTTATGAACTAATTTTTGAGTCAGTCTTAAAGCAAATTTAACTGTTGCCAAGTCATATTTAATTTAACTTGTAGTACTTTCTACTGATATTCTGTAATTGGTCACCTGTAAAATAATGTCTTGTTGGCCTTTTCAAGTTTTCTTTATACATATTAACTTTGTAAACTTATTCTAGCCTGAAGATGAAAACTTGTAGTTTTCGAAACGTAGTGAAAAATTAAAAGATGCTACATCCGTTTCTCGTGGCTCTGGGATTTATCCTCAATATTAAATGCAGGCTTCACGGCCGAGCTCCATATATATATATATATATATATATATATATATATATATATATATATATATATATATATATATATATATATATATATATATATATATATATATATATATATGTATATATCAAAAGATATCACCCTCAAAAAAACAAAGTGAAAAGAAACAAGATTTTCGAATGTGAAACAGCTTTTCACCCATCGCCTACCTATTATAATGAGATAAGTTATATTTACAGCATTTCCCTTATTCACGGAGGAAATATTCATCATGGCACGCAGTAGATGTATGTTTGCAGTTTTGTGATGTGTAGGTGTCTGAACAAGCCAATTTCAAGGCTAATTTAAAAGCGAACACCAAAAAGAGAACTCTGGAAATAAAAACAAGATTTGCTGACCAAAAGTCGCGTGCTCTCACTTATTCTGATTTATAACCTTACAACCTACAAAACTTTCAATAATTACCGGGCTAACCTTGAGAGGCAATTGAATCATTTGAAAGAGAATGTAAAACGACATAAAGGTTTAAAATTTTGTTAGAATCGACCGAATAGTTATGATGTTATTGCCAAAACAACTTAACTCCTGGGTTAACATTGTCAATTATACCATTCGAAAGACAATGTAAAACAATATAAGGGTTTCAAATTATGTTAGAATCGGATGAATAGTTATGATGTTATTGCCAAAACAAAATAATTCCCGGTCTAACCTTGGGAGGACCTATGCACGCTAGTGAGAGAGAGCGTATGTTGTTCTTAAAAACGTGTTTATATTCTTGAATGTGATAAAGTGTAGAATTTAATTCATTTTTTTGGTTCTTTTATTAATTAATTGATTACTTAATTGAGCTGCTGAAATCTATCTTGAAAAATAATCTAGATGATGTTCTTAGTGAAATCACGAAACTAATAAAATTCCTCTTGACAATTTCCATGACTACATCAGAGGCTGAACGCTGCTTTTCAACGCTGAAAAGAATAAAAACCTTTCTAAGGAGCACTATGAATTCTGAAAGCCTAAATGAACTTGCAGTGCTTTCGATGGAGAAAAAGTTCCTCAGTAGTCATCCAGAGATCAAGGAAAAAATAATTCATCTTTCCGCGAAAATTAAAACAAGAAGAATGGATTTGGTTTTTAAATGAATAGATCAAGCTTGAACTGTATCAATTTAGGCTATTATTCACTAAAAAAAAGTTCTGCTCAGAATTTTATCAAGTTTATCTATAATTTTTTATGTATATTTCCTTTTACACAATATTAAAACATTGGTAAAGAATTTCTGATTCAGTATCCCCAATAATTTTAGCTACTTGCTCCCCCCCCCCCCGCTAGATATAACCCTAATCTATGCGATATAACCCTATAACCCGATATACGAGGGGCGGTCAATAAGTTTTGCGAATGGGTAGGGCAAAACAGAGGAAGGGGGATGGCTGTTTGTGGGGGTGTTAAGACAAATTATGACAAGTCACGACCTGCAGCCGCACGCTCCTACCTCGTCTATTTAAGAAGCAGTAGCTGATCGCAGATCGTCAGTCACAAATTTTTCAACAATGGAGAAGGTTGAGCACCGCGCAGTGATCAAATTTTTGTCCAAGGAAGGCAAGAATGCAAAAGAGATCCATGAACGCATGGTTGCAGTGTACACCGACACCGCCCCTTCCTATGCAACCATTGCTCGCTGGAATAGAGAGTTCCGCCATGGTCGTGAGTCCCTTGAAGATGACCCCCGTCCAGGACGCCCGTCAGAGGTGACCAACGAGGACAATGTGGCCCGTGTGGAGAGGATCATCCTCGAAAATCGACGGGTCAAAGTCGAAGAAATCGAGCGAGAACTTGGAATATCACATGGAAGTGTTATCAACATCATCCACGACAATTTGGCCATGACCAAGGTCTCTGCCCGTTGGATCCCTAGAAACCTCACGCACCATGATCAACTTTAACGTCGTCAAAGTCCACAAGACCAAAGTTGAACAAGCTGCCCTGCGCGAGTGCGGATTCGAGGAGCTCAACCATCCCCCCCTACAGTCCAGATCTGGCCCATAGCGACTACTTTTTATTCCGCCATCTCAAGGCTGCACTGAATGGACGCCGGTTTGGGGACCGCTCGCCGTCCAGGAGTGGATTGAACAGCAGTCGGGAAATTTCTGGTTGTCAGGAATTCGAAGCCTCAGGGACAAGTGGCGCAAGTGCATTGAAGTCGAGGGTAGTTATATTGAAAAATAATAAAACACTTTTCCTCATATCTCGTTTCCTTATATCCGAATTGCAAAACTTATTGACGGCCCCTCGTATGTATGGATATAAGCCTAATTTATTTTAGAAATTAAGGTTATATATCGACTTAAAATTTTCCCAATAGAAGTCTACTTAATTGTCGTTCATTTCGAGCTTCATTGGATAAAAAAAAAGCCTTTGTGAATTATATCATATAAACGACAAGATACGAACAAAAAGTTCCCTCTCACAGATGAATGACGTGGTAGCGAAATGGCATTTACAAAATGGCATTTGTAACAATGCGTCATCTTGGCAACATGAACCAATAGACGAAACATGACGTTTAGTGGGGGTTCCATGGTATGTTGCCACGCAGAACATGTATATTTAAAAAGAATAACTAACGAGAACCTCTTGGAAGAGGAGATTTTGAGTAACTAAAAAAGGAGACTAATCTTTTTCTTTTATTTACTCCTATTTTTCTCCTTTTCTCTCTTCAGTTTTTTTTCTTGTACCACCACCCACTTATAATCCAATTTAATTGCAGTTATAGTAGTGTTGTGGTGAAATGGAAAAGTTACTGGAGTTGCAAGAGAGAAATGGCCCTCATCTTCTCTCTTCGGTGATTCGTAGCAGAGAAATCTCCTTTTATGAGATGATCTTAGGTGGTTTGTTTACGCGTAAAGAAGTGTTTAGTAGTCCAGTTCATCAGACGTCTACCCCTTCATAACCTATCAATACATCTATCCAGCACACCCTAACATAAATTAAAGTTTTACCCGAGAAACAGAGGAAGAAGTGTAAAAAAGACCCTGTTGGCAACTTGCTTTACCAACGAGATAAAAGAACCGAAGAACCGATTTATGAAACAGTTTGACTCAGGTCTGAAAGAGAAGTGATGCAGGTTGATCCTTCACCTCAACTTTATCACAACTACTGATCGAGAGTTGAGGCCTGTACCCAAATGGTAAGAAACTTAGTTTAGACAGTTTTAAATCAACCAAAACATCCATGTCTTTTAAACGTTTGATTTTGTTTGATTTCCTCCAAATTTAGTCGAAGAAAGGGAAATATTTAAGATTTCTTTTCTATATCAATTTGCATTTGTTTGGGGGGTTTTTTTTTGCAATGGGTAAAATTTTTTACCCGTTTCAAAATGCTTTTAATTTACTTTATTAGTTTTTTTTTGTTTTCCTATGCTTTTTTGGCTTCTATTCTTTGTAAGTTATACTGTTTCTTTTCGTCTTATTCTCATAATTCTTTTCCTTGTCTCTCTACCCTGTGACTGCAAATATTGGGGGTTTTTATTAATAATGAATTGATAAGTACACATCAGACTGCTATAAAAAGATTTTTAGCTATCATTAGAAATTTATCAGTTTTCCTGGCCGGTAATGGAAGAAAATTATATTCCCTCTGTATAATATTTAAATTTAGTTAGGAGTGGTTGATTTTAAATGTCATACAAGGCGACTGATTTTATTAAGTTGTTCTGACAACCCCACATTTAAACCTATTATAAATGAACTTTATTTCAATGAGGATGAAAATGGATTTTTCTTGGTTTGTGCCATGAATTATTACCCGATATTTTTAGTACAAACAATAGCTTTCAAATTAAAGCTGAAAACGTTTCTTATAGGTATAATTTTATAACTCTATTTACTTCGTATTCTATTTTCTTTTTTAAGTTCATTAATAAAGTGATATAAAATGACATCATGCTACATAATCATCCTTACAAATCACATGAAGTAGCAAATTTTACACCTCAAAGAAAGATTACGACAGAATATATAAAATCCCCGTACAACTCTGTAATGAAAGATGTTCTAATAGAAGAGTGACGAGACATTCCACAGGAGACTATTCAAGGATTGTATTAATCACTTCTCATGGTGACGGAAGCTTTATTAAATCCATATGGCAAACCAACACTCCTTTAATACAGATATATAATCTTTTTATTTACATTACTTCGACAAACCCATTTAAATCATGCGGATGATATGCAAATGAAAGCTAATTTTTAAGAGAGCTTGAAACCGTTATATTTCTCTTGGGCAAAACCGGGGTCAATTTGAAAATAACCATTAAAATAAGTGGGCCCAACTTAACTTAATTTTCATATTAAAATTAGGTTAGGTCCATCCATTTTAAGTGACTTATTTTCAAATTTGACAATCTATGCTACCACTCAGCAATAATTCGAAAAGCTGCAAGGCCGTAGCAAATATTCCCTCTGAGGAATGAATAGCGTACCGAAAAATACTCAGCATAGGACAAATTTACAGGACTGTAAACCATTCGCTAATTTCCACAGACAATGAATCAGGCGCCCATAGCCAGCAAGGAGAATCATAATAGAATAAGCACAAAAAAAAGAATATGTAAGCCGAAGAGACTCCTTAGTACTTTTACAGGGATTTATATTTCAGAAAACACATGCAAAATTTATTTCCTGTCAAACAGTATGTTCGTAACTAACATTTAATTTATTATCTTACTTTTTCTCACTAATAAATAAATTATTTTACTTTTGCGACTTTTACTTTCAAATTAAGTCTTCCTATATGTAAGTAGTTCGGCCTCATTTTCATGTTTATCGTTACTTTATGGATATAAATCAAACAACTCTTTGAAGTTATTTATATTTAAATAATTATTTATTTTTTAATTTTTAATTTGATTTGTCTCTTTCTACTAATTTTTCAGTATCATGTTTGTAAAAAATGCTTGACTTTGATTAAATATACCTCTTCTATTGTTGATATCTTCATTCTCTTCAGGTGATTTGCTAAACTCATAAAAAAGTAATCTGATGGGGCTAAGTAGGGTGAATATGGAAGATCACTCAATCAAATTTGCTTTTTTATTTGAGTAATGCATTAAAACGGTCCAAGTGAACACTGATTTGGGTAAAAAATTTCAAAATAGATTGCGCTATTCATATCCCAGCAAACGGACAAGAGAATATTCCGTGGATGAGGTTGCTGTTTAGGCTCTGGTTTTGTTTTTCTCCAGGACTCTTCCCTTGTCTAGAACATATAATATTATTGTACATAACTGACTTTTCGTCTCATGTTCACTCATTAGTCAAGGAAAGAGATGAACAAATGCGATTCTCTGTTGCAAGTGTACCTCAGACAGGTCGTGAGGAATCCATTGCCCCAATTACTAGTATGAAACCGTACCTATCTCCTTTAAATATAATGCACAGTAGAATGAGCTGAATGTAGATTTTCAGCCTATTGTTAAACAGTTAAAATTTGATTTTCTTCCACTGCAATTTGAAAAATATCTTGCTCGAATTGTATTGGTTGTCCTAAACGGGGTTCATCTTTGAGACTATTGTTTCTAGAGCGAAAACATCCACATTACTCATGGGATAAGCTAATGTTTCCTGTTTGGGGACATCTATTCTTCAAATGGGCTAAATTGGGACCCTTTTTATTAAAATGGGTCAATTGGGACCAATATTCTTCCACTACATCTATTCTAGATAAAATCTTTCTTCATTCCAATTCATAGTGATTTTCATTATTTGATTTTATTTTTAGTGTTTATAACTGCTTGATCAGTGCAAAACTATACATATTTCTTTTCTCCTATTTGGACTATTATCTCACCCTGAACGTATTTTAAGCTTATCTCTCTTATGTGCGTCCCTTTTTCGATTTTGTATGTGTGTGTGATTGAAGAGTCATACAGAAGAAGCGGTAGGCTTAGAAGCTCGGTGTGAAAGTAGCTTTGTGAGAAGCTACGAGATAACTAGGTCGGTACAGAGTCTTCACCTTTGATCTTTGTGACGCATAGTCGCTGTTTCCAAATCATTTTCTTATCTTCTCTCTTCTCTCTCTCTCTCTCTCTCTCTCTCTCTCTCTCTCTCTCTCCTCTCTCTTTTCTCTCTATCTCTCTCTTCTCTCTCTCTCTCACCGAAGGGAAAATAAAAAAGAAGATCAGTGACCTAATGACGAATAAGTCACCTGGTCCGGATGGGTTTCTACCTAAAGTGTTGAAAGAAGTGCGCGATCAAGTGTCACGACACCTGAGCGCAATCTTCAACATGTCAATCCGGACCGAATGCGTTCCTAGAGACTGGCGTGAAGCGGAGGTGACTCCTATCTTCAAGAAAGGAGACCGTAGCCAACCGTCAAACTACCGACCGATCAGTCTGACTTAGATAGTCGGTAAACTCATGGAAAGCATCATGGTGGACAAAATGACGTCGTATTTAGAGTCAAACCTGCTACTGAGGAGTTCCCAGCATGGCTTCCGAAGGCAACGGTCATGCCTGACGAACCTTGTGGAATTCTTCCACTTCGTGTTCAGTGAGCACGATCGGGACAATGCAGTGGATGTGGTGTACTTAGACTTTCAGAAAGCCTTTGATAAGGTACCACACCACCGCCTTCTCCGAAAAGTGCGAGCGCTGGGCATAGACGAAAAAGTAGCCGGCTGGATCGAGAACTGGCTAAGTGGCAGACGGCAACGGGTGGTGGTGAATAGACAGGCTTCTGAATGGGTGCCCGTAACTAGCGAGATGCCTCAAGGTTCTGTCCTGGGACCACTACTATTCATCATCTACGTCAACGAAATGGACGGTGAAATGGTTGCCAAGATTTCCAAGTTTGCCGAAGATATCAAGCTTGGTATGAACGTTGCAAAGGATGGAAATACTGCCCGCCTGCAGGAAGATCTTGGGAAGATTGGGGAGTGGTCGGACACGTGGCAAATGCTTTTTAACGTGGGGAAATGCAAAGTAATGTATATCGGCCACAGAAACCCCCAATCTCAGTATATCCTTAATGGCACTGCTCTTGAATCCAGTGACACTGAGAAGGAATTGGGTGTAACTATTACTAGCGACCTCAAGTTCTCGAAACAGTGCATCGAGGGAGAAAAGAAATCCCAAAGGATGTTAGGCTACATAAAGCGCTAGTTTGGATACCGTAACAAGGAGAGAGTACTTTGTCTGTACAACTCCCTCGTTCGGCCGCACCTGGAGTATGCCGTACAATTTAGGAGTCCTTTGTTTCGAAAGGATATTGCAAGGTTTGGAGTGCGTACAAGCCAGGGCAACCAAGCTGATCCCCTCTATCAGACATAAAAGTTATGAGGATAGACTAAGGGAATTAAATCTGTTCTCCCTGGAAACCCGTAAACTGCGTGGTCAGCTCATCGAAGTTTTCAAAATACTTAGAGGGTTCGAAAATGTTGACTACCGGGATATTTTCACACTGAGTGAGAACAGAACGCGCAATCACGGCTTCAAACTTGAACTAAAGCGTTACAACCGCAATCTGTGTGGAATTTTTTTCACTTAAAGTATCTGCGGTAAGTGAAACCCACTTCCAGTGGAAGTTGTCAGCAGTGAATCTGTTGACCAGTTCAAGTCAAGACTAGACAAAGTCTTGAAAAGTGGCCGTTTAGGGACGCAAAACAATTGAGCAGCCATGTGCCTGCTCGATTGCTAGTCCAAAGGTACCCTCTTTGAATGGACCGTAAGGTCTCCTAGGGTACTTCCTTTCCTTGTTACTCCTGGCGTTGTGATATTGTATGTCAAGGATACTCTCAACTCGACGGATTGCAACATCGTATCCGACCATGAACTACTAGATGTTGACCTAGAGATAGGTCCTGCCAAATACAGGACCCTGGTGCTTTATAGAACTCCAGCCCAACTCGTTGAAAAGGACAGAGATCTGTACCAGCTCCCAGGAGAACTTGTGAAAGACAGAGTGAGTATCGTCATGGGTGATTTCAACACGCAAGTTGACTGGGAAACCAGAGAACCCTGTGGCGAGAACGCACTACTCCTGGAGTTCACGAACAACGAGTTCCTCACTCAATGGGTGAGAGAGCCAACGAGAGGAGACAATATCCTTGACTTGGTTTTCACCTCTGAGGATGACATCGTTGAGGACCTCTCTGTTGGCGAAGAGCTCGGTGGCAGTGACCACCGACTAATTAGATTTGTAGTCAAAGTCCCCAAGGCAGAGCCTGCAACTAGTAAATCAAGGAAACTGGATTTGAGAAGAGCAGACTTTGCAGGTCTACGCGCTTGACTGACTGACGCGAGGCTAGAGGAGTGCGATGCTGTTGAAGACTCTTGGAACAGTTTCCAAACCACATTCATGAGTCTTCAATCGCGTTTTATCCCTCTGAAATGCCCCCGTCGGTCTTCTGTTCAACAAAAGTGGTTTAATCGAGAAATCGGGCAACTGCTTATGGAGAAGAGAAATGTGTACCGGCAATCGAAGATCTCGGGTGACTTTGACGAATACCGGAGGCTAGCCAGGAGAGTGAAGTCCAGCATAAGGGCGGCTAAGCGGTCTGAGCAACTCCGAGTGGCGAGACTCTGTAAAGAGAATCCCAAGGAGTTTTTTGGATATGTGAACAGCCGTAAACCAATCCGTCAAACGATTGGCCCTTTGAGGAATGAGGAGGGGACATTAAAGCATTCAGATGCAGAAAATGCCAACCTCCTCAACGACTACTTCTCTTCAGTGTTTACTGAAGAGTGTGGTCCCATTCCCCAGCCGACGGATTCCTACTCGGGGGAAAAGCTAGAGACAATGGACTTCACCGAAGGAGAAATAAAGAAAAAGATCGCTGACCTAAAGACGAATAAGTCCCCTGGACCGGACGGGTTTCTACCTAAAGTGTTGAAGGAAGTGTGCGATGAAGTATCACGACATCTGTGCGCTATCTTTAACATGTCAATCCGGACCAAATGCGTTCCTAGAGACTGTCGTGAGGCAGAGGTGACTCCTATCTTCAAGAAAGGAGACCGTAACCAACCGTCAAACTACCGACCTATCAGTCTGACTTCGATAGTCGGTAAACTCATGGAAAGCATCATGGTGGACAAAGTGACGTCGTATTTAGAGTCAAACCTGCTACTGAGGAGTTCCCAGCACGGCTTCCGAAGGCAACGGTCATGCCTGACGAACCTTGTAGAATTCTTCCACTTCGTTTTCAGTGAGCACGATCGGGACAAGGCGGTGGATGTGGTCTACCTAGACTTTCAGAAAGCCTTTGATAAGGTACTACACGGACGCCTTCTCCGGAAAGTGCGAGCGCTTGGCATAGACGGAAATGTAGCCGGCTGGAACGAGAACTGGCTAAGTGGCAGACGGCAACGATGGTGGTAAATGGACAGTCTTCTGAGTGGGTGCCCGTTACTAGCGGGGTGCCTCAAGGTTCTGTCCTGGGACCACTACTATTCATCATCTACTTCAACCACATGGACGGTGACATGGTTGCCAAGATTTCCACATTTGCCGATGATACCAAGCTTGGTATGAACGTTGCAAAGAATTGAAATACTGCCCGCCTGCAGGAAGATCTTGGGAAGATTGGGGAGTGGTCGGACACGTGGCAAATGCCTTTTAACGTGGGGAAATGCAAAGTGATGTATATCGGCCACAGAAACCCCCAATCTCAGTATATCCTTAAGGGCACTGCTATTGAATCCACCGACACTGAGAAGGACTTGGGTGTAACAATCACTAGTGACCTCAAGTTCTCGAAACAGTGCATTGAGGCGGAGAAAAAGGCCCAAAGGATGCTAGGCTATATTAAGCGCCAGTTTGGTTATCGGAACCAGGAGATTGTACTGTGCCTGTACAACTCACTTGTCCGACCGCACCTGGAGTATTCCGTACAATTTTGGAGTCCTTCATTGCGAAAGGACATCGCGAGATTGGAACGCGTACAAGCCAGGGCAACTAAGCTGATTTCCTCTATCCGACATAAAAGTTATGAGGATAGACTAAGGGAATTAGATCTGTTCTCGCTGGAAACCCGTAGACTGCGTGGTCAGCTCATCGAAGTTTTCAAAATACTTCGAGGGTTCGACAATGTTGACTACCGGGATATTTTCACACTGAGTGAGAATAGAACGTGCAATCACGGCTTCAAACTTGAACTGAAGCGTTACAACCGCAATCTGTGTGGAAATGTTTTCACTTACAGTATCTGCGGTATGTGGAACGCACTTCCAGTGGAAGTTGTCAACAGTGAATCTGTTGACCAGTTCAAGTCAAGACTAGGTCTTGAAAAGTGGCCGTTTAGGGACGCAAAACATTTGAGCAGCCTTGTGCCCGCTCGATTGCAAGTCAAATGGTACCCTCTTTGAATGGACCGTAAGGTCTCCTAGGGTACCTTCTTCCCCTGTTGTTACTCCTTGTTGTTACACACTCTCTCTCTCTCTCTCTCTCTCTCTCTCTCTCTCTCTCTCTCTCTCTCTCTCTCTCTCTCTCTCTCTCTCTCTCTCTCTCTCTCTCTCTCTCTCTCTCTCTCTCTCTCTCTCTCTCTCTCTCTCTCTCTCTCTCTCTCTCTCTCTCTCTCTCTCTCTCTCTCTCTCTCTCTCTCTCTCTCTCGACTTGGTCTTCACCTCTGAGGATGATATCGTTGAGGATATCTCTGTAGGCGAAGAGCTCGGTGGCAGTGATCACCAGCTAGTTAGATTTAGCGTCAAGATCCCGAAGGTAAGGTCTGTTGCCAGTCAATTAAAGAAACTTGACTTGAGAAGAGCAGACTTTGCAAGCCTTCGAGCTGGACTGACTGACGTGAGGCTAGAAGTGTGCGATGCCGTTGAAGACTCGTGGAATAGTTTCAAAACCACATTCATGAGTCTTCAATCGCGTTTCATCCCTCTGAAATGCCCCCGTCTGTCTTCTGTTCAACCTAAGTGGTTTAATCGAGAAATCGGCCAACTGCTTAGGGAGAAGAGAAATGTGTACCGGCAATCGAAGATCTCGGGTGACTTTGACGAATACCGGAGGCTAGCCAGGAGAGTGAAGTCCAGCATAAGGGCGGCTAAGCGGTCTGAGCAACTCCGAGTGGCGAGACTCTGTAAAGAGAATCCCAAGGAGTTTTTTGGATATGTGAACAGCCGTAAACCAATCCGTCGAACGATTGGCCCTTTGAGGAATGAGGAGGGGACATTAAAGCATTCAGATGCAGAAAATGCTAACCTCCTCAACGACTACTTCTCTTCAGTGTTTACTGAAGAGTGTGGTCCCATTCCCCAGCCGACGGATTCCTACTCGGGGGAAAAGCTAGAGACAATGGACTTCACCGAAGGAGAAATAAAGAAAAAGATCGCTGACCTAAAGACGAATAAGTCCCCTGGACCGGACGGGTTTCTACCTAAAGTGTTGAAGGAAGTGTGCGATGAAGTATCACGACATCTGTGCGCTATCTTTAACATGTCAATCCGGACCAAATGCGTTCCTAGAGACTGTCGTGAGGCAGAGGTGACTCCTATCTTCAAGAAAGGAGACCGTAACCAACCGTCAAACTACCGACCTATCAGTCTGACTTCGATAGTCGGTAAACTCATGGAAAGCATCATGGTGGACAAAGTGACGTCGTATTTAGAGTCAAACCTGCTACTGAGGAGTTCCCAGCACGGCTTCCGAAGGCAACGGTCATGCCTGACGAACCTTGTGGAATTCTTCCACTTCGTTTTCAGTGAGCACGATCGGGACAAGGCGGTGGATGTGGTCTACCTAGACTTTCAGAAAGCCTTTGATAAGGTACCACACCGCCGCCTTCTCCGGAAAGTGCGAGCGCTTGGCATAGACGGAAAGGTAGCCAGCTGGATCGAGAACTGGCTAAGTGGCAGACGGCAACGGGTGGTGGTAAATGGACAGTCTTCTGAGTGGGTGCCCGTTACTAGCGAGGTGCCTCAAGGTTCTGTCCTGGGACCACTACTATTTATCATCTACGTCAACGACATGGACGGTGACATGGTTGCGAAGATTTCCAAATTTGCCGATGATACCAAGCTTGGTATGAACGTTGCAAAGGATGGAAATACTGCCCACCTGCAGGAAGATCTTGGGAAGATTGGGGAGTGGTCGGACACGTGGCAAATGCCTTTTAACGTGGGCAAATGCAAAGTGATGCATATCGGCCACAGAAACCCCCAATCTCAGTATATCTTTAAGGGCACTGCTATTGAATCCACCGACACTGAGAAGGACTTGGGTGTAACAATCACTAGTGACCTCAAGTTCTCGAAACAGTGCATTGAGGCGGAGAAAAAGGCCCAAAGGATGCTAGGCTATATTAAGCGCCAGTTTGGTTATCGGAACCAGGAGATTGTACTGTGCCTGTACAGCTCACTTGTCCGACCGCACCTGGAGTATGCCGTACAATTTTGGAGTCCTTCATTGCGAAAGGACATCGCGAGATTGGAACGCGTACAAGCCAGGGCAACCAAGCTGATTCCCTCTATCCGACATAAAAGTTATGAGGATAGACTAAGGGAGTTAGATCTGTTCTCACTGGAAACCCGTAGACTGCGTGGTCAGCTCATCGAAGTCTTCAAAATACTTCGAGGGTTCGACAATGTTGACTACCGGGATATTTTCACACTGAGTGAGAACAGAACGCGCAATCACGGCTTCAAACTTGAACTGAAGCGTTACAACCGCAATCTGTGTGGAAACTTTTTCACCTACAGTATCTGCGGTAAGTGGAACGCACTTCCAGTGGAAGTTGTCAACAGTGAATCTGTTGACCAGTTCAAGTCAAGACTAGACAAAGTCTTGAAAAGTGGCCGTTTAGGGACGCAAAACAATTGAGCAGCCATGTGCCCGCTCAATTGCTAGTCCAAAGGTACCCTGTTTGAATGGACCGAAAGGTCTCCTAGGGTACTTACTTTCCTTGTTACTCCTTGTTACTCTCTCTCTCTCTCTCTCTCTCTCTCTCTCTCTCTCTCTCTCTCTCTCTCTCTCTCTCTCTCTCTTCTCTCTCTCTCTCTCTCTCTCTCTCTCTCTCTCTCTCTCTCTCTCTCTTTCACGAAAATAGGTAACTCAGTACTATGCGAAGATGACAGGGCTAGCCTGCAGGCTGATATAAATAAAATTACCGAATGGTCTGAGAAATGGCAAATGCCATTTAATATCGACAAATGCCAAATCCTTCAGTGCGGAACAAAAAACAAAAAATACACCTATACAATGCAAGGCGGCTTAATAAACACAACCCCGCAGGTTAAAGATTTAGGAGTAATAATTACAGAAAACTTAAAAACATCAAACCAATGCGCAGCTGCTGCAAACAAAGCTAACACAGCACTAGGATTTATAAAAAGAAACTTTACTTATAAAAGCGAGGAGATAATTATGCCACTATATAAAAGTATTGTCAGGCCCCATCTCGAATACGCTGTACAGTTCTGGGCCCCTTACTTAATAAAAGACATAGATAAATTAGAAGCTGTACAACACAGAGCGACAAAACTTATCCCGTCAGTACGTAACAAACCTTACCACGAGAGGCTAAAAAAACTCAATCTATTTTCCGTGAGAAAACGAAGACTAAGGGGGCAGCTTATAGAGTGCTTCAAAATACTTAAAGGATTTAACAACGTTAATGCCAATAACTTGTTCACACTGACAGGGGAGTGTCCCACCCGTGGACATGATTCAAAACTTCAGGGTAAAAGAGCCACTATGGATGTAATAAAAAACTTCTTCACTTACTCGATTATTAATGATTGGAATAATTTGCCAAACGCAGTAGTGGACAGCAGAACTATAGATTCATTTAAAATGAGATTAGACAAACACTTAACAAATATTGGAATTGTTTAGCATAAGCTACAAAATAAAATAATATTACAAAAATATAACTCTTTCAGGTTTATGTAAGTGGTTTTCATATTCATTTCATTTAATTACTATTCAATGCAAATTTCCTTCAGGTACTGTCTTCTTACACCTGCAAGGTACTTTTCCCAAATTATTTCATGTACGGCTTTTGCCGGAGGGAGTGGAGGGTGGGGAGAGCCTAAAACTTTTCTATCCTTTACTTCTACTATTCTATGTGTAAGTGGCAGTAGATTTAAGGCCAGATCACCTTAGTCTGGGCCGTAAGGCCCGTGTGATCTGTGTATCTATGTAACTGTAACTCTCTCTCTCTTTTCACAAAATGACGCACATGAAATTTTCGTCTTTCATTTTTACTAAAAAAAAGATTTTAAACTTTTTCGGAACGTTGGGTCGAATAAAGATATTATTAACTTTCCTGATAAGGGTGATAGGTGGTAATTTTGAATAGGACTGATTACATTTAAAAAATGTCGCAGATTTTGTCAGATACTCGTACATCCAGGTTTACTGAAATTATGGAGCAACCTCTGACTATTATTCACCGTTTAGATGACAAAATTGACCGTTTTCTGCCTAAGATTAAATCTTCTTGTTCTTAGTGGTTCTGTTCACAGTTCTCTGTATGTTTCATCATCATACTTAGGCCTATTTAATGGGCTACCTAAGATACTTAAAAAAAGATACCCTCTTGTCCCATTCTTGCTTCATACACTCTTCCTTCCTATAGAGTTCCAAAGTTTTTAGTTCCAATCTAAACCCCATTTACTTTCAATTTTTATACAGTTAATGATAACGTTGCTTTTGCTTCTAAAATAAGAAAAGTTTTAGTCGACAAGACTAAATATTTAAATATTCCACTCCAGGAAAATATAGATATTATTTTAACCAGAGCCTTTCCAGATAGAAATGCCCTGTTTAATGAATTCAGTTTTTCACAATTCTCGCAATTATTGCAGCTATCCGTCAAGGACAATTTTTACAATTTCAATAACGTGGTATACACCAAATTGAAGGTGTTAGGATGGAAAGCCCAAAAGGCCCGAAGTTTGGAAAATATTTTGAAGTGTAATTTCAAAATTAAGTTCGTCTTGAAGAAGGCATGGGCTGCAGATGCCTGCCGTCTTTAAGATGAACTTAATTTCATTAGTTGTAAGTTTATTGGTATAATTTATCCCTTATTTTTCATTGAATAATGCCATTCCAGAGCAAGACAGAATAAATATTGTTCTAATAACACCAGTAATATTTCCAGTAAAACAATCATTATATTACATTTTGCCCCACAACTTTGCAAACTAAATCATTTCGCCACAAATGCCATTATTAAGATAGGGTTTAAATATAACTCCACTATAAAATGTGCTTTACAAAAAACAAACCATGTAAACAACAGTTTGGAATGTATCTTATCCCATGTATTAATTCCAATAAATTTAATGCAGGGGAAAATGGAGACTGTACTAAACACATTTTCCACATCGGGGAAGTTTATCTTCTAGTTTCTTTATCTACACGAATAATTGTGATCACCAAATTGTAATAATTCCCCATTGTAACTCTGAAGATGATACTCGATGTATCGAAACGCGCCACTTAAATTAAAGAAAGTGCTAAATTACATTAATTTACTTCTACCTTTGGCAAAATAACGAGCATCAGTCCCCGATGAACTTCGGTACTCTTATCCACAGGTTAAACAATGAAGAAAAGGCGAATATAAGACAAATCGAGAAGATTGAAAAAAAAATATTAATTCAAAACTAGCGGTCGCTTTTAATTTGCATGTTTTATTAAAAGCGACCGCTAGTTTTGAATTAATATTTTTTTTTTCAATCTTCTCGATTTGTCTTATATTCGCCTTTTCTTCATTAAATTTTGATAAATTTTCTGAACTTCGCCAATTATAATAATTTTAAAAGGGAACTCTAATGTAAATTTCCCCCCTTTCAAAATATCAGATTGCTAAAATATAGAGTTATAGAAGATATATAAAAATAAATTTTCTGAACCTCACAATTTGTAATTCTTTAGGTTTAAAAAAAATTCACAAAATTTCGATACTTATATTATTTCTGAACTTCACCATTTTTTGGGGGGATATTATAAAAGAATTATTAGAAATAACTTTGATAAAAAACATAAGATGACTAAGATGAAACTAAGAAAACTAAGATGAAATTATTATTCAAATACTAACAAAAATCCCTTCTTAAATTATAGAGTTAGTGATGGTGATGAAGTTATGATATGTAATGGTAACCTTTTATTTTTTAGACCAAAACCCGTTGCAAGAGCCATAGGCAGAAAGCCACAGACCGAAGGTCTACCCGCGAAGCGCAAGTTCCTCTTGTAAGAAGTGGCGAAGCCGCTCTTTTCTGTGCATTTGTTTATTTGTTCGCTTTAGGCGAACACATTTCTGAAGCGAATTAGCTGAAATCTGTTTCGAAATTTCAACACAAAAATAATAAAAAATATATTTTCGAATGCCGTTTACGATACATAATATCCTGTAAATAGGAGTGCAAGAATTCCTTTTGCATAAATATACATAATTTTTATTTTAGCTTTATCTTTGTTCCAATACGATTCTACATGCTAAGTGTGAACACTTGTTCTATTATCAGCAAAATATACGAATGATTTTTATTTTGGTATGCCTACCATTCGTCTGAGTGCACAGTCGTGCATTGCCTAATACCTTTTTTATTATTAGTAAAAGAGTACCAGCATCTAGTTGTTGGATTATTTTCATATTTTCATGTAGCCTATGGCTGGTCTCGTCAATGTATCTACAATTCCAAAACCCAAATTTGGGAATGGGGAGATCTTCCACTGTGATGTTTGGATTTGTGCGAAAAGCATGACTCGTCTACTTGTACCGTAATACCAGGCCCAACAGGTTGAACTGGGTTATTTACAAAATGCTTAGTACATACATTACGAAAGAAGCTATATAAATCGACCATAGTTTGGGGTGAGACATTTAACAAATTAGATGTACTTGTTTCATCAATTTCATCACGTCGTAAGTAAATAGCTTCAATCCATTTCTGACGGGTGAATGAAAAATTCAAAAAGAATGATTTTTTCTAATTTACACTTTATATTTATACTTTTCACATGCCTTATTTTATCCAAATTTGAAGCACATTTCGTCCCGTTCATCACGATATTACACCCAAACATTTCATTTTACACGTAATATGTTCTTTATTTTTCCACTATATAATCACTGGAGGAGTGTCTTCGATTAGTAACGGCTTGATTTGAGTTTAAAATATGCCCTGATCCATGCTTGCTTAAGGGCTGTTCACTATTGAATACTTATAATAAAAAGTGAAGAAGTCAATTTAAAGTATGCCAAAGTTTTTCTGACGGGTCATTCACTATTAACGGTGCTACGAGGGGCGGTCAATAAGTTTTGCAATTCGGATATAAGGAAACGAGATATGAGGAAAAGTGTTTTTTTATTTTTCAATATAACTACCCTTGACTTCAATGCACTTGCGCCACTTGTCCCTGAGGCTTCGAATTCCAGACAACCAGAAATCTCCGGACTGCTGTTTAATCCACTCCTGGACGGCGAGTTGGACATCTTCCTTGTCCCCAAACCGGCATCCACGCAGTGCAGCCTTGAGCTGGCGGAATAAGAAGTAGTCGCTAGGGGCCAGATCTGGACTTTAGGGGGGATGGTTAAGCTCCTCGAATCCGCACTAGCGCAAGACATCTTTTGCAATTCTGGCCTTGTGGACTTTGACGATGTTGAAGTCGATCATGGGGCGTGAGGTTTCTAGGGACCTAACGGGAAGAGAAAGACCTTTGCCATGGCCAAATTTTCGTGGATGATGTTGATAACACTTCCATGTGATATTCCAAGTTCTCGCTCGATTTCTTCTACCTTGACCCGTCGATTTTCGAGGATGATCCTCTCCACACGGGCCACATTGTCCTCGTTGGTCACGTCTGACGGGCGTCCTGGACGGGGTCATCTTCAAGGGACTCACGACCATGGCAGAACTCCCTATTCCAGCGAGCAATGGTTGCATAGGAAGGGTTGGTGTAGGTGTACACTGCAACCATGCGTTCATGGATCTCTTTTTGCATTCTTGCTTTCCTTGGTCAAAAATTTGATCAGTGCGCGGTGCTCAACCTTCTCCATTGTTAAAATATTTGTGACTGACGATCAGCGATCAGCTACTGCTTCTTAAATAGACGAGGTAGGAGCGTGCGGCTGCAGGTCGTGAGTTGTCATAACTTGTCCTAACACCCCCACAAACAGCCATCCTAAGACTTCAATTTTGCTATCATTAGATTCAAGCATTTATATCTAAAATTGTTCTGGTTTCTCTATGTGCTCCTGAGCAACGTTATGTCGTGCTAACAAGTGAGACTTCTTCAGAAATGGGGTCTCGCGTCGTGATCAAGATCTGAGTTTGTCTATTGAGCTTATTACTAATTGCATTGTTATTTTTGCAACTAATATCTCGGCCTGTCGCAGATCGTCTTGCAGTTCTATTTTACTTGTTAAAGGAGTCTTCGTTACTGATCTCATAATCCGTCGAGCATGGAGATATTTTCCTCACTGTGGTGCGAGAAAACTTTGTAGTAGCCCTTGAAATCTTCCCGTTTTAGCAATCCAACCTACAGTGCTGAGAGGAACAAGTAAAGTTCTATAAATTCTTCTCTAGATTTTAACCTCTCTTTTCATATGCGTTGAGTCTTCTTTAGCTTTAACCATCAGTGCCCAATTTTGCAGCATGACGGTCAGATTCTAGACCAAAAAACTCTGTAAATCAGCAAATTCAAAAATAGTTTCCATATCTAAATACTTATTTTCACCCTTATTTTATCTTTTCAACAATAAAACATAATGTACTCGTTAGTATCACAATTTTTCCTTTTGTTTCCTTAAGACCTATTATAATACGTTAATTGTAGAATGAAACTTCATTTTTCAAGGCTAGAATATGCATATATAAATAACTGATTTAAATGTGTCCAAATATTTGTTTTACCTCACTGTAGTTAGTTTTTATTTATAAAATAATGCCTCCTCCTTTTGCGCTAGACCAATCACATTTTTTTAACCTGGCAATTTAAATTTTCTAATAAGGTCCCTTTTAGAACTTTCGATCAATAACTCCGTAACTGCGATAATATCAAAATCTTCCCACGCAACTAAAACGTTCACTTCGGCGATATTGGTCTTCAAGCTGCGCGAGTTTTGGTAAAAACTTGACAAATTTCCTGTCATGTTTCTGTAACTATGATGCGGTGCATGATTATTATATTTTTGCCAAGAGGCTTCTCCTATGAGTATAATTTCAAGTGTTCCAAATTTTCTCGCACCTACCCTTTTCAAGGCCCGCTCATCTATCTAGGAAAGCTCTTAGAACTGGTCGCGAAAATTGAAGAAGTGTACCTCTTCTTCCTGGCAGATAATCTTATCTCTCGACGGTATAACCATAAGATTTTATCACATTTCATTCTACCTACTAAAATATTTGGGGATGGTATGCAACTGCATACCTGAATAATGCTTAAAATTGCAAATAGACCATTGACAGGCAAAAGGACTCCCAAAATCATAATAGTATTATTGATGCTCCTAAAGGGTGCTTCAATGTCGTGCCTGTAACATTTTGTTACACATTTTCTTTAAGATTAGCATGAAATTAAGTCTACTTAGTTAGCAAATGTCATTAATAATTTATCATGGTGATATCTAGCATATATATTTATATTGACTAGTTACTTTGAGATTTTTGCCTTTTCCATAGCTCACTATCGAAAATGGTTGAGATTTGTGAGTCAATTCACGTTTCTTGTATAAGTAGATATGATGTTATTAAATTTCGATATCGATATTTATGAAAATAAATCAGATTCAAAAGGAAATTAACATGTATACAACGAGTTATTAGTGTTTTGGTCGTTTTTTTCTTATAGTTAGGCATGAATGGTGCGGTCAAATTAGAGAATATTTTGATTTTATCAAATAAGGGCAGTCAAAAATACGCTCTTTTATATAAATATATATTTAGTACTTACATGCCCTTCATTTGGGGGGAAATAGCCATGACATAAACAATGCGTGCTTTGTTCTTATCTACAAACGGATTCTTGACTGCATACTCCCGGACCGCTCGGACGTACGGATATTGAGCTCTCGCACTCGAAAGACAACTTACACTACCTTCGCTTTTCAACGCCTGACATTTTGGAGATGAAAGAAAACAAAGATCAGAGAATTACAAGAGAAGTTTTGCAGATCGAGCTTTATGGAAGAAATCTACTTCTCTTCAATGCCATCTTTTGCCCCTATAGGGGATTAAAAAAAAGATATATATACCAGGTGGTCATAATTAATTCTATGGCTGCCTAAACTCATCACCCCCTCCGCTCTCGCCTTCTAAAGCGTAGCTGTGTGTACTGCCATTCATAACCTAGTTCGAACTATGCCCGTCCTGAGACAAGGCATAATTCGAGGCGGTTGGGAAAGCATGTTTGTGGACTAGCCCACTGTAGAACCTTCTGTCATAGGCACCCCGGACAAGAGGCGAAGCTGCAACCATTGGAGAAGAGTTCTCTCTATCTCCGATGGACCGGCAGTGATCATAGAAGCACATAAAACGCCTCTATGTGAGCTGGAAGTAGCCTCGATACCCAAACCTCAGAAGAGGCGGAACCCCAGCTGGTGGTAGTTGATTCAATCACCACCCATAATCAAGTCCGCCATGAGTCATCCTTCTGGAGGGCCTCCCCGGGTCCATCATCTCATTCATCCATCATCTTTACCCAGGCAGATATACCGACTACACTAACATACTTTTATCCCAGGCAAATCAATAGGTACAAAGAAGAAAAAAAAAACACAAAGAAGAAGGAGGCTCTAACGAGCCAAAATGGACGACCGTGAAGGAGCGAAGAGGGTCTCCCTTCGCCTCCTCCCCAGTAAGGAAAAACCATCTTGGAAACAAACACTGAAGACCATCTACGCGGACATTGTAGGCATACTCTTCAGATTAAAGGACCAACATAATGGATACGTGGCGCTCTGCGACACTTAGAAAGATCTTGACCTCCTTCTGATTGAAAACGTGGCAAAAAACTGGAAAAGTTTGGCCTCGCACCTCGAACTCCACTTGACGTACAGACAAAGAGGTCAGTGATTTGCATGTGCCTCGACCCTTGGGTCGGTGAACTCACGGCAAAGGAAATCAAGGAGGAACTGGAAAAGGAGCAAGACTGGGCAAAAATTGAAGACGTAATCAAGTTTAAAAATCAAAATGGAGAAGATCACAGCCACGTCTTCAAAGTTATCTTTAAATCAACGGTAAGAGCCAAAATTTCCTCAGATCAAATAAAAAAGGAAACATTTGTCTCCGTACAAGTCTGCTTCACATGCTACGCCCTCGACCAACATCTAACTAAACAGAATAACTATAAAGGAAAGGCATGTTCTGAATGCGCAAGCCAGGGATACAGGTGGGATGAATGCAGGAGCACAGAAAAGAAGTGCTTGAATTTCGGAAATGGGTACAGAACTCTAGCTATTACTTGCTCAATAAAGAAAGAACTAATTTGGAAGAAAAAATTGAAATCAACACGGAAAAAGAAAGAAGGAAAAATACTTCCTACGCTGCAGTTACTGTAAACAGAAAAGCCACAACACTCGCCTCACAGACCTCAACGGTGAACATCGAGGGAAACATGAGACCGGACCTAATCCTTTGCATAATGCGCGCCCACTTCGTCAATATGGCGAAACCAGGCTCATATGTAAAGGAACTCAACACCATGCTAGAGAAAAACGGGCTTAAAAAGATGTGGTTCCCGAAGAACCCACCCTCGAGCGAGATATACAAAATTGCTGAAAACACAATCCCTGAAGAATACAAAAATGAAATGGATACCGAGACTGAGGAAGAATCTATCGAAGAGGAAACCACAAAGACGAACCCTAAAAAGACAAAACAAAAAAGGAAAACACAGGATCTTAACATCAAAGTTTACGGATCCTATACTAACCCAATACCCAAACAATACAAACAAAAGAAAATTGTTGACGGATTAATCAAAGGAAAATACAGCTGGGAGTATGAAGCAGACGCTAAAGAAACCGAAGTTCATAATACACTAAAATAGGGAATAATTCATATCACCCCAGAATCGTGATACAACATCTCAAACGGAGAGTTAAAAATATAAGAATTGGACGCACTCGATCTCCAGGCTGCCCAGAAAAAAAAAGTCAGCAAGAGAACTTAAATAAAGAAACCAACATGGATAAGTACCAACGTAAAATTAAAATATTCACACTGAATATATAAAGGAATGGCAAGAAAAATGAATGGCCTACTCAAATATAATAAGAAAAGAAGATCCAGACATTATTATAACCGAACACGGTATTAACACAGAAACCGAGATGATAAAAATGTCAAGCTATAGAGTTATTACCACTAACTACAGTCAAGCAAGATACGACGGTGTAGTAATTGGCGTTAAAGCCGGAATCAAATTCACTGAAATAAACGATTTCAGAAGAGTCCTATCTAGCAGTAAAAATACAAAATGACAACAGGAGATCTGGTCATAGCGGGGGCATACCAACCCCCAAGACACTCGTACCTTCCAATTCCCAATTTCCTCAAGCTCTTCCGACGCCAGGCCTTAATCATACTAACCGGAGAACTCAATGCAAGATGCCGGGAGGCAGGATACATAACAAATACAAACGGAACAGGTAAATCCATCCAACTTCTAATCCAAAGAGAAATAGCAAGTAGGGAAGGACTAGACTTTCCTACTTTCCTAACTGCCCGAGCCTCAACTACCCCAGACAGCATGCTTAGCAATCAAAATTTTTACCTAAACCACCACACAGAACCAGGCCCCGCAACCACATCCGACCATTTAAGTATGATAACCACCATTTCAACTTCACCCATCCAAATTAAAATACCACAAAGAAAAGCTATCAGCAGAACAAACTGGAATGGTTACAAAGAATACTTTGTAGGGGTGCGAAGATATATAAGAAAAAACTTCCTTCCAAAAAGCGAGAATATAAATAGCCCATTAAATTACCAAGTCAAGACGGACTTCGCCGTAGCGTGATGGCAGAGTGCTGGCCTCTGGATTCAAAGACCCGAGATCGATCCCACAGTCCACAATTTTTACGGAGAAGATCCCAGAAGAAAACGCAAAAACGCCTTATGGACAACTCAAGATAAATTGATCACCTCCAGAAGAAAACAGAACTCGAAGGAAAACGGAAAGAAACCGACATCAAGGGCTAACTCGTCTCAACGCATCAAGAATTCAAGAAGAAATAATCACGTCATCAAGAAGCAAGAAGAACTCATCCCGTCATCAAAAGAAGAAATCATCACGTCATTAAGAAGCAAGAAGAACTCATCCCGTCATCAAGAATTTGGAAGGAATCATCACATCGAGATAAATGCAAGTTAAAATAAAGATACATCAAGAAAGAGAAAGAAAACGAAGATCAAGAACTAACCCAGCCAACTTAAAAAAAGAAAAGAAGAAGGAATCTCAGTTAATAAGAATATGGAGTCAGATTACTGGAAGACAATGTTTGAAGGGGCATCTTCATCTCAAGAAGTAAATAGATTCGAATATAGAAATCTCAAGATGAAGAATGATATTGATAAATGATAAATAAATAAAGAAAAATAGCCCCTCCTCCCATAACTGGTGACCCTCAAAAAGGCCGAACAATCTTCTGATCTTCGTTACAACTGCACCTGTTCTCCTACTAGAGATTAAGAAAAGGTGCTGCGGGAACTTCAGGAGATCCAGGAAGGAGATGCTATTATTAGTCATTGATTAAGAGACAAGGCTTCGTTCGCTCTCCTCAATCCCACACAATTAACTCCACTTATCCCGCAGACTCGGAGGCCGAAGAGGGAGAGCTACTAGTATTCCTCGATTAAGAAATCCAAGACTAGTTTCTCCCCAATCCTCAAATTCACTCTGCGTTCTAGAAAACGACCTGTGTAGGGGTGCGAAGATGTATAAGAGAAAAACTTCCTTCCAAAAAGCGAGAATATAAATAGCCCATTAAATTACCAAGTCAAGACGGACTTCGCCGTAGCGTGACGGCAGAGTGCTGGCCTCTGGATTCAACAGACCCACGATCGATTCCCAAGTCCACAATTTTTACGAAGAAAATTCTCGAAGAAAACGGAGACTACGAAAAACGCTTTAAGGACGACTCAAGATAAATGGATCGCCTCCAGAAGAAAACAGAACTCAAAGGAAAACGGAAAGAAAACGACATCAAGGGAAATGCAAAGTGATGCATATCGGCCACAGAAACCCCCAATCTCAGTATATCCTTAAGAACACTGCTATTGAATCTACCGACACTGAGAAGGACTTGGGTGTAACAATCACTAGTGACCTCAAGTTCTCTAAACAGTGCATTGAGGCGGAGAAAAAGGCCCAAAGGATGCTAGGCTATATTAAGCACCAGTTTGGTTATCGGAACCAGGAGATTGTATTGTGCCTGTACAACTCACTTGTCCGACCGCACCTGGAGTATGCCGTACAATTTTGGAGTCCTTCATTGCGAAAGAACATCGCGAGATTGGAACGCGTACAAGCCAGGGCAACCAAGCTGATTCCCTCTATCCGAATTAAAAGTTATGAGGATAGACTAAGGGAATTAGATCTGTTCTCGTTGGAAACCCGTAGACTGCGTGGTCAGCTCATCGAAGTTTTCAAAATACTTCGAGGGTTCGACAATGTTGACCTCCGGGATATTTTCACACTGAGTGAGAACAGAACGCGCAATCACGGCTTCAAACTTGAACTGAAGCGTTACAACCGCAATCTGTGTGAAATTTTTTCACTTACAGTATCTGCGGTATGTGGAACGCACTTCCAGTGGAAGTTGTCAACAGTGAATCTGTTGACCAGTTCAAGTCAAGACTAGACAAGGTCTGGAAAAGTGGCCGTTTAGGGACGCAAAACAATTGAGCAGCCATGTGCCCGCTCGATTGCTAGTCCAAAGGTATCCTCTTTGAATGGACCGTAAGGTCTCCTAGGGTACCTTCTTTCCTTGTTGTTACTCGTCTCAACGCATCAAGAATTCAAGAAGAAATCATCATGTCATCAAGAAGCATCAGGAAGGAATCATCACATCAAGATAAATGCAAGTTAATATGAAGATACATCAAGAAAGAATTACGAAGATTAACTACTAACCCAGCCAACTTAAAGAAGAAGGAATCTCAGCCAATAAGATACCAAGAGTCAGATTACGGGAAGACAAAATGTTTGAAGGGGCAACTACAACCAATATAGAGATAATCAAGATGATCAAGAATAACATAGATGAATAAAAGATAAACTGAAAATAGAGAATGCCCCCCCCCCTCCTCCCCCATAACTTAAGTACATTAGAAACTGGATCCCTAAACAACCAAGGAACAGAAGAAATTGAAAAACAACTAAAACTAATTACTGAAAAAATCATTGAAGCGGACAGAATTCACACCCCAATAATAGAATACAGAACCCTACCTCCTCCCAGATGAAACCAGGAAATACAGAAAAAGATGGAAGAATTTCAGAATTTAACAGAATAAATTACAGAAATGGTAATTTGTAATGTGGAGAGGTACTGAAGGCTAATCATAATCAGAAGGTAGAGAGGTACTCTTATTAAAGAAAAGTCAACTTCAGTATGCAACAACATAATAGGCAAATTGGATGTCGAAACAGATCCTAGGAAATTCTGGAGATATTACAGAAAACTACGAGAATCACAACCAAAAGAAAAAATAAAACTGAAAATACAGGACTGGGAATTGCAAAGACCGAAGAACTCCAAGAGCACTTCCAAAATCAATGGAAACAAATATTCTCAATAACACCAGAGGAGAACCAAGATATGACATGGAGCATGAAGAGGAAATCTTACAAACCCTAGAGGCGCAACAAAAGTGCACTGCACCATACAGATACATCGAGAAGAGTGCCGTCACCCCTTGGGGGACGGAATACCCTTCTCAATGACTGAATACCAAACAGTCATAAAATCATTCAAACAAAAAGCACCAGGTCAAAGCGGCATGACGAAGGCATATCTAATAAATGCTCCTGAAAATGTGCATGAATCGATAGTGAAGATTTTCAATGCCTGCCTTAATATTGGGTACTTTCCCCAAACCTTTAAAACGATAAAGATTATCTTCCTACCGAAGCCGGGCAAACCAAAACACCAAGTCGGAAGCTACCGCCCAATTTCGATCTTGGAATTTCAGGATAAAGTCCTAGAAAAACTCCTAAACGACAGGTTAATTAAAGACCTTACTGAAAATAACCTGTATAACCCATAACAGCACGGGTTCAGGAGTAAGCGCGGAACGGATACTGGGCTGGCGATTATAACAGAGAAAATCTCCACAGAAATAGCACGAGGCAACAGAGTAGACATAGTGCTCCGCGACGTTGCTAAGGCCTGCGACAAGGTGATGTTGCCCGGCCTAAAAGCCAAGATCTGCAGCCCTAATCTGCAAATAAATGTTTGCAAAACATTATGCAACTACTTGGATGAAAGAAAAGTCGTACTACAAATAAACGGCCAAACAGGCAACCATATTCACTTGCAAACGGGTGTCCCCCAGGGAGGCGCGTCCTCGGTCTAAAACTAACAACAGGATACACCAACCACATAACGTAGAAAATCATCGAAACAAAAATTACCATGTTGGCGCTTTTCAAATTCAAAAACCTATCTAATAAAAACAAAAGAAAAGTATACATGGCCTTAGCTCGTCTCAAGCTCCTTTACTCAATAGTACCGATGAATACGTTAAGTAACTCATAATTAAAAAAGGTCCCACGAATTCAAAATCAAGCCACATAAAGACAAGATCGCATACCATCAGAAGAACTCCATCGAAGAGCTATATATATATATATATATATATATATATATATAACTATTCGTTGAGGGAATTATTCTAATATTTCGAGTGCGTGGTAATCTGATTGAACGATGTTTGTTCAAAAAGGAAGGGGGGGCTGAAGAGGCTTATTTATCTTCAATATGCTTAAGAAAGAAGTGGAACGGGGCACAAGGATAAATAATGTGGCTACCATTAATAAAATAGAGTTTTATTAATTAAACTATCAACAACACACAAAAAAAATGTTTACATAAACGGGAAATGAAAAGGGTCGTGGGAATATAACACTAATCTGAGGATTAAGAATTAGAGAGATTTAAAATGGTAAACAAACAAAAAAAAGGGGGGGGGAATGGTTCGCTAAACCATTTAAAGCACAGGGTTGCGTTGACAAAAGGTTAAATGATTAAAGGTAATGCTCAGCTTACGTAATTACAAAGTTGTTGTGCATAGGAAGACGATGCGAAGGAATCTTCGGCCCAACTGGTGATTTCCAGCAGAAGGGTTCTTCGGGAGGGTTGTCCTTAACGAGGGGGAAGGACTGTCTTCGAGGAGTGAGAGCGAAGTGGGGCTCGGAAGTACGAGCGATCCTTGTGACAGCAAATCAGAGATGTTCTAGTTAAACACTGGAGGTTATTGTTGAAACCAAGCGTTCTCTTGAAGAACGTCAAAAAGGGGGAGAATTAAATTATCCGGACGTGATGTCTTTGGAACAAGAATCGTTTCTTGACGAACGGGCTTGAAGAACAATGGCTGTTCTAACGTTATTCTCTTTCTGAACAACAGGGGGGGGGGGACCGTTTCTTGTCAAACGGGCTCAAAGAACAATGGCTGTTCTAAACGTTATTCTCTTTCTGAACAACATGGGGGTCTTGTTGACTTGGCGTCTCGAAGAGCACGAACTTTGGCACTCAAGGGATATTGTCCTCTTCTGGACAATAAGGGGTTTCTCGGCAGAGTTCTTAGGTGCACAAGGAAGACCGGATCGGCTTGATGCCTCGCGAAGATAATCTGGATCTGCTTCAATTGGGAAAAGCTATGGTATAAATAGCCAGAGCCATCTACATGGCGTAGGGGATAATTGAGTGGGGGACTTCGGGGGAATGTCCCGGTGGCGCCTGGGAAAATACCTTATCTGCTCATAAGCCTAATTCAATCTGGCGAGATCGACGTATGAAGGCGAAACGGGGGAGTGGACCTCCTTAATTAAACATTGGCTATGATGGGAGATAACGCGCTTCTGCTTCCTCTCGCAGGATACACGTGGGTAAGCATGTAGGTAAGCATGGTTAACATGTGATAGAGGCTTAATTAAATCGGCATTAGACCGTTCTATCACAATATTGAATAAATAATAATGAAAAAAATCTACTGTAAAAAAGCGAAAGAAGGAAAAAAAAAATACAGATGCTCAATAGAGCAAAAGAAAACAAAGGCTCGAATGCTAAATATTCACTTAGAATCACACATCAAAAAGCAAAATGAAAAAAGGAAAGCATTAGCCAGGCAACCTGGTACTAATCATTATCATTCTCACCTTATTACCCTCATCGTTCATCCTACACTCATTACCATCCCATCAGCACACACATGTTTTACAAAATGTTTTCTATCTATCCTATCCTTCTCTCCACATTCTAATTTTATGCTATCTTGAATCTTGAATCTATCTAGAAACAAATCTGTTAGGCAGTAATTTGAAACAATCTGAAGAAGAACATTCTATGGTGTTCACACTATAGCCGAAGAGCATAGGTTGGTGCGATAACGAAAAAATGTATCAAGATAACCGATAAATCGATAACGATAACCTTATCGGCGATAACCGATAATCAATAACTGGCGATACATTTATCGCCCGATAAGGTGATAACCGATAAATCGATAAATCCAAAATTATAATACAATATTGATTATTGACTATATATAGCGTTATTTTATAATGCAATAGTAAGAATATTTGAATACTGTTTCTTAATTTCTTACCTAGTGAGGCTCTCCTTCATCTCCTCGTAGGTTTTGCGGATCCTCCTCCCCAGCTCGGACCTACCTATTTCTGCCTCCAAGGCACGCAGGGCTCGCCCCTGTGCTAAATTGGAACCCAAAACTGAAATTATCGATTATCGCTAGTTTGGAACCAAAAGTATCGGCGATACCGATGAGTCGATAACGCGAAAAAAATATCGGATAACCGATAACCCGATATCGTTATCTCGATAACGCCCACCTATGCTGAAGAGCATGAGGATGGAATTAACTATATAATTTATTAACATGGTGAAAATGAAGAATCGAGGCAAGATTAGACGCAGAGGAAGCCTATATTATTTGTTTTTATTCGACAACATTTTTTGATGTTGCTACCTTCAATGAATTTCTCCTAATAAAAAGTGATGCTTGTAGTGTCATAAGAAACGTTTTCTAAAGTATCTTGCTGAACAGTTAGCTGAACCTGTACATAGAAACGTCATGATTTGAACGTTCATCTTCAACTTTTATCATAAAAGCTGCAAAACTTTTAAGCTTTTCTTCTAAACGAAGACACAGGTAATAGACACAAGCTGTTCTCGAACTATGTTACATTTGCTACATACTATCAAGATAAAAATGCGATAAGTGCAATGGAACCATCTTTCCAGCGCATTGGTTAGTTGTCCAACCATAAGTTTATTCTTCTTCCTGAATTGTTTGCAGCAATTTGTGAAATCCTTCGTATTATATTAATTTATTATTCAATGAATATTTTATTTTTTATTTAGACGGAAATAGCGTTATCCTAAGATAAATATTATTAAACAATGGAGATAAAAGTAAATTCCTACATTCATATTTATTTTTGATTAAAACAAAAGTTTATAGTCGTGCGAGTCTAGTCGCAGGCGACTCTAAATCTAACTATGCCGGTGGGTCGGTCGCTGTTTTGCTTTTTTTTTGTTTTTCTAATAACATTGTAACAATTCGGCCGATTCTAACGAAATTTGAAACCCTTATGTTGTTTTACATTCACTATTGAATGATATAATTGCCAAAGTCCTCCCAATGTTAGCCAGGGAATGATTTTGTTTTGACAATAACATAATTATTCGGCCCATTCTAACGAAATTTGAAGCCCTTATGTTGTTTTATATTCTCTTTCGAATGGTATAATTATTAAGGACCTCCCAAGGTAGGTCCGAGAATTATTGAAATTTTTTAAAGTAGTAAGGTCATAAATCAGAATAAGTGAGAGTACGTGACTTTTTAGTCAGCAGACCTTGTTCCACTTCAAACTTGGCATGAACATATATTGCGATTAAATTATATAAGTAAATGTTTTTGTGTTATATTAACATTTACATTACAGACAAAAATAAAGTAAAAAT
The DNA here is from genome assembly GCA_963969495.1 of Ceratothoa steindachneri. Classification (NCBI taxonomy): domain Eukaryota; kingdom Metazoa; phylum Arthropoda; class Malacostraca; order Isopoda; family Cymothoidae; genus Ceratothoa; species Ceratothoa steindachneri. The sequence goes on from OZ018319.1 coordinate 42,753,236, forward strand.
TTACAAGGATACCAAATAAGTACACATCTCTAGTTGAATCATACCAATGAGTTAAGAGATTAATTGATGTATGAAGCTCTTCCATAGAAAACATTGGCCGTGCCTATTCTCGGGAGAAAACATGTTAACGCTACATCCCTGCTCTTTTTCTTCAGCTTTCTCATCATTTGGCAGTACCTTGCTAGGAGTTTTTTGGAATATAAATTAAACATTGCTAGTTCCTACATACATAAAATAAATTCTCTCGTTTCGAGTGGTTCTTAAATTCGTAGACTGAATCAACCAGAACTTCAACTCTGCTTTCAGGATAGCAGTACATCTGCCTTCGTATTGGTTACTTCCGCAAAATTTCCTTAGTTGACCCCTATTAATAAAATCCCTTACAAGACAAAGTTGAATTCATCTTATTCCTGGTCAGAAACTAAATCTAAGAATTTGTTTATCATTATTATTGGTAATCTTGGATCTGGTATTCTCGCTGGAGGTCTATGGCGAAACGGAGTGAAAGCGTTGCCATCAGCGGACAAATGAGTGACAGAGAGGCTCTCTCGAGGATGAGGATAAACTTTGTTCCAACTGCCTCCTAAAGACATTCAGATCAAAACAGATCACCTGAACTATATTGGAGGAAAAGAACCTCAACCCCTAAATGCCTACGCATTACCCCTACCCCTCCTACAGCCCATTGAATTTACTTATAAGGAAAAGGCTAATGAAGGCGCGATTACCTCGTTTTTGTGGAACGATTTTTAGGGAAATTAAACTTGAATTAGAAAAAGAAAGTATAACATTAATTTTAGCGTTTTAAAATAATTGTACAAATAGCAAATATCTCTAAGAAACAATTAAATTTTTAAGGAGCAACAAAAGTGTTAGTTTTTTAGCCAAACGTAATGGATTATCAGTAATTAAAATGGAGTGATTAATGAATCGTTAATAGCCCCCTTCAAGTTGAGCTAACGCAAAGGTAAAGAAGTGACCTTCGGCAACTTGGTCAAATTTTGATGGTTTTCGCGAGATTAAAGTTATGTGATTCTTTTTTTAAGACTACTTTGGCAGAAATATAAATTCCTTCTGTAAGAAAAGCTAGTTATATAAAATATGGCAACACACGAAATGATTTGAAATACATACATAAATTACTTTTTTGTAAAGATGTTGTAAATCATTTTTTTACAAATATTTCGTGTTTTGTCGTTGTAGATTTCATCAAGTTCAGTGTAACAATACCATCTTGAATTTGGGTTGTGAGGAGAATCAAATGAACGAGATTGACATTTGTATTTTCCTCGAAAATGAATTAAGTGTAGGATGACTCTTCATTTAAGCAACAGCGAAGTGATGTCCACTTAATTTTCAGATTATGTCCGTGAATACAATGAAAAGTATTCTCTTCTTCGGACTTCTTTTCATTCATGATATTTTGTGCACCTCTGTGATCGTCGAAAATCAAAAGTTTCCTGGAAATGAGTCGATTAGAAGTTCAGCGTCAGTTCGACCAACGACTTATCTACTTCTTCATAGGGTTCTAGAATCTGTTTTACACATTCAGAATAACACGCCAAGTAAGTGGTTTTTGAAAAAAAAACACATTTTTATGACCAAGAGATCGTAGTTATAGGTATCCCAAATGAAAGAAGAGATCAAATTTTAACTATTATAATCAAGGAGACATTATGTGCTCAAAAATCGCCTTCAAATTTGATCTAATCAATTTACTTGTGAGTATTCTAATGTATGTCATACTAACTCCTTGCGTTTTCAGTGTCCTGAAAACTAAATGTAGGTTTACTGAATCAAAGTTTTTTTTATATTCTAATAATGCCATTACAATAATTGCTGAATACCTTTTAACACGATTACACATTCTCCCTGATGAAAATTGGAGATATCAAAATAAGTTGAGGTACAGGAAACCTCAATGCTAAGTTTTCTTCTCTAGTTCTTACCTTCTCGTTTGTCACTTTCATTGGTGAATCCCATATTTCCTTTTAATAGGATTCTAGTACTAGCACTTCTCACTTTCCATTGGATTTTCATCGAAATCTATCAACTGTTTTGAGTTTCAGGTTCTCACCGACCAATGCGGTATGATGTCGATGCTCATTCTTTTGACAGTCAAAGAAAATACAGCGAGAAACCTGTGGATTCTTGCCCTCTCAAGGATATACAATGCTGCAAAGACTTGGATGTTTGGAATAATGCTTTAATACGAGGAAAGAAGTGGGCGAATACTAGTAAGTTATATGTCTTAACACCCCATTGAAAGTAAGCAAGATGCAGTGTCTCTAACTTTTTTGTAATTCTCATTGGACATCAAATTAAGTGAGCTGGGTTGAGACTTTGCCCTTGAAAATATACTGTTGCCACTTTTGACCAAGCCATTTTCTTTTGCAGTTGAAATTTGGTACTCCCTCACTCGTTGCATCCAAGTTTCAAATGTTAGTTTTCCTCTTTCTCTCTCAATTCCTTGGTATCTCCAACGTCTCTTTCTCATCATGTGTAATTAATATCCATAAATGACGTTGTTTGCCTAATTATAAAGTATCCTTACCTGGACCAAAGTGACCCGGCAAACAACCACCCAATTTTTCAACTACTGTAACCTTCCTAAGTTTGGGAAATAGTGTTGCTAGCCCGTGTCCTGCCCACAGGCCTCAATGTAACTGAACTCTTTCCTCGAGCGGCTGATAATGGTCAGCCTTCCATTCTTGATCTCTCGACAGACTATGATACCCTCGTCGATCACATTGTTCTTCTTCAAAATCTTCACCAATTCTTGAAGGTTCATGGAAAGTTCTTTGACTGGTTCCGCTTGTACCTATCATCTCTCTCAAATATCTTCCTATTCAGGTCTGTGCTGCATGGGTGATCGTGCTTTCTCCAATTTCGCTCAGATGGTGAAGAATGATTGGCCTGTTATTATATACTTCTCCTCTCCATGAAAACTCTCCTCTTTTCACAAGATCTTTTCTAAGTTGGTGGACCGTAGCTCTCTGACAGTTTTTTCATTTGAATGCGACATACAAAAATGCGTATTATTATAATAAAGTGATAATTAATACAGGGTCACCCCACAAAATAACGAGCCCCAAATTTCGATAGGCCTCATTTGTTAATTTTCTGCAAAGATGGAATGAAACTTTGGTGATCACTAGTTTATTGTGTTTAAAAACATCATATTAAAACATGAGAGTAATAGACTTTTCTTCGGTATTCTAGAGCACGTTTTCGAGATGACCTCCATTTAGCTCTGTGCATTTCTTGAGGCGCAACACAATGTTGTCCATGACGTTCTTACAAACCGACAGACTAATGGCTCTGATCTCCTCCCTGAGGGCTTTCTTGAGTTCGGTGATGGTCCTGGGTCTCCTTGTGTACACGCTGTCTTTAAGGTAGACCCAGAAAAATAAATCTGGTGGAAAAAGGTTTCGGTTGTGAGGTGCCCACTCAAAATCAATCTTGAGACTGATCACAAGGCCAGAAAAGTTCTCTTTCAGCCAATCTCGGGACAGGTTTGAGGTGTGAGGCTTGCACCATCTTGCTGAAACCAGAACTTTCCCATAAGCGACGGGAACAGGGTCTGCAGCTTCCTCTTTAAGATGTTAAAGTCCTCAACATACCGATCCTTAGTGAGTGTCAATTTCGCGCCAGATTCTCGAAGAAGAATGGTCCGACGATGCCTCTGGCTGATATTGAAGTCCATACCATGCAGTTAGGGGAGTGTAGGAGCTTGGTGGCTACATCACTTGGTCTGAAGGTCCCCCAGAAGACATTTAGCTTCGAGTTTACCTTTCCTTCAAGATGGAAGTGAGCCTCATCTGAGGTCCAAACTCCAAAAGAGGTAAAGTAAAGTTGGGGTCTCCGGAATCCCCTCCAGTATCTAGACTGCCATAGCCTTTCTCTGCTCCTTTTCTGAGGCTGTATGGATCTGCTTCGTCTGTATTTTGTATGGATAGGCCTTTACATCCATTACTAGCAATCTCCTGCAAGTATCATCGGATATACTCAGGGACTGACTCCGCTTGCGCACAGAGCGTTTGAACTCTGTTGAACTGACTCTCTCACGCTCTCGACCAGCTTAGCTTTACGCTTCCTGGGGCATCCTGGATGGCTTGGACGGTTACCACTGGCTGGAGTGAGGTTCTCTACTGCCTCATAGTTTTCGAAGCAGTCCACTGAGTCCTGAATTCTGTTCTTGGAAGGTGACTTTTCACATTCGAACTGATGAATGAAAGTGTCCTGCACTTTCTTGAACGAGCCTGTGTTGTAGTAATGTTTGACGCAGTATATTCTTTGCTGGAGCTCCTATTAAAATTTCCCCCTCCCTCTCTGGGATCCTTTCTTCAGAGGTTGTTCCTAGAGAGGCCCTGGCCTTCTTGTGGCGAGGGGATCAGCCCTGGGCCCCTTAGGGGTTCCATGGTGCTGCCAACAAGACTTTTAACATGCCCCTCTTTCTTTCCTTCCCTATTACCTTCTTCCACTGCCCTTTATTTCCCCCTCTTCCTTCACCTATCTAGTGATCCTTATGGATACCCGACCTCTGTTCGTTTTATGGATTGATTCCGAATTGTTCTTTCATGAAGGTGGAAGAGGCTAGGCATTTCCACCGCCTTCGTCTACCGAATGCCCAAGGAGAAACCCACTGTTGGCCCCTTTTCTCCGTGCGTAGGAGAACTCGGGCAGCATCTAGGCTTATAAAGATGGTGTGGTGGATCCGTATCCATTCTCCAGGTGATTATACCGGATGTAGCTGATTGTATAGTTGCAGAAGTACCGGGCCCTTCTAGGCCTCCATAGTGGGGAGTCCCGAGGGAGAATGCGAAGTTTTTTCTTTTTGCAATGGCTAGCCATAAACTCAAAACCTCCCCTTCTCGTAAGGGTTCTCGTGCCAAACGTTCTTTAGCTCCCCTCTCAGCCTTCCCTCGCTCGTTGGACCCCTATTCCAACGAAGTAGACCCAGATTTAGATTATTTCCGCTTTCTTGTCATGAGTTGATCATCCGACACCCTACTTGCAAAAGTCAATGTGTTCGACGTCAATGAATCTTTTAAGTCCCGTTATGGTGAACCCCACCGGATCTGGTCAAGAGAGAGGTAGTGGTGATGTCATAGTCGAGGTGTCATCCCACTTTCAACACAACCTTGTGCCAAATCTATATTCGATAGCTGAAATTCTAGTAACTGTATTTTGTCAAAGGCGTCGCCCGCTCAAACGAACTAAGGGTCTACGGCCCCACCCGCCTTCAGACCAAGCTTAGAACCAACGTGTCACAGACGTACAGAGGGTGAGTAAAACATTAGGCTCCACTAGATTCCTAACCACCACACTTATTTTAACACTCGTACGACAAGAACTTCCGCAGTATATTAAAGCTGGGTACCTTCGTGTTCTGGTAAGTCCCTACGTCGAATTATCCAGACGATGCTTCAATTGCAATCAATTTGGACATGTTGGCCGTGCCTGTCGGCACCCTCGCTCCTGCCTGAATTGTAGCTTTGACTACCATGGCCCCGAATGCACCAAAACACCTTGTTGTGCCAATTGCGGAGGTACCCACAGTGCTGCGTCAAAAGGGGGTGTTCGCTTTGCGCGAATCTCTACGTCTATATATAAGGAAAGCCCGCCAGCGTGCTCGAGCACAAACCTCACCACTCGGCCGTTTCTTCTCTGACGTTTTACGTGACAGTGGACGAAACCGACCATCATGCTCGAGTTCCGACACGCCTGAAGCACTTCATTCTATATCTACTCGCAGCGTCAGAAACATTCAGGATATACATTCGAATCATCGCTCTCGCACCGAGATAACCAATGTAGTCCCCCTCACTCCAGCAGCTCTAGCTGGGAGAGACGCTTAGGGTGAGACACTTGAAGATATCAGACACTACCTGAAAGAATCTTTAACATCAACCAGTGAAGGTTCATCCACCCAGTCCCGAGACCCAGAGCCCAGTGGTAATAGGAAGGATTTCTCACCTGGGTCATCGACCACCAAAAAGCGGGCAGCCTCTGGAGATGACTCGGCCGAACCCCGATAATCTACAATGGACTCTTCCCCTATTGCCGAACATTATATGCCCTTAAGTCCGTCCTACCCTCCACAGGACATAGGCCCCATCCTGACGTAAACGATGGTAGATATGCACCCAGCTCCACACACCTCGCTCAGATCGCCTGTTCATTCTACTCACCCTTCTACTCATGATCCAATGGAAGCAGTTGATACTCCAACATCACCAATCGCAGCGGTTGGACCAACCCTTCAGACATTGAAAATCCCCTCAACCCATGAATCCGGATCTACCGGCCGAAAATCTTTTCTCGATCTTCCTTTTCCGCCAGGATGTGAGCCTGAATTCCAATCAAGGGCCTCGGTCGGTTCTCCACAACCCTCGAAAATAGCACCAGTTACTGCTCCCTCTAGGATCTCTCCCCCTGCAAAAGCAGGCTCCTTAAAATCTGCTCTCCTTCCTCCAAGCTCTTTAGGACAAACCTCAAACACAATATCGGCCATAAAAGACAAAAATATATCCACAGTGGTATCTAACCGTCCCACGAAATATGTTCCATTTTACAATGGAATTGTCAAGGCGTTCTTCCAAAGTGGGAAGAACTCAAAATTCTTTTGACGACTCTCCACCCCGCTGTTATTTGTCTTCGGGAGAATAAACTGGGTACACGGCCCTTTTCGCCGGTACCTAGTTTTTACACTTTTAACTCTATTGTTCCTGTTGGAAGCTCCTCTCATGGGGGTGTGTCAATCATGGTATCTTCATCCCACCATGAATCTCCCATCCCGAATTGTTCTCTGGATTGCTTCACGAAATTTTGATGGTCAATTCTTGACGATCTCCATGGGAGTGACCACTTTCCTATTGTCTTGTCGGCCCTCCAAGTTAGCCTTCATGCAACCATGCCCCTTAAGTGGGACTTAGGTCATGCAGATTGGGAAGGTTTCCAAGAGGCATCCTTCACAAATGCATCCTTGGGGACCTTCAATGGAATTGACACGGCAGTAGAATACTTTACATCGACTATCTACATTGCAGCAACACAGACCATTCCACGGAGGCGACCCACCATGGGTCGCTCAACCGTGCCCTGATGAATCTCGGCGTGTGCAACAGCTGTCAAAAACTACAAGTCAGCCCATGCCCGATTCCGAAAGAACCCAACTTTGTGCAACAAGGTCAACCGAAGCCGAGCTCGTGCGCTTTGCCAAAGAACCCTTTATCAGACTCGCCGAAATTGATGGCGCCGTTACGTTTCATCAATTTTCTCTATGACACCTACCGCTAAGATCTGAAAGAGGATTAATAAGATCATGGGCTGTTATGTGGATCATCATGCCCCCACACTCAACTTACACGGTTCCTTGGAGAATGCTTTTGCTAACCATTTTCGCGCTGTCAGCGGTGTCAGCCCTTACGATAAGGCTGTTCTATCCTACAAATCAAAGGAAGAGTCTCATTCTCTCAACTTCAAAACAAAATCTAACCTTCCGTATAACGCTCTATTCAGCATCTATGAGCTGCAAAGCGCTTTGTCCCTTTGCAGATCTACTTTCCCTGGCCTTGATGAGATCCATTTCGACATGATTCGGCACATAAATCCACACTCTACTCTCTTCTTACTTGATTTTTACAACCTTATATGAGTAAAGTGTTTTTACCCGTCATCATCGCGCATTGGAATCATCCTTCCCTTCGTCAAACCGATCAGGGACGGGTTGGACGCAGATCACTACCACCCTATAGTTCTTACCAACTGTTTGAGTAAGTTGCTGGAAAAAATGGTGTTTGAGCGCCTAAACTGGTTCCTAGAAACTAATCACCTTATCTCTCCATTTCAATGTGCCTTCCGCAAAGGTCATAGTACCATTGACCTCCTAGTACGTTTCCTGGGCATATTCTTCGATATCGAGAAAGCCTACGACACAACATGGAGATACGGCATCTTGAAGCAGCTATACGTCTGGGGGATAAAAGGCCTTTTACCTTCACCTATTTAAAGTTTTTTAGCATCTTAATCCTTCAAGGTACATGTTGGAGACTCATACTCTGACCTGCAACCCCAAGAGGAGGGAGTTCCTCAGGGCAGTGTTTTAAGTGTTTTATGTTTTATAATTGCGATCAATGATATTATTTCGTCTCTCCCAGAGGGTGTACAGGCATCTCTGTTTGTCGATGGTTTAGCAGTATACTGCTCCTCACCTCGCCTTCCATCAGCAACAAGGCGGCTACAACTGGTGGTTGTAGCCGCAAAGCTATAGAGTTTGTCTCCGAGTTTCGGTTTCTTGGCGTGACTCTCGATCCAAGGTTATCCTGGTTACCACATCTACGCCGTCTTTGAACGGGCTGTCTGCGGGCTCTAGACATTTTGAAACTCCTCTCACACACTTCGTGGGGCAACGACTGACAAACATTGTGGACATTATACACAGCCCTCGTCCAATCCAGATCGGATTATGGCTGTCAAATTTACTCATCGGCTTCCTCTTCAGCCTTTAAAATGCTAAGCCCCATTTGAAACTTTCGAGTTCGTTTCTCCAGTGGAGCCTTCCGTACTTCTCCTGTCAATAGCCTTTGCTGCGAGAGTGGGGTACTCCTTTTGCCCTACCATACACTTCAAATCTGCATGCGATACCTCTGCCAAGTACAGCAAGCCCCTGTATCAGAGGTTTACAGATGCCTGTATGCTGCCGAACTAACGGCAGCATTTGATTAGTTGTCATCTTTACCCTGCCCCTTGAACCTCCGCATAGGAGATCATCTCTCTAACCTGGATGCTCCAAGGGTCTTTACCCTTCCATCCTTACTGACCCTTAGTTGGCGTGCTCTTCTCCCCACAGTATGTACCAACATGTGGAGCCTGGAGAAGTCTTCTATGGACCCTCGCATCATTAAGAGCCTGTTCTTAGAGCATTCGACCTCACACAAACAATGCTGCACATTCTATATGGATGGCTCTAAATTGGACAGTGGCGTGGGCGCCGCAGCCATCTACCCAGGAGGAGAATTCTTAATTTTACCCTTGCCGCCAGCAGCATCCAATTTTATCGCTGAACTTTCAGCAATCCTTTTTAGCATTTAGACTCATCCAAATTTTACCTTTGAATGATTTTGTCATTTTTTTCTGACTTAAGGAGTGTTTCACAGTCAATTACATCTTTTAATGCGTCCCATCCCTTAGTCACAGAAATTTGCAACTGGCTGATCCAAAATGCGTCCCGATATAGAATTATTTTTTGCTGGGTCCCTGGGCATGTGGGGGTCCTGGGCAACGAGAGGGCTGATCGGCTGGCCTGCTCAGAACATTCTGTGTCCCCGGAGTACACGGCTCTGCCTTTGATGGACTGCTTTCTTTCAATAGGAAAGTATATTTTTCAACTGTGGCAGAATGAATGCGATGACTGTTCATCATCCAAATTGTACAAAATTAAAAATTTTGTTTACTCTTGGCCCTCGAGCCGTTATAGATTGCGATCGTTGGAGGTCGCCCTTTGCCGAGTTCGCATTGGCCACACAAGACTTACTCACGGTCATTTTGTTTTGGGTGATGTTTAAATCAGCCTTTGCTGTCGTTTTTTTTGTGGTGAGGACCAATCGGTTGCCCACCTTTTATTAGATTGCACCATTTCGCCACTCTCCGGTTGTCCTGTTTCCCGACCTTTTTAACTACCCCTCAACACACCCATCTTCGATTCATATTGGCAGAGGAATCTTTTAACCCTTCGTTTTTTTAAATTTTTACCACAAAGTGGTGCCCTCTACCTTTTATAGATAATTTGCCTAGTTTTATCCTAGCTGTCATATATAATCCACTTAGATTGGGCAGCAACCCACTAGTTCTTTACCAAAAAGCTTAAACCATTGAGATCTAGTTGTGTTCACAGGCGTTGCTTCTATCATGTCCTGCAAAACAAGTGTGATTAGTGAATGAAGGCAGGATATATCACACAAAATGTGTGTAGGCCCGCTTTGGGGGGGATGGGGGTGACCCTGTATTAATTATTATTAGTTTAAGTAAATGATAAGTATGATTTCAATATCTGTTGCTCCCCCCCCTTATGGGATTTGAAGTAATCCCTGTCTATTGGGATGAATATATAAAAAACATTTGATAAGGTTTAATTTCAATTTTCAATAGGCCACTAGTTTTATTAATACTCCAGGATTTTGCTTGATTATTTTCGCCGTTTTCTAAATGATCAACATAGTAATTATTAAAGTTCATATCTAAGTAGAACAGAATCCCTCGATGTTCTTTTCGGTCTTTCACCGTATTTTTCTGATTCTATCAAGATCTTTAAAGTCCTATTACAAATCTCATATCATATGAAGCATAACTGGGGAATTTAGCCGTCAAATATTGTAGTTTACATTGGGCAACAATTCTATTTACAAAATGTAAAGTTTTCGTTAATTCCTTACCACTTATTGGCTGCCGTCTTTCGTTCACCATTAAATACGAAAAGATAGTTTGCTACAAAACTACTACATTTGACAGTGATGGAAGCATGGGGGAAAATTCCTATGGAACAAATAACCGAGCAGGAAGAATTTCCTGGTAATTTTGATGAATGTCTACATCTGATCCCTGAAGAAAAACATAAAATGGAAGAAAGCCAGCATGACCCATCATTTCATGGCAAATACTGCACAGTCTATTACACGTAAGTTTTATCTTGTTTATATGTTGATGCGTTCAACTATACCACCTCTAGATAAAGCTGACTTAGATTTGTAATTCAAAAGCAATATACAAATTCACATTACCATCTAGTTGAGTTGTTTTTAATTCACAAGAACTTTAAGAACAAATCCTTGTAATGATTGAAACCATAACTGTTAACGATGGAACCTACAAAGAGTACAGCATATTTCAAAATATTCAGTGCCCAAAATTTGCTCATATGAATAGAGATTCAATAAAAGTTAATGTATTTTTATTGGATTCTTTGTAGTTTTTGCCGTATTTTCAGTTCTGCCAACGTCGCCTTAGAAGATGCGGTGGTACCATATGGCGAAGTCAGGTCTCGTTTGGGTGTGGTATCAGGGCGTGACCTAACGTCCAATACCTCTTTTAGTAACTATGGTATCTGCTTACCTGACTCCTGTTCTGCTTCAAAAATAGAGGTAAATATCAAACTTCCTACCCCCCCAATTTCATTGCGATGTTCAGTTTTATTTGTTCCACGATTTTTCCCTACAATGAGCAAAGTGCAAAGTTAAATTACATTTGATTTGGCTCCTTACTTTAAGAGGGATGAATTAAATTTCAGTCGAGTGGCATTACCGCGGCAGTCATATTATGTTGTAGCGCCCCCTTGCTCGAACCTCCCTTTAATTGTAGGATCCACTTAGGCATCAGGTGGTTTTAAGTGGTGTTCAAACAACTAACCAAAATAACAATCATTACTGAATCATGATTCTTCACTTAGTCATTTTAAGTAGAAACGATGAATAACACTGGGAAACAGATTTCAACCTTTTGTTTATTGACTTAGATTTGACAGTTATTATACGTAATTTGAGTGCGCTGAGCACGAAATTTTACTCCGTTTTGCTGAATCAGGTCCTGATTTTGTTCAACACACTTCCTCTTTCATCATATTCATAAAAAGGATATTTTTCTCAATACTTGCTAAGTCTTTTTACAGTTGCCCATTATAATTATAATTGTTTATTAGTACTTATTTAAACTAATGTTTGTTTTTATATTTCAGATTTTAAAAAATAAGGAATTGAAATACCTTTATTAATTGACAAAGCAATTTAGTAATATGTCCTCAAGCACTAGAAAGTTCTTATGCAAAAACTCTGCTGATTCATTTTGCTACATATGTGGAAATTTTACACTTCCACATCAACGAGGAAATATAACTGACTTCGTGAAAAGAGCTTACTTAGCTTATTTTGGCCTAAAACTGGGGGGTCAAGATAAATCATGGGTTCCATATAAAGCCTGCACTGTATGCATTGAAAGACTGCGACATTAGACGAAGGGCTCAGAGTCAAATATACCTTTTCTAGTTCCGATGGTAAGTTTATGATTTTATAAAACTATCTAACTTAGTCATTGGTGTAATTTAAATACCTAAGTGTAATTGTAACTTAGGTACATAAACAACTTTTGATAAAATTCGCTTTTGTTAAGGCTTCGCAATTTTTTCCCTATTTCAGGTGTGACGAGAGCCTACTAACAATGAGACGAACTGCTACTTCTGCTTTTTCAAGACTTTAGGCTTCTCTAAGAAAAATAAACATCGTATCAAGTACCCAAATTTCGACACCGCAATACGACCTGTGCGACATTCAAATGAAATTCCCATTCCAAAATTTAAGAGTCTGCCATCTCAGGAATTAGTTGAAGATGTTTCTGAAAATATTGTTATGCACTCTGAGTCAGACACCGAATTCGACCACAGCGTAGTTGTAAGTGAAAGTGATCAGCAATGGTTTAACCAGGCAGAGTTGAATGATCTTGTAAGGGATCTAAATTTACCAAAAAAGGCTGCGGAAATTTTAGCTTCATGACTTAAAAAGAAAAACATGGTTAGTTCAAACACATCCATTTCATTTTACAGAAACAGAGAAAAAGAACTTCTTAAATATTTTAGGAAAAAACATAGTTTGGTATATTGCTGCGACATACCAGATTTGTTAAAGCAGATGGGGATTCAGTCATATAATGCATTCATTGGCGTTTATCTTTAGAAAGTTCCAAAAGAAGTCTTAACTGTGTGTTGCTGCATAATGGTAATCTATACAGCTCGATACCAATTGGGCACTCAACAACATTAAAAGAAAAATATGAGCATATAGAAACTGTTTAAAACTTATCAAATATAGGGAACACGAGTGGCCATATGTGTTGACTTAAAAATAGTCAAGTTTCTGCTGGGGCAACAAGCATGGTATACTAAATATCCCTGCTTCCTCTGCTTATGGGACAGCAGAGCTAAGGAAGAAATTATTCCAAACAAATCTGCCCGCACGAACATCACTTACTGTCAGAGAAAAAATGTAATTAATCCAACCTTTAGTGAGCAGAGATAAAATAATATTTCCTCCTCTGCATATCAAACTAGGTCTCATGAAACAATATGTAAAAGCTTTAGGTACAAACGGCGAGTGTTTTCAACACATAATTTCAAAATTCCCAAGTTTAAGTTATGAAAAAATCAAAGCTGGAATTTTCGACGGTCCACAAATAAGAACATTAATCAATGACAGCAGTTTTTCTAATGACATGTATGAACGCGAGATAAATGCCTGGTTCTCATTGGTGGACTTAATAAAAGGTTTTGTAGGAAATTCTAGAGCAGATAATTACAAAGAAGTCGTAAGAAAATTTTTAAGGGACTACAAAGAGCTAGGTCGCAATGAGCATAAAAATGCATTTTTTGAATAGTCATCTTGACCAATTTCCAAGTAATTTAGGTGCTGTAATGACAAAAAAGGGGAGAGATTCTACCAAGACATTAAAATTATGGAGGAACGTTATTAAGGACGTTGGGATCGCCACATGATGGCTGATTATTGCTGGTGCTTGAAAAAAAACCTGCCGTCAACAACCAAATCCTCTAGAAAGTCCTATAAAAGAACATTTTTAACAGATGAAAGCTTCATATCTCTTTGTTTTATTTTAAGTAATTTCTATCGTTATAATGTAATTTTACAATAGTTTAATTGCATGTATTCATGAAAATTGGAAATAAATGTTAACGCATGACTTCATTTTTAGTCCTAATTTTGACAAAAAATTGGAAAATGGTTCAAGGGCTGGTTACAAGAATCAGGACCTGATCGAACCAAACCGAGGTGAAATTTCCTTTTCAGCGCACAAAGATTACTTACAATCAAGTGTCAGATATCATTTAATAAAATACGTGTTCCCTAGTGTAATTTGTTGTTCTTTAAATAATTATTTAGTAAATGATTTTATATATGTTTTATAAAAGTGTCTATGGCAAAAAAAACCTGGGTTCATATTAAAATCAGGGAATGTTTCAATGTATAATCTTCTAAAAAATTTCTAGAAACCTTAAAACGTAGTTGCTACATTTTAATGTTTTTTTCCACTATTCCAATTGATTGTTTGTTATTAACATCAACAAAGCAATTGATACCATTCCACGCCAAATCTTCTCCCAGAAAATTCGAAACGAAACTACAGCAGGCAATCCAGAGTCACTTACAATCAGATGATCTCGAAATAAATGCACCTCTGCAACGGTGTCCCTCAAAGCCAATTCTGCTTCTACACTCTTCAATCTATTCATACACCCCTCTCCCACCAAATGAACCCACTTTCACAATATAATCCGATGCAGCCAACCTTGTCATAATTTCACGTCAGCAAACTAGTAACATACCCAAATACCTTCCCAATCTGGAACATTGCTGGGCAATAAATGAATGAGAGTCCTAGTCAAAAAAATATCGTCCGTAACTCTGTTCATCACTCACAAAGGGGAAATCCAAGAAACACTCAAACATCACAAAAATAACGTCCTCCGTATACTACTTAATACAACTCCAACATTCTCAGTCTCACTCAACCCTGACACTCAGGTGCCCTTCTCACAAATCTTTTTGTTGTCCGAAGGACAACAAAAGCACCCATTCCACCCCAATTATTTACGAACACAGTAACAAAAATCCTCCCTCTCAGCATTCACCTAAACGTGCTTGGTACACCATTTTAGGCTTGAAACAAAACCGCCTTACACTCATGCCACGTCCTCATATCATAACTACTGTCTACTTAGGAATATGAAGATTAAACTCTCTTATCATTACTCCTACAATCTCTCATCGCTACCTCCATGTCCATCTCATAAAGAGGAATATCACACATATACACCCAATTTGTCGCGTGAGACCTTCACAATCTCCTATATAACTCAGTAATACGGGCATGCTTACCAGAAATAGACAAATATAAAGAACATCCACTTAGACACTTTAGAACAACTTTATCCAGGCTCAATTCTGGCCACCATCTATCCCTACAGTTTCACAAACGCATGGGAACAATACAACTACAAAAAATGTCCAAGATCCAATCACGAAAAAGAAAACACCTAATAGAACGCTGCCGAAAAGTCGAACTCCACCGATAAACACAATGTTTCGTCAGCTTGGAGACAGCTCTTCCGAAAGGGTTATCCCATCAATGCAATACTCAAAGACTTTAATAGGCGGGCTTGTCCTGAACCTCTGCCAGTCAGAAAGACTAATCAGGGTTAGTATGTGAACCCAGTAGGAGTGTGGAATATGAGGTATATATGTGATGTTGAAAAGAGAGAAGTGAATGTTGCAAATGCTTGCTCTATGCGGGACAAATATGAATAGAATGAAGAATTTGTGTGGAATGGAGTGAATTGAGTTCGATCAGAGTTGGATCGTGGTGGTAGAAGTATAGAGGATGTGGCAACGCTTTTTGAGCGATGAGTGGCATTATGCATAGGCTAGTTATGAATGTGTGAACTTGAGAATTATGTGAATAAATATGATATTTGTAAGGGTGAAACTGTGCGTGAATGTAAGAAAAAGTTGTGGAATGACGGCATGGCTGGATTAACGCTAAGTTCGTAGAAGAATGAGCGAAATGTGCATGCGATTGATAAGCAATGGTGATGGTAGCTGAGAGTGAAAGGGACTTGGAAATGCTGATCCAAGCACTTGAAAAGGTGGTGAGAAGAAGGGTGTAAAAGTGACTACAGAATAGAGTAAAATAATGAATGGGATTTGGTGTGAGGATGCATTGTAAATGATAAAGGTACAGAAGAGGCAGATTGCGAAAACAAGGTTTTAAATGGTTTTAAATTGTTTTTGTGATTAGAGCGATGGTGAATGATTAGGGTTTGAGAGTGTAATGTGCCAGGAAGCTGCATGAGAATATGCTGGTACAAACTTTGGTGTATGGGAGTAAGACTATGGTCTGAAGGATAAGGAATATCTCGAATGGAGCTGTGTAAATTGTCATCTCGAGAGGGATTCCTTAATGTGCGAAAGTTGGATAGTGTGAGAAACGACTGGGTAAGAGATTTTTATTGTGTGAATGAGGTTGTACCTGAAAGTGTTATGAGGCATGGCCGTGAATGGATGGAGAAAAGGTGCTTGTGAAAAGAATATAAGAGAGTGAGTGTCAGGGTGTGAGAAGAGATGATACCGCGTAAAAGGGTGGCTGACTATGTGAATGAGTGAGTAAAGGTTCATCCAGAAGAAAGTGAGGGGGCATTCTTGGGGCTTTCTCTCTAGGAGTCGAAGAAATTTATAAGATTATATATATACAAGGAAGAGAAATTTGACGCGAATGAGCAACGAGACAAAAACAGGAGTTTTTTAGAGGTAAGAGAAGAAGACTAGAATCAAAGAGAGCAGAGGGCGGCACAATGAAGGCAATCCTTTACCGAGAAGACAGAGATAACGCCAAGGCAAAAAAGTTTGAAATTCCTGGCCGGGACTCGAACCCAGGTCTGCTGATTGCCGGTCAGATGCTCTGCCCCTAAGCTACCAGGCACAGTGACTCTACCTCGCCCCAAAGCGTTACCCCATCAAACCCAGTATCTCCCTAAGCTAGGAACCCCCCAGGAATCTTGATATACCATATCCTCTTACCCGCTCACAATTGTGATCGGGTATATAAAAATTCCTTGGAGGTTCCTAGCTTAGAGAGATACTGGGTTTGATGGGGTAACGCTTTGGGGCAGGGTAGAGTCACTGTGCTTGGTAGCTTAGCGGTAGAGCATGTGACCGGCAATCAGCAGACCTGGGTTCGAGTCCCAGCCAGGAATTTCAAACTTTTTTGCCTTGGCGCTATCTCTGTCTTCTCGGTAAAGGATTGCCTTCATTGTGCCTCCCTTTGCTCTCTTTGATTCTAGTCTTCTTCTAATGTCCCTTTCTCTTACCTCTAAAAAACTCTTGTTTCTTGTCTCATTGCTCATTAACGTCCAATTTCTCTTTCTTGTATACTATATTGTAATATAGTCTACAATGCAAGGTTTCTGCACATTTCTTTCTGTCTTCAAAATTGTTTTGAAAGGCAGAAAATAAATATGGCGAAAGCCCTGTGGTGGTTGTTATCACCCGCCGAACTTGCATTTGCTCTTTTCTCTCTCTCTCTCTCTCTCTCTCTCTCTCTCTCTCTCTCTCTCTCTCTCTCTCTCTCTCTCTCTCTCTCTCTCTCTCTCTCTCTCTCTCTCGAACTACCGACCTATCAGTCTGACTTCGATAGTCGGTAAACTCATGGAAAGCATCATGGTGGACAAAGTGACGTCGTATTTAGAGTCAAACCTGCTACTGAGGAGTTCCCAGCACGGCTTCCGAAGGCAACGGTCATGCCTGACGAACCTTGTGGAATTCTTCCACTTCGTTTTCAGTGAGCACGATCGGGACAAGGCGGTGGATGTGGTCTACCTAGACTTTCAGAAAGCCTTTGATAAGGTACCACACCGCCGCCTTCTCCGGAAAGTGCGAGCGCTTGGCATAGACGGAAAGGTAGCCGGCTGGATCGAGAACTGGCTAAGTGGCAGACGGCAACGGGTGGTGGTAAATGGACAGTCTTCTGAGTGGGTGCCCGTTACTAGCGGGGTGCCTCAAGGTTCTGTCCTGGGACCACTACTATTTATCATCCACGTCAACGACATGTTGCGAAGATTTCCAAATTTGCCGACGATACCAAGCTTGGTATGAACGTTGCAAAGGATGGAAATACTGCCCGCCTGCAGGAAGATCTTGGGAAGATTGGGGAGTGGTCGGACACGTGGCAAATGCCTTTTAACGTGGGCAAATGCAAAGTGATGCATATCGGCCACAGAAACCCCAAATCTCAGTATATCCTTAAGGGCACTGCTCTTGAATCGAGTGACACTGAGAAGGACTTGGGTGTAACAATCACTAGTGACCTCAAGTTCTCGAAACAGTGCATTGAGGCGGAGAAAAAGGCCCAAAGGATGCTAGGCTATATTAAGCGCCAGTTTGGTTATCGGAACCAGGAGATTGTACTGTGCCTGTACAACTCACTTGTCCGACCGCACCTGGAGTATGCCGTACAATTTTGGAGTCCTTCATTGCAAAAGGACATCGCGAGATTGGAACGCGTACAAGCCAGGGCAACCAAGCTGATTCCCTCTATCCGACATAAAAGTTATGAGGATAGACTAAGGGAGTTAGATCTGTTCTCACTGGAAACCCGTAGACTGCGTGGTCAGCTCATCGAAATCTTCAAAATACTTCGAGGGTTCGACAATGTTGACTACCGGGATATTTTCACACTGAGTGAGAACAGAACGCGCAATCACGGCTTCAAACTTGAACTGAAGCGTTACAACCGCAATCTGTGTGGAACTTTTTCACCTACAGTATCTGCGGTAAGTGGAACGCACTTCCAGTGGAAGTTGTCAACAGTGAATCTGTTGACCAGTTCAAGTCAAGACTAGACAAAGTCTTGAAAAGTGGCCGTTTATGGACGCAAAACAATTGAGCAGCCATGTGCCCGCTCAATTGCTAGTCCAAAGGTACCCTCTTTGAATGGACCGTAAGGTCTCCTAGGGTACTTACTTTCCTTGTTACTCCTTGTTACTCTCTCTCTCTCTCTCTCTCTCTCTCTCTCTCTCTCTCTCTCTCTCTCTCTCTCTCTCTCTCTCTCTCTCTCTCTCTCTCTCTCTCTCTCTCTCTCTCTCTCTCTCTCTCTCTCTCTCTCTCTCTCTCTCTCTCTCTCTCTCTCTCTCTATAGATATAGATATAGATATATAGATATAGATATAGATATAGATATAGATACATATATATATATATATATATATATATATATATATATATATATATATATATATATATATATTAAATAGAGCTGAACTGTAAATTATTGTAAATAAAAACATATTCGTGATTTTGTTTGTTGGAATACTTTATAAATAGAACTTGTATAAAGTTTGCTTTAATAATGGTAATACTGCATTGATATTAGTGAATTAATCAAATGCCATAATATTTAAATCTAACAATTAATTTATTATAATCCAATAATAAAAAAATTCCATTGCACATAACAAAAAAAATATTTCTATGCACCAGTTCGAGTTTCCTCCTGCAAATACGTGATATTTCTGTGCTGCTAATGAATTTTTCCGTTGTGTTTTCCTTAATTGGATTGAGTATCACTACCTTTCATTTATGTTATACCCATAAGCTTTCGTATAATACAAAAATAAAATAAATATGATTACAATCTGAGATGAATTCATCCGTTTCCGTCGCAATATAATATCCTACTCATCGGTGACATTCTAAAATCTCGTCACTTATCATGCCTGTCGTCATATTTGTGCTCATTGTGGAGCTTCTTTTAATAAAGAAATTTATGTACCCATTAGCCGTGACACCATTAAAATATGCCGGTTTTGCCTACTAAACAAGGCATTGAAGGTGTAGTGAGATACTTTGCAGTATCAAACCGTAAGATTGAAGCTGACTAACATATTTCGAGCAACCGTTAATGAGAAATGCCGCCCATGAGAGAGTGATCAAATGCATATCTTGAATTCATATACACACCCGGAATCTCAATTTAGGAATGTCAGAAACGGGGCACAACTAAATAGGCTTTCAGAGCATTTTGATGTCGCCTGTTGATCACTTTTGCATTTTGTACCCAAATCAATGAGGAAACAAAAAGCATCTTAATTGGGGACTCAATAAAATATCAGCATACCGAATTTAAAGCACGTAACCCGAATAAGCGTAAGAAAGTTTGTCTTCACCGCGGTTGCATAAACAGCGTAATAAGAGATATTGACAATTTAGACTGGAGAGTGAGGGCCGTGTCATCCTCACCCTCGTAGTTGAAAACGACATTCACCGAATCGACACAATCCCAAACGAAAATGTATATCGAATCGGGGATCTTGACAGATCAGCTAAAGTTAAAGCGATAGCGATAAAAGTAGCGGTAATTGGGATTATTCCAGGATTAAACGCGAGTCTGAGAATGCAGTCAATGTCAATTTATAAGAATGAATGCCTAAAACGATTGTATCAGCTAATGGGTTTAAATTTTATAACTTCTAGGTCGATTTTCAAGATCAACCAACCCTTTTTCATAAAGATGTCGTTCATTTTAGCGAAGTAGGTCATTCACGATTGGGAAGAATCGTCGACAAAAGTATATGTGATCTTTATGTCATGGAAGGCATTTTCCTCCGAGGTTCGGCTGAACCAAGCATAATAAACTCTACGTCGGCCGATACACGTGAGAATTGGAGTCAGCGAAATGATCATGGCCGCCGAGAAATGGTCGCTTCAACTTGAGATACATTTAAATTGCTTCTACCCAAACGTGCGAAGCATAAAAATTAATTTATATTTTGCCCAAATTTAAGCGTTAGTGAGATCGGATGACTTTAACATGAATCTAATACTCTCAACGGGACTTTAAAAGAGAATTTGACATTGACGGCTACAGTCTTTGCAATCTAGATAGGAAGCGATCAAGAGGGGGGTCCTAACTTATGCGAAAACAAATATAATCTCATGTAGGGTCAAAATAAAAAATGAGAATTTGGAAACAAAATTGTTAATGCTTGAATTACTGACGTGCAAAACTAGGATTAACATCATAGTGGTTTATCTACGGCAAGTTTTAATCAAAAGAAAGGATAGGAAGGTCTTTGATTGTCTCTCCTCTATTATTAGAAGAAACACGACAATCATCTGCGCTGATTTTAATTTTCCAAACATCGACTATGTAACGAGTGCGAGCTATAAAGAGGGAGAAAAACTATTGAAATGCGGGCATAATCATTTATTTTTTCAAAAGGTCGAGAAACCAACGAGAGACTAAAATATCCTCGATTTGTTTCTAACCACGGCTGAAAATTTAGTACAAACCTCTAAGTTGGGAAGCCGCTGGGGAAAAGCGACCACAACACGATTATACCGATATAAAGGCAAACATATCCTTAAATGACAGCTACTAACTTATTCAGTTGTTTGGAACATATAACTTTGACCTGTTTCGTGACTGTATACTGACCCACGCTTGGAATAGCTCACTTTTTAATTATGGAAACACGAGATATGTATTCAGTGTTACATCGAGTAGTGCTAACGGTAAAATCTGATTTCTTTAAACATTTAAGAATAAGAAAACGTAATCTATGTAGAGCGCCGTGGTTGACTGTCGAAATTTTAAACTGTATACAAGAGAGAACTCGTCGATATGTAATACCCCAAAAAAATCAACGTTACGGAGTCAAATCGAGCAAATTAATTATATATGGAAGACAGGTGAAGAAAGCTATTAACAGAGCAGTAGAAAAATTTTCCTCGACTTTCAAAATCCGTTTGTCACAGCCCCGCATGAGAGGTTTTTGATAGGTTGTTACCTAAAATAAAAGGCTACGGAATAGGATGGAAAATTCTTAAGTGGATTAAACACTGACTCGCCGATCGCTCACAGAGGGTAGTCTTAAATGGGATAAACTCAGAATGGGTCCCAGTAACCAGTGGAGTTGCCCATGGGTCAGTTTTTCGCCCATTATTTTTTTTAATATATATATATATATATATATATATATATATATATATATATATATATATATATATATATATATATATATATATATATATATATATATATATATATATATATATATATATATATATATATATATATATATATATATATATATATATATATATACAGGGTCCTTTTTTTACATGTCTTACATTTGAATTTTAATAAAATCAAGAATAATTTTGTGATCACAATGGAACTTTCATAAGTTGTTTGTATAGTTGTAAGTTCTTTGTCATAAAATGGCTAATTAATCATCTATTATTTCAGAAGTTATACCAGTTTTAGTAAATCAGTCATTTTTTGCTAGAAACGGCAAGCGTAAAAAGTTTTGTTAAAAAAATTATTTTTGGACTGTTCGATTCTTAGCAAAATTTTCGCGAAAATTGTAAAGTAAGAAATTTACTAGCGTCATAGTCATTCGTAGACTATAAAAGGAGAAAAAATTTCTAACCAATATCATTATTAAGAAATTTTTCAAACTGAAAATATAGAATCTCCTGGAAATGATTGGACGAAAAAATAAAATTGTTGAAACCTTCTTCAGATGCAACTGTTCAGTGGTTTCAACACAATGACGGATTAGACGTGAAGGAGCTGAAGACGTGTAGGGGTGCGAAGATGTATAAGAGAAAAACTTCCTTCCAAAAGCGAGAATATAGATAGCCCATTAAATTACCAAGTCAAGACAGACTTCGCCGTAGCGTGACGGCAGAGTGCCTGCCTCTGGATTCAAAAGACCCGCGATCGATCCCCAAGTCCACAATTTTTACGAAGAAAATTGTCGAAGAAAACGGAGACCACGAAAAATGCTTTAAGGACAACTCAAGAAGACTCAAGATAAATGGATCGCCTCCAGAAGAAAACGGAACCCAAGGAAAATGCCTTTAAGGGCTAACTCGTCTCAACTCATCAAGAATAAAAGAAGAAATCATCACGACATCAGAATTTGGAAGTAATCATCACATCAAGTTAATATGAAGATACATTCAAGGAAAGAAAAAAAACGAAGATCAAGAACTAACCCAGCCAAAATTAAAGAAGAAGGAATCTCAGTCAACTAGAATATGGAGTCAGAGTCTTGGCATCCTGCTCGCAAGGCCGTTTTCTCCAGGTGTCTGACTAGGCTCCTACGGACAGACCAAAATAATGGGGCCAATGCAAATTCAGCTGGTCAAAAATGATGTAACCAAAAATGATGTAATAGGCAAAATTATCACTAGAATTATCATTATTATTTATATTATTATTAGAATACGAATTAAAATCACTAAAGAAGTGAATTCTCATTACAGTATATTAATATCAATTCACTTCTGACAAATTCATGTTTATAATAGCGTAATCGTATTATTTGTTTTGACAAAACACCATAACATGTAACCTATCTGTCTGCCTAGCTGCATCTCTCTCTCTCTCTCTCTCTCTCTCTCTCTCTCTCTCTCTCTCTCTCTCTCTCTCTCTCTCTCTCTTGGGGGATGTCGACGTGCTCAAATAAGCCTAGGGGTCCTTCCAGGGGTTAATACGGCACTGCTTACTCTGCTAAATTAATTATAATACTTTTTAAATTATTATAATTGGGATACGGAGGCAGGATCCTTATTATCGCACTTCTACCTGGTCTTTGGAAAATTCAAAGTCAAATGACTTTATACTTAATTAAAACATTAGAAAATTAAAATGAGGATCTGGTACTGAATTAGATAAGGCAGTTTA
This sequence comes from Ceratothoa steindachneri, assembly GCA_963969495.1. Lineage (NCBI taxonomy): Eukaryota > Metazoa > Arthropoda > Malacostraca > Isopoda > Cymothoidae > Ceratothoa > Ceratothoa steindachneri. The sequence continues at coordinate 42,776,543 of OZ018319.1, forward strand.
AAGTGATGCTAATATCCCATCAGGCACTAAAACATTTAAAAAAAGCAGAATTAACGTTTTTTTCTAGGTGTGGCTTCGCTCCGTTTATTCAACGACCAACAGCCTTAAACTACAGAGCCTAACTTGCCAAACCTTAGCTGATGAGACTCCTTTATCCTGGGGTGAAATTATGTTCCTGTGAGTATCTATTTTGTTCAGATACCGAATTCTTATGTCATCTTAAGGAAGGCCAAACAGCATAATTAGTGTTTAGGAAATCATTTCTAGGCTTTATCATTCTTAAATAATACCATTTCTAGATTATAGCACTCAAACTTCGGCCCTTTACCAAGTACAAGGCTTGAATATGGTTAAAAATATATACCATGAAGATACTAAGCTCATTTCAGCATTTAGTTTATTAGGATATGTGAGTTGTTAGGCGTAGTTGCTTAACTAATTAACGCCCACCTTCCTATATATAGGAAGGGAAGAGTAAAAAATGTTTATAATTTCACCTATATCCTCGCATTGTCCTATTTATAGGACATTCGATTGCATTTATCATATTATTCATGTATTTGTAAATATTCTTAATGAAACCTTTGAAACCTATTTAAACCTAAAATACATCATAATTACTAATATATATATATATATATATATATATATATATATATATATATATATATATATATATATCATTATTTGGGGGATAGAAATAAACAAAAACCGCTTTGGAAGTTATTTATATTTAAATTAGTATTTATTTATTAATTTAAAAGGTCTCTAGTTTCTACCAGTTTCTACCACGTCTCCATCTTTCTACTAACTTTTAAACCATAATGTCGTAGAATGGACTCTCGACGATATACCATATATAACTATTCGTTGAGGGAACTTCTTTAATTATCTTTAGAGTGCGTGGATGTCTGGCTGGCCGATATTATGTATCTTCGATATGCTTAAGAAGTGGAACTGAGCTCAAGGATAATAATATTGCTATCATTAATAAAATAGAGTTTTATTAATAATAACTATCAACAACACACACAAAACGGAAAATATTGACATAAACAGAGAATGGAAAGGGTCGTGGGGAATCGAATTAATTCGAGGATTAAAAGATTTAAAAAGGTAAAACAAATATAAAGTTAAAGGAATGGGATGGTTCGCTAAACCATTTAAAGCACAGGATAGAATTGATAAAAGGGTTAAATACTTAAAGGTAACGTTCGGCTTACGTAATTTATACTTTTAGTGCAAAGGAAAGCGACGTGAAGGAATTTTCGGTCCGCTGGCGAGTTCCAGCCGAAGGAGGGGGAATTAAATGATCCTGACGTGGCGTCTTGGGAATGAGAACCGTTGGTTTCAGCCGAAGGGGGGGGGGAATTAAATGATCCTGACGTGGCGTCTTTGGAATAAGAACCGTTTCTTGACGAACGGCTTAAAGAACAGTGGCTGTTCTACGTTGTTCTCTTCTGAACACAGGGGGGGGGTGAGAACCGTCTCTTGTCTACGGGCTAGAGAACAATGGCTGTTCTAATGTTGTTCTCTTCTGAACAACAAGGGGGAAGGGTGAGAACCGTTTCTTGGCAACGGGCTCAAACGAACAATGGCTGTTCTACGTTGTTCTCTTCTGAACAACAAGGGGGGGTGAGAACCGTTTCTTGTCAACGGGCTCGAACGAACAATGGCTGTTCTAACGTTGTTCTCTTTCTGAACAACAGGGGAAGGGTGAGAACCGTTTCTTGGCGAATGGGCTCAAACGAACAATGGCTGTTCTACGTTGTTCTCTTCTGAACAACAGGGGGGGGCGATAACCGTTTCTTGTCAACGGGCTCAAAAGAACAATGGCTGTTCTAATGTTGTTCTCTTTCCTGAACAACAAGGGGGAAGCCTTGTGGACTCGGCGTCACGAAGGCTCAAACCTTGGAACTCAAGGGATATTGTCCTTCTTCTGGACAAGTGATGGTGAATCTCGAGGTCGAGGTCCCTTGGCGCACAAGGTGAGAGAGGGTCGTGGTGATGTTTCGCGACGAAAATCTAGATCTCCAATCTGCTCTTAGTGGTAAAGTTTCCAAATAAATAGTCAAGACATCTCCTTGGCGTGGGGGACAATGGAGTGGGAGCTTCGAGGGAATGCACAGCCGAGCCTGGGAACAATGCCTTATCTGCCCATAAGCCTAACTCAATCTGGCGAGGTCGGCGCCTGGGGCGAACGGGGGAAGATAAACCTCCTTGTTTAAACATTGACTCAGGTGGTTGCGATAAGGCGCCCAGCTTCAAAGCGTAGATGCACGTGGGGAGCATCGTGGTTTTAAATAACATGTGATAGTGGTTGAAATTAACGCGGCCTCAACCCGTTCTATCACACATAATAATCTCCCCTAAAAAATTCATGGTCCCTTATTTATAGCACATTGCCGATATAAATAGAACGAACACAAATATAAACTGTAAGATTATCTCATAAGTAATGCAGCATTTTTTCATGTTCATCATTATTTTCATAATAGAAATAATCCAAAGCAGGTTGGTATTTCTTAGCCTAAGCTAAGTCTTACATTTCTACATGGCATGGCCCTAATTTTCTGGGCTATTAATTTTTATTATCATTTTTTAATTTAACTTTCCATATCATTAAATTATAATGAATATTATGGAAGTGTCATAAGAGCACATTTGCAAAGCTATGCTTTGCGAGCTTAGAAAATGCAACGATGTTAAGTTAACAGCAAAAAATTTGTTTTAAGTATACGGTGAAGGAACAATTAGTGCGAGCCAGTGCCTAAGATGGTTTCAGAATTTTAACTCGTGAAACGTCAGTCTCAAAGATGAGCGTCAGGACGACCAATTCAATTTTATCAAAATCTTTTAAAAATAGTAGTTGACGAAAATATGATTGAACGATTGCATGGAAAACTACATTCAACTCATATCACTGTGCATCGTTATTTAATGGAGATAGGCAAGGTTTCACGAATGAGGCAAAAGATTCCTCACGACCTGTCTGAGGTACCTTTGCAACAAAGAATCGACACTTGTCCATCTCTCCTTTCTCGACTCAAAAAGGTTAACCATTTTTACTATGATATTTCCAGGAGACGAAAGTGGGTTATGTAAAATAATATCAAACTTTCTAGAAAATGGATTAGTCCTGGAGAAAAAACCATACCCCAGCTGAAACAAGAGCCTCATCCACCGAAGATTCTGTTTGGTGTTTGATAAAAAATGAACAACTTAATCTATTTTGAACTTCTTAACCCAAATCAGACTATCCTCAAAGTGGTTGTACAAATTATCCAAGAATCAAATGGAGAAATAAATACATTAATAGACATCAAACCGACTGACAAAGGGGTCTACCTCAATTATAACTCCCTCTTCCCTGAAAAATATAAGCTCTCTCTAATCAAGACCCTAATCCATCGAGCATATATGATATGCTCCACATGGCAACTTTTCGACATGGAACTCAAACGTATAACGAAAAAAATAATAAACAATGAGTTCCCTCAGGTACAAATCGAAAAAAAAAAATCCAAAACCCTCGATACACTTTTAAAAAGAACGAAGAAAGAACAGTCTTCGATCAAATTTTACATAGCATCACAAAATCCCAACACCATGAAATCGGAAGAAAAGTCACTCAGAAACATCCTAAAACAACACATAGCTCATAAATAAGAAAACACAAAAATAGTAGTACAATGCTATTATAAAAGCAGTAAGCTCTTTTCAAGGTTCTCTACACGAGAGCGGCGAAAAGCCGATAATCATGTAGTATATCAACTTTTATGTCCTATAGACAACTGTGAGCTGTCATACATCGGGTATACTACGAATAATATTACATCACGAGCAAACTAACACCGATACAAAAGCAGTAAAATACATGAACATCTTAATGGTACCCACAGCTGGAATAAAATCCTCAACATTTCAAAACCATCTACAGATCAACAAATGAAGAAAACTTGAAGATTGCTGAAGCAATTCTCATCAAAGAAAGGAAGCCCGTATTAAACACGAAATGGAAGAACTAAAAAACTGGTTAAATATTTTTCATTAGGTTCGCATTACAAATAGTCTTTAATAGTTACAATTTTAATAATAAAAATCTGTCTTTAATAGTATCGCATATAGATTGGGGAATTAAAAGTGTAGATATTTACCTGTTAATACACATAATCATGTCTGTATAATGCATGTACAATATATCCCGTTATGTATACATAACTAGTTAGCCCTTCCGGTGCAGCTTTTACCCTTTTTCCCTTGCCTTCGTTTCTCATTAACGCTAGCCTCTGAACGGTCACCTACCTGCGTATATGATAAGCCTATCCCACCATTCCATTCATACCTGAACACTTTGTATAAAAAAGGTGGATCTATTTAATTTTACTTAGTATGTTCTGAAGATACGATGTGTAATCGTGAAACGTCAACTCATAATAAATAAAGCTATAATAAAAGCAAGTTGCATTTTTCTATCCACAATCATCTTAAAACGCTTGAATTTCAACGCAAGAAAGATTTTTCGAAAGCTGCAAACCTAAACCCACAGAGCAGTTAAAACATGGTATTGCAAAAAGATGGAGAATATTAATAGAAACTGGTGGATATTATAGTACTTGTTAAATTAATAAATAATTAATGATTTAAATATAAATACCTTCAAAGATTTGTTTGATTTCTATCCATAAATTAATGATAAACATGAAAATAATGTTGCATTACTTATGGGTCTCCCTAATAGAAAACAGTCATAGAACGTATACTTCGCCAAATGACAGAAAATGCTCCATTTAAATTAAGGAAAATTTTCAGAAAAATATAATATTTTTTTCTAATCGGTAACAGAATGTACTTGCATATAAAAAAAAGAAACCTAAATAAACTATTTCTCTAGTTTTCTTTGGTAGATAGTAAATGGCGCTTTTTGACTGGGATAGCAAACGAAGAATGAACGTAAAAAGTTGTCTTAGATATGTATTTAAAACATGGAAACGTGGATTCATAAAGACGTGATCTTACCGGTAGTTCATACTTCCATACCCGTTCAGCGATACGCTGGTTAATTTATAATCCGAGAGGTATTCACAAAGTTCACGGAAAGCTATAATGCTAGGTTATTTTAAATCTTAAGAGTAGTTTATAAAAAAATGCTTAAAGAAATGACTATGGCCCCTCTCATAGCTCAATTGACTTGGTTGTTGTGTATATATAAATTTCAATTAGCTTTTTAGGCCTTTTATTTAACAGTATTTTCCGTGCTTCTTTTGAACACCATACATTCTTTGTACTTTATCCTTGAATTAACTAATACTTATAGCTATCGCATTTTATGAAGCTCTTTTACAGTACGATATACAAGCACATTCGCTCCTTTGAGTCCGGTCTACAACAGAACCTAACCTACCCAAACCTAAGCGAGGTACACTAAAGAATCAATGTGTTTGTAGAATGCGCTTATGTGCTTGCTATGGATATTTTTAGACTTGTTTATAACATATTTCAGTATGTAGCATGGCAACCGCATTTTAGTTTCTCCGAGAGACGTCCTCAGATGGCCTCTCTCGCATTGGGAAAGTTGCCTTTCGCGAACGATATTTCTCTAGCAAAAATCCTCTGAGAAGGAAAAGGGTGCAATCTATCAACCCACTTATCTCCACTTTTTCACTATGTCCAAACCCCTCATCGGAGGGAAGGGAGTATGTATGTATATACACGAGCCTTCAAGAGACCAGGGGAGAGATGCCAATATACGTCTGTCGTGATATACGGCCGAGTATGTATGTACGTTTGTTCCGTACATGAATAACTACGTTCCACTTTTCTCTAAGGGTGCTTTACAGTGATCCCTCATTTATCGCGGTAGATTGGTGCCGAGACCGGCCGCGATAACTGAATTTCCGCGAAATAGGGACACCATATTTGCAGTATTTATTTAACGTGTATTTGGACTTTTAAAACCCTCCCTGTACTGTTAACAACCCACCCATTACAGTACAGTACTCTATTAATAACAGGGAAACGCTTTTTAGGCCGAAGCGTATCTGAAACTTAGCAAATCACGCTTTGCTAGCAAAAAAGGACGTTTTTTTAGGTTGTGAATCACTGGACTTTCCTGGTTGCGGATCTTCTACGTCGTCTTCGTCTTCTTCCTCTCCTTCGTGGTCGCCACTGTCGTCCTCAGGTTCTTTAGCTGCGAAAGTCACGTACAGGCTCCTAGCTTTTGTTTGGATGATGTTCGTATCCAAGTCTATGTTCTTCTTTCGGCAGTCGGTTATCCATACGGCCAAAGCAGCTTCCATACGGATGATAGTTTTATTACGAGCCGTAACCACTCTCTTCGCCGGCTTATTAAAGGTGATGGCAGCCGTCTTCCTAATGTTAGTCTCGTCTTTCTTGATGTAGCTAACGGTGGATTCGTTCACGCTAAAATTTCGGGCGACGGCAGCGAAGGTTCTCCCTTCCTTCAACATATCCAGAAGTTTGTTTCACTTTCTCAGCGATCGTCATCATTCTTCGTTTGCGTTTAGGCTCAGTACCAGCCTTGGAAGAAGCAGCACGCTTGGGAGCCATTGCATGGGGCAAAGTTCAACACAAAGAAACAAAAAAAATCACACACAGTACAGCGTAAAGTAGTATAGTAAACCACTCGGCGAGAAAGCTTGAAGCGAAATGGCCGCTACAGGAAACAACAGGATACGCGGGTACTGTATGCACATCGCATTCTAGATGTTTGTATTTTTTTTGTCATGTGAGTTACAAGTTCAAATACTCCTGTATATGATTTTTTGCTATTTTACGCTTGTTTTGTTGTTCGTAGACTAGGAAATAATATTTATTATTAATATTTTAATGGATTTAATGAAAAATTTTAGGTGTTCATATATCGCCATTTTTCTAGAATTTTCCAGAAATTCCGCCATATATTTTCCATATAAATATTTAAAAAATCCGCGAAGTCGTGAATCCGCGATAGTTGAACCGCGAAGTAACAACAACAAGGAGTAACAACAAGGAAAGAAGGTACCCTAGGAGACCTTACGGTCCATTCAAAGAGGGTACCTTTGGACTAGCAATTGAGCGGGCACAAGGCTGCTCAATTGTTTTGCGTCCCTAAACGGCCACTTTTCAAGACTTTGTCTAGTCTTGACTTGAACTGGTCAACAGATTCACTGTTGAGAACTTCCACTGGAAGTGCGTTCCACATACCGCAGATAATGTAAGTGAAAAAATTTCCACACAGATTGAGGTTGTAACGCTTCAGTTCAAGTTTGAAGCCGTGATTGCGCGTTCTGTTCTCACTCAGTGTGAAAATATCCCGATAGTCAACATTGTGGAACCCTCGAAGTATTTTGAAAACTTCGATGAGCTGACCACGCTGTCTACGGGTTTCCAACGAGAACAGATCTAACTCCCTTAGTCTATCCTCATAACTTTTATGTCGGATAGAGGGAATCAGCTTGGTTGCCCTGGCTTGTACGCGTTCCAATCTCGCGATGTCCTTTCGCAATGAAGGACTCCAAAATTGTACGGCATACTCCAGGTGCGGTCGGACAAGTGAGTTGTACAGGCACAATACAATCTCCTGGTTCCGATAACCAAACTGGCGCTTAATATAGCCTAGCATCCTTTGGGCCTTTTTCTCCGCCTCAATGCACTGTTTCGAGAACTTGAGGTCACTAGTAATAGTAATACCCAAGTCCTTCTCAGTGTCACTCGATTCAAGAACAGTGTCCTTAAGGATATACTGAGATTGGGGGTTTCTGTGGCTGATATGCATCACTTTGCATTTGCCCACGTTAAAAGGCATTTGCCACGTTTCCGACCACTCCCCAATCTTCCCAAGATCTTCCTGCAGGCGGGCAGTATTTCCATCCTTTGCAACGTTCATACCAAGCTTGGTATCGTCGGCAAATTTGGAAATCTTCGCAACCATGTCACCGTCCATGTCGTTGACGTAGATGATGAATAGTAGTGGTCCCAGGACAGAACCTTGAGGCACCCCGCTAGTAACGGGCACCCACTCAGAAGACTGTCCATTTACCACCACCCGTTGCCGTCTGCCACTTAGCCAGTTCTCGATCCAGCCGGCTACCTTTCCGTCTATGCTAAGCGCTCGCACTTTCCCGTGAAGGCGGCGGTGTAGGACCTTATCAAAGGCTTTCTGAAAGTCTAGGTAGACCACATCCACCGCCTTGTCCCGATCGTGCTCACTGAAAACGAAGTGGAAGAATTCTACAAGGTTCGTCAGGCATGACCGTTGCCTTCGGAAGCCGTGCTGCGAACTCCTCAGTAGCAGGTTTGACTCTAAATACGACGTCACTTTGTCCACCATGATGCTTTCCATGAGTTTTACCGACTATCGAAGTCAGACTGATAGGTCGGTAGTTCGACGGTTGGTTACGGCCTCCTTTCTTGAAGATAGGAGTCACCTCCGCCTCACGCCAGTCTCTAGGAACGCATCCGGTCCGGATTGACATGTTAAAGATAGCGCACAGATGTCGTGATACTTCATCGCACACTTCCTTCAACACTTTAGGTAGAAACCCGTCCGGTCCAGGGGACTTATTCGTCTTTAGGTCAGCGATCTTTTTCTTTATTTCTCCTTCGGTGAAGTCCATTGCCTCCAGCTTTTCCCCTGAGTAGGACTCCGTCGGCTGGGGAATGGGACCACACTCTTCAGTAAACACTGAAGAGAAGTAGTCGTTGAGGAGGTTGGCATTTTCTGCATCTGAATGCTTTAATGTCCCCTCCTCATTCCTCAAAGAACCAATCGTTCGACGGATTGGTTTACGGCTGTTCACATATCCAAAAAACTCATTGGGATTCTCTTTACAGAGTCTCGCCACTCGGAGTTGCTCAGACCGCTTAGCCGCCCTTATACTGGACTTCACTCTCCTGGCTAGCCTCCGGTATTCGTCAAAGTCACCCGAGATCTTCGATTGCCGGTACACATTTCTCTTCTCCCTAAGCAGTTGCCCGATTTCTCGATTAAACCACTTTGGTTGAACAGAAGACCGACGGGGGCATTTCAGAGGAATAAAACGCGATTGAAGACTCATGAATGTGGTTTTGAAACTGTTCCAAGAGTCTTCAACAGCAGCGCACTCTTCTAGCCTCGCGTCAGTCAGTCCCGCGCGTAGACCTGCAAAGTCTGCTCTTCTCAAATCCAGTTTCCTTGATTTACTAGTTGCAGGCTCTGCCTTGGGGACTTTGACTACAAATCTAATTAGTCGGTGGTCACTGCCACCGAGCTCTTCGCCAACAGAGAGGTCCTCAACGATGTCATCTTCAGAGGTGAAAACCAATTCAAGGATATTGCCTCCTCTCGTTGGCTCTCTCACCCATTGAGTGAGGAACTCGTTGTTCGTGAACTCCAGGAGTAGTGCGTTCTCGCCACAAGGTTCTCTGGTTTCCCAGTCAACTTGTGTGTTGAAATCACCCATGAAGATACACACTCTGTCTTCGACAAGTTCTCCTAGTAGCTGGTACAGATCTCTGTCCTTTTCAACGAGTTGGGCAGGAGGTCTATAAAGCACCAGGGTCCTGTATTTGGCAGGACCTATCTCTAGGTCAACACCTAGTAGTTCATGGTCGGATATGATGTTACAATCCGTCGAGTTGAGAGTATCCTTGACATACAACATCACACCGCCACCCTCTCTGTCTGGCCTATCTTTCAGGAAGAGCTGGTAACCGGGAATCGTGAATTCACCTTCAAAATCTCGGCTTGAGGTTTTTATCCACGACTCCATTATGGCCACCATCTCAGGTTCCTCTGTTACTACGAGGCCACGGAGCTCAAGAAACTTATTCCTGATTGACCTCGCATTGAACAGAAGAACTTTGAGGGAGTCCCCTAGTGTAGGACTCCCTACGCTCTTCCGTTTCCCGGCTTCTCTGTTTTCGTGGTCACACCCTTTTTGACGACCTCCAAGAAGGTCGTTCCAGGAGTGACACGGGCATGCTGGCGCACGTCCGCTTTCGCTCTGTTTCGAACGCTCCTTTGGGTGCGTTCCACGACATCTTGAATTAGAGAGATGTACCCCGTCCCTTTGGTAGAGGTCGTCTCTACCGATAAAGGTACGATAGGGGTCCACGAAGAAGACTCCTTCTGCCGTGCAGAGATCCGCCAACCTTTTGTTTACTGCCACGTTTCTTTCGTGAGCGGTTCGGGATGGACCTCTTCTCGGAAGCATCCCAACCACCACACGTTTGCGGGTTTTAAGCCCTATGTCGTCCACGGCTCCCATCACTGTTTGGATGGTCTTACGACTGAGGCCCACTTTACCCCCTCTGAGGTAGATGTCGTTGCCGCTCACCATCAGAGCAGCAACAGAATTCTCAGAAATCTGAGCTTTCTCTGCCTCTACTCTGATGGTGTGGTTACCCCGTCCTGACAGGCAGCTTACCTTCACGCTAGTGCGAAGGTGGGCCGCTAGCAGCGGCTGCAGATCCCGTGTTTGCGAGTCACCAATGAGGGTGACCTTCGGACACTTGGTCTCTGAAGACGGGGTCTTCCTTTGTGGAAGAGGCCTCCCCTTTTCCTCTTTACTCTCCACATTCTTATCTTTCTTTTTCTTCTTTTTTATCTGTTTTTCTTCTATTTTGGGTTCTACTCTTGTTTCAACTATCACCTTTTTCTTTTTTTTCTTCGTTTCTCCTTTCTTCTTTTTCTCCTTCTCTCTCGCCTCAGCTGGCTTAGCCTCAGATGATGCCGGAATGTCCGCTTCATTACCAGGGGATTCTGAAACGTCAGTAGGCGGCGCCTCTTCTAGGCATCGAACCTTAGCTACGTTAAGGGCTTCGAGCTTCTCCAACTTTCCCTCAAGGACCTTAGCTCTCTCCTCTGAGGCTCTATAGAGGTCTTTTAATTTTTCCACCTCTCGCGTCAATATGCAAGTAGTGCAGATACTTTCAGGGCTGCATTTTGAGTAGCAGCCCTCCGGAAAGTCAACGCACCACTTTTCTAACTGGCATATTGCACAGTTGTGTTTGAGACGAACGGGTCCTTTTTTGCCTGTCATTTTGAGCGCTTTCTCTCTGTCTGAAAACTCGTGACCAATCAATGATAAAAAGGGGGGTTGGTGAGTTCTCCCAGCGTGAGTCGCTCCCGCCTATCGATCAGAGAGGTTTCGGATCTTTCAGAAGGCACGCTCCATGTGCTGCTGTTCGTCCGACCGAGTCGTCAAACCTCGGCGTGCCGTGGCTCCCAACCAAGCAGCACTGATGGTCCCCGAAGAGGCCATCGATTTCTCACCAGGTGAACAACAACGAAGCACGCCCCGTACTAAACTCCTACTAGTTCCCTTCACAACGGCCAGGATCTCGGAGTAGCGTTCAATGGATATCCCGCCACACCAAGGAACTCGACCCAAGGCTTTTTATTGGCCTGGCAACCAACATGGGAACAAAGGGCCGTCACCTCGGACCAATGCTACCATAAACACCCGTCAACGGTCACTGGGAACGGTCAATAATTACGCGCCAGGGAAGGGGTTAACGAGGCACTACCCTCATCCCATTAATCGTGCCCCAACGCCTAGGACACCTCTAGTCCTAGTCTCTCGCAACCAGTGAGCGTCGATTGGCGTTGTTTATAGAGGTTCCAAAGCCTCTCTTCTGACGCATGAGGTAGCTGCCAGGTCCTTATAGGTAGATAGAGGAAGAAAGGGAAAGAGTGACACGATAGGAGTAGGCTTTTTTGTTGTTTTTTTTCTTTTTGTATGAGTGGGAGAAAGCATAAAAGTAAAAAAAAGGAGAGGGATAGAGTAGAAAAAGGAAGGAATGACGCACTTAGTCTGGAACCTCGTTTCCGACCAAATCGACAAGGGAAGCCCTACCAGGGGTACCCAGAAGAGGTACCCCCGCCGACATAGCTCGAAAAGTCCAAGGTCCACACAAGCTCTCTTCCCGCGACAAGGGGGCGTCACCTCTCCCTCTATTTTCGTTATCAAAAAAAGAAGAGAGAGAGAGAGAGGGATCACTGTACTTCTTTTTTACTTTGGATTCTTTAACCAGGGAGGATTCGTAATATTATATATCTATTGCTATATGCAGCGTTTCGAGGATTTAATTAAACAACTAGAGCAAAAATATACTTTTAATTGCATAAAAAACTGAAATATTGAAACTTTAAATATACTAAGGCTATAATAAGAGGATCTAAATAAAAATTAATACTACCAATGAGTACTACGCGATGGTTGACGCAAAAATTCCCTTTAGTACGGAATGGTAACTAACGAACATAAGTAAGATGGATTCCTTTTACCTTTAACTAAGAGGAAGTCTGGCGTTGGATGACCTTGAACGAGAACCTCTTTGATGCGATGACTCGAGGCGTGAGGCTGACTCGGAAACACATCTGTCCATCTCTCTGAGTGAAGGATACGCTGGTGGAGGCTATTCAGGAATAACAGTTGATCCTGAGATAAGTGGGGAGCGTGTGGTGATGCTTTTTGACTTGAAGATATAAGCGAGAAGACTTTGGATGTTCAATTATTCCAATCCCTGAATTATACTTGCGGGATTCTCGATGAGGAGACTTGACCAAGAGGTAAATCTTTTCTCGAGTGGAACTTCACATTGGTATTCCTCAATGGTGAGGGATATCTCTGTTTTTATTCGGAAAACTGAGTTAGGGGGTTTCTCTGAACGAGATTGGTATGAGAGTGATTCTCTATACCGAGAGTCTACTCTTCGATGTGACAACAGGAACAGCCTCGGGAAGAAAAATCCCGCTCGGTTCCACTTTTTCTTGATTCTCAGCTTGCCTCCGTGACTCGTCTTCTTCTCCTGATTGCTACCTCGATTCTGTCTTCATTTCTCCAGATCGAACTATATATACGTCGATTATCCCTGGGAGGAGGAGAGGGGGATGAGGGCCCACCTTTAAGCCTCTCGCCTAGGGCATCACTTTTCAACGTTGTGACCATTACCCCTACTGGTTTAAGTCGGAGAAAGTGAAATTTCGTCTATTTGGCGAAAATAGACATAAATACTCGGAGGGGACAGTGAACCTGTTCATAGATTTTTATTCTAAAGGCTATCCCACCCTCCTTTGTTTATATTAACGGACTACGAAATCTGCTGATAGTACTCCTCCTTTGCGAGCGATCTCGAGGATTTTGGGGACAGCGGGGCAAAGGAGAGGTGCGGAGGTAAAGTAGCGGACCATATGTCCTAGTTATCTTGATTTCCCCACATTTCCCCCCTTCTAAAGAAGTTAATGGGGATGAGAGAACTTAAGTGCAAAAAAAATAAACGAAAAAAAACATGTCTTGGAATTCAATTCCAAGTCCGACTGTTACCGTGAAAATACAGTGATTAACCATCATACTAAACTAAGGCCTATTGACATTGTACGCACACGCGCGCACGTACATAGGCAGGTGAACGGCGGATTTTAACCTTGTTTCGTAAGTCCAGGCAGTTCGGATCACACAACTTAATTTAACAAAAAAAAATATCGATTACAACAAAGAACAAGAAAAAGAAACTGAATATTAAGCTTTACCTAGTCAGTTAATTCCTTACACAAATAAATCTTAACACATTAATATCTACACAAAAAAAATGGTCTTAAGACAAAAGAGAGTTTAATTAGCCCTCTGTCGTAGAAAGGCCCTCTTTATGTTTTTAGAGTGCTAAGAGTGCTAATATTGTTATTTTAAAGAAGAGCCGTTGGAAACACGTTAGGATATGGAGAAACGCTCAAGAATTCCCAAAAGAAACTTATATTTTAACTTTAACAATTTAATACACAAAAATTAACCATTAATCACAGAAATACTCCAAATATTATAATACACAATAATAATTCAATTAGTTTGACCCTCTAAAATTGGTTAATTACGCTACACACTTCAATATATAAGATTTAAGCTTATAGACTCTACTGGAGTTTAAATACCTCAGGAATGTTATTGTCGTCACGACGAGTGCTGACCGGCCAGATGTAGGTGGGCGAGATCACGAGGTAGTTTGGCGAGGGTAGCAGCTGGGGGGTCCACACGGTATTCAGGGGATGTTCTTCAAGGACGAGAACAATCGTGGTGCTTTATGCGGCACTAAGGTAGGCGTGGTCTCTCTGGCGAGAGTGAGTCGAACTTGGTTCTTAAACCAAGTTAACTTAAAGTTCAGTGTGACCACCGAGTAACGAGCTCGAGGGGGAGCTTTTCTCCTTCGTTACTTAATCCCTCATGGGCGAGGACTGAGCTCGGGGAGAGTCTTCTTCAAGGGCAAGGATCGAGGAGGGGGGGGGTCTCTAACGAGAATACGTTAAACTTGAATAAGATAACTTAAAGGTCGGTTTGGTAACCGGGAACTAGCTCGAGGATGAGCTTCTTCTTAGTTCCAGCCTTCCTCAAGGGCGAGGATAACGGACCGGGGGGGGGGTCTCTGACGAGAATAAGTTGAACTTGGTTCCTCAACCAAGTTAACTTGTGAGTTTGGTGTGGCCACCGAGTAACGGGCTCGAGGATGAGCCTTTTCCTTCTTCTTTTCTTAATTTCTCAAGGACGAGGAATACCCCAGGTGTTTAAGATGCACCAGGATATGAGGAGTCTCTCTGACGAGAGTAAGTTGAACTTAACAAAGTTAACTTAGCGTTCGGTTTGATAACCAGGGACTAACTCGAGTATGAGCTGCTTCTTAGCCCCTTAAGGTAGGTAGCCCTGCCTCTCTTGCAGGGTACTTCTTGGTCTGGCGAGCCAAGTAATCTACCTGTCCAGTCTCGGTAGCCCTGGGTCTTAATCCGTGGACTTCGTCACCTGGAGACTGACGTATTCTATTAATCCAGTCTCGGTAGCCCGGTCTTAATCCGGGGACTTCGTCACCTGGAGACTGGCCTATTCTACCAATCCAGTCTAGGTAGCCCGGTCTCAATCCGAGGACTTCGTCACCTGGAGACTGGCCTATTCTACCAATCCAGTCTAGGTAGCGCGGGGTCTTAATCCGAGGACTTCGTCACCTGGAGACTGACGTATTCTACCAATCCAGTCTAGGTAGCCCGGGCTCTTAATCCGAGGACTTCGTCACCTGGAGACTGACGTATTCTACCTCAATTTTCCTCGGTGTTTCTTATATATATCTCGTCACCCCACTGGGGAAGTAATAAGAAGGAGGGAGGCTTGAGGACGGGCCCAGGAGGGTTCTTATGCCAAACGGTTTTTCTCACCAAGTCTTACATCGGCTCTTCGTTAGCCTTCGAGCTTGGGAGAAACACGTCTCCAATTTCTTACTTGACGTGAAATTCAATCTCACTCTACTGGGGGAGATCTTGCATTTTACAACCTTTCGGTCTTTCATAGCGACGACTTGCGCGGCGCTGTGGTTATGCGCTTGACCCGACGGTGCCGGGGCCGGATGTCTTTGCGGTAATTGCCTCGTGACTCCACTGCGAGAGAACGGGGGAGTGACGATTCTCCTACACCCTCTGCGGGGTTTCGGCTCAAGTTATCGGCTATACAATTATCGGAGCCTTTTATATAATTTATGGTAAATTGGTATTTCATTAACAATAGGCTCCATCGCATGAGTCTGCCGTTCTGGTTTTGCTGTTACGTAAATAGGACAAAGGCCGGTGGTCGGATTTCACGTTAAACTCACGCCCTATTAAATAGAACTTGAATTTCTTTAGTCCCTAAATTATGGCTAGAGCCTCCTGTTCTATAGCTGCATACGCCCTTTCTCGAATCGATAGTTTTCGACTTGCATAAGCTATGGGAAAAGGGGTCCCATCGTCTTCATATTGCACCAGTACACAACCGATTCCTTCTCCACAGACATCGGTGCAGATCCCAGCTTCCTTTGGGAATTGGGTAGTCGAAGGATGTGGGCTGAAATTAATTTTCCTTCAACAGCTAAACTGGAAGATCGCGTTTGAATTCCATCTAACGGGGTCGGGGACAATTTTCTTTAAGAGATTATTAATGGCTAACTGATTTTTACCTATTTCGAATCCCAGATACGAGATTGACTCATAGGCGAGATAGCATTTAGAGAGTCCGACAGTTAATCCGTGCTCGCGGAGACGATCTAATAAGGTTCGGAGTGAGTGTACGTGTCTCTCCCATGTACCTGTAGCCACGTACACATTGTCGAAATAGAACGACACGTTGCTCAAACCATCCACAATTCGACGGATCATCTGATTATAGTTACTTCCTGCCGTAATCAAACCAAATGGCAATAAGGTGAATTGCATCAAGCCCTTATCCGTTGCAAATGCGGTTAGCCTCTTAGACGCGTCGGCTAACGGGATTTGGTGGTAGGCCTTGCACAAATCCATTCGGAGATGTATTTGACATCTTCGAACAGTTGTAGGCTTTGATCAATTAGGGGAATAGACTCAGAGTCAAAAACGGTAACTCAGTTAAGTTTGCTGAAATCCACACACATTCGAAAGTATGGTCAGGTTTTCGGACCATCCCTATCGGCGAGCAATAATCGGAGGACGAAGGCTCGATAATCCCCAACTGTAGCAGATTCTTTACTTCTGCGTTAAAGGCGGATTGAAGATGAATTGGGAGGGGAATAAGGTTTGGATCTAATGGTTTCTTGTTTCTTCAATTTGATCTCATGAATAAACCGTTTGGAGCACCCTGGTTTCTCGGAAATTACATCGGGGAATTCCTTCAATAGGACGGACAATCGGGAATTTCTGAGCGGGCCAAGGTGGAGATTCAAATCTAACTCAGTGGACGGGTCATCCTGGGGAAAGGATAATGAAGGTAGAGGATACTCGTTATCTGACTCTACGCACACCGTGTTAACCACCTGAAGAGGTTCAGATGGGTATAAAGCTTCCATGGTTCCTTCTTCATCCAGCATCACAATATTATTAATACACGCATGGCGGTGATACGTCCTGAGCATGCTTATGTGATACAGTTTATTGCCTGAGGGAGTTTCAATCACGTACTCAACGGGGTCACGAGCTTCTATGACCGGGAAGTGACCTTCCATTGGGAGAGTAACTTATTTGTCTCTGTAGGCAGTAGTAACAATACTTCTTCGCCAGGCTTTAATTTTCGAGCTTTTGCTTTTAAATCGAAATAACTTCGGTATATTTCTAGGTTGCACTCCCCGTTTGAGCGGGCGAACTCTGCATATTTCTCGAAGCGTTCCCGCAGCTCGATCACATATGCGTAGGAGGATTTAACTTCTTCATCTAATTGAGGATTAGTGAAGAGCTCCTTAAGGATGTTCATAGGTCCTCGGACGTTACGTCCGTACAACAATTCGAAGGGGGCAAAACCCAGAGTTCGTTGAGGGATCTCTCGGCACGTGAAGAGGGCGACTTGTAGGCACCGATGCCATTCTCGCGGCTGAGACTGACAGAGCTTTCAAATTTACCCCCCAAAATAGCTTATTTTCTAAAAGTGACTAACCACGTTATTATTAAGTTCCGGAAGTTGAAAATGGCATCGATGAGCATTATCTTAAGAGTTAGAAACGTTTATATATTTTTAAACTAAAATATCGTAATTGTGTTAAAACGAATCTTATAATTAACGCTGTAATTAGCTCGAGGTATAATTTAATGAATAAATACTTTCTATGGTACAAAAACGATGCACTTCGAATAGAGAACAACGGTAGCGAGGGAAAAATGCTGCTTTCAGTTGTTTTCTGTGGAAAAAAGTACTTCTTGTACTGTACTTCCTAGCTTGAGGTGGCATAAACCTTATCACCTTTCGGATTGGTCTTGAGTGAACCCTAGGTTCTTTGTTTTTCCTGGTTCTGTAGTTACTCGTATGTATTATTCGAGTGTGTAAGGACTGAAAATGTCTCGCAAAAAACTGGCTGATTCTAATTGGAACGTCTGTGAATTTATTTTTGCGACTAGCGTAACTTTAATTAAACCATTTTAACCCCCAAAATCTCTAAGTTCAGTTTTGTCCCTAAAAATAGGATTTAATCATTCAATTTTACCGTATAATCAGCACACTTTTTTATTTTTGAAAATTAGTTGTCAGGGTTCGTCTGCAATCAATCGATTCTCAATTTCGGGGGACCTATTAACGAAAATATATTTCCGAGATTAAGATTATTGCAATGTTCTTTTAATATTTTAAGTTTTATTAGGGGATCTTAAAGAATTTTAATGTTTTTATTTAAAAAATAAACCTACAAAATCTCCTCCGAGGTTAATTTTAACAATTACAATAACATATTTCGAATGGTAAAAGGTCAGATTATTAGGGTTAAGTTGTTAATATTTTATCAATTTTTGAGTGCCATAAGTTCCCGCCCCTTCTCCATCTCTACAAGAATATGTCATAAACATGAAGCTATATTTCCTGCTGAATCTTTCCATGGTACCGTCACGTTTGCTCTTCCTCCTTTATGGCTCATTTGTGCCCTGATCCTCTTATGACCCTTGTCTTTTGAAATGAGATTTAAGATTTGAATTGATTAAATATGATTTTCACCTTAATTATTGACGATAGTCTTTAAAATTTCAGGTCGTACATACTTTTAACTTTGTGTCTCGTGGGTATCGGATTTCTGTATGATAAGACAACTTGCGATAATTGTGAAGAAAGGAATGGTATGTATTTTTTGGTTTATCAAATATTCCTATAGGGAATTCAGTGATAGCTCACTATGTGCAACCTGGCCTACTAGTAAGTGTCAGTAGTTGAGCAAAATTATTAAGCCACACCACGCATAGTTTCCATGTAATAATCCGTGGCTCTGGGCCAAGGTTACCCTCTAGGTCTCCACTGAGAACGGCCTAAAGAACATCAGTGTAACTCTCTATTGAATTCCATACTCCAAACAAACATATTTGTGTGAGTCTAGACGTGATATTCTTTCACCTTTTATATAAAATGTAACTTTTTAATGAACAGCTCTATTGTTTTAATTCAACTCACTTAAAAATATTGGCCGTCTTTCTTCAAAGATCGTAACGTATCTTTTTGAATTAATATCTCGAGCTCAACAAGGTCTGATCCTCCAGTGTTCTATGATTTCGCCAATCCACATTAGCCGATTATCTATTTTCATGGAAAAGCCTAACCAGTCAAGTAGGTGCGCAGATTCTCAATAGGATTAAGATTCGACTCTTGTCCAGACAATGGATATTCCTTTACTTGTATTTTTCTGTTTAATGTGCGTAAATCCTTAGGGTCATAGACACAAACATTCCTTTACTATTAGTATGTGACCTATAACATGGTGGCCCATGTTAGTTGGGATCTAACGCCTTATTCACTAGGCTAGCGAGAGCTCTGGAGTTTTATTATGCTCTTGAATCGTTGATAGAAGTTACTGTTAATGGAGGTTTAGATGTAGTTCTTTGCAACTGGTGTTCTCGTAGAGAAATGTGACTGAGCTATCTCAGGATTTCTAATACCCCTTTCTTCGGTTAAAATAATAATCTAGATTATAAAAAACAGAGGCAAAATAGAAAATCATGGCTTGGTATGGCATAGCATTTATATCTAGAAGTATTCGTGTTTTGAGGTGATCTATCGAGAACGCTCACAATTTACAAGCTTTAAGAGTAACCATGTTGAAGCTGATGGATTATTAAAAAAATAGACCTTAGCTTGGGTCAAAGTACAGCATCCAAACAAATATAGAAAAATAAACAAGTTTAGGATCCTGATGGAAGATCTATACGGATTAGTAAAAGGTTGGTGAATTAAATGAGTAAAACAAAATATGTACTTTATTCCGAAGATGAAATAAGGTGAATTAATAAAGGTACGATGGTAATTTTAACAATCAATGGGAACAAACTGAATGTTAAATAAGTTATAGAAAGACAAAATTTAATTAAAGGTACAGAACTTCTCAATCATGGAATAGATATTAAAAGACACAGAGGACCAAAAAAAAATGTAAACACAAAATAGTATGAATGAACCGCATAGAAGTATCGAAATATAAACGCGGGTATACTCTCATATGTACATAAACGATCGAATGTGAAGTTTATGTCTTTCCACACATTTAACCTGCAAACCTAAATGTTTCTTACAATACATCTGAAGAAATATGGATAGTTAAAAATATAATAAAATAAATGAGTAAACTTTTTCCTCCTTCTTGGACAACTGCAACATGCAGACTAACTGACTGCCTGCGTATACCGTCATACGCGCTCTGGAGGACAGTAAAAGAGGAGAAGAAGCTCAAACGCTGATTCAATGTATGTACGATTTATAAGCATATGTAGGTGCACTAATACTCTTAAACTAAGTCAGAGAACCGCAGATAACTTTATTAATTACCTTTGTTATCACGGTTTAAAATTAAAAAGAAATGCATTTTACTAAGATTAATATCAAGCAAATCTGTGACGGATAACGAGAATAGTCCAGCATTTTGACTTATATGCTAAAGGGAACACTTCTTAAATATATAATGTTGCTGAATTTGAGATTTAGGAACTCTACTTCTTTGCTCACCATTGCAATCTAGGTCTATCCACCATCTCATCAGACAAATAATTTTGTGAAAAAATTCGATCTGCTCACATTTTCACACACTAGATAGGCTGTTTGTTTGTTTGTTTAAGTCTAAGGATTAGCAACACTAGAGTTTGATCTAGTCTTGCAATCTAAACAGTGAACCACAGATGTGAAACATGGTGGTCAATCTACATGTTATTCGTTGAGATGTTCGGAAAAGGGAGATTTTGTTGTCTCTTAACAAACTTAAAACAAACTTGTTTTGCTTTTCTCTCTTTAAGAAGATTTACGACCGTAACCATCGAAAATGAAGCTCTATTCCGCAACTCAAAATAAATAGTGGAAGGAAATGTTACCAGTATCTACATACCTATACCATACAAAATTATGATGGGGAATCACCGAAAGGAGTAATGAAACTTCGAAATATTCTATAAAAAGGTTACATAATATGGGCGATAAAGGATTACCCATGTTAAGGCCATATTTTTGCCCTCTAGGCAAAACAAAATTATAAATCTTGTTAAACTTTGTGTTACTGACAATATATTTATCAGTGATATGGGCTTTTTTCCGTCAAAAATATGGGCTTAGCATGAGTTAATCCTTTATCGCCCATATTATGTAACTTTTTTATGGAGCATTTCGAAGTATCAGTACTCCCTTCTGTGATTTCCTATCATAATTTTTGTATGGTATAGGTATGTAGATGATGTCATATCGATTTGGCCTATAAATAGTTTAAACTTATTTGACAATTTCCTTAAAAATCTTAACGACCTCCATCCCACTATTAATTTTAAAGTAGAGTGTGAAAAAGATAATTGTATTTCCTTTCTTGATTTAAAAATTGATAGAGTCATTCACAAAATTATCTTCACTGTGTACCGAAAACCAATCCATTCTAACTCATATATCCATTTCTTTTCTCATCATGATATTAACATTAAGTGAGCCGTTGCATAAGATATGTTTTTGAGAGCACTTAGGGAATGTGAACCTTGCTTTCTAGAAGACGAGATTACATATATAACCTGCAGTTTCATCGAATTAAATTATCCCCTTCACGTGATCAATGAAAGTTTATCTAAAGCAAAATCTACTTATTACCGTCCTAAAGATAAAAACAAATTTAGTAATACGAAATATCTATCCCTCCCTTTTTCTCCCCTCCTCAAAGGAGTGAACAAAGTTATTTCCCCAAACCTAACCACATTTAAAAAACCTGTTTCTATCCTTAAATATTTCCCTTCGACCAAGCCCGTGGTTCAGCCAAATGAAGCAGGTGTATATTTAATCCCGTGTGGCTCTACAAAGTGTTCCTCATTTTACATAGGAGAGACCGGAAGAACCTTAACAAAACGAATTTATGATCCTTTTAGGTGATGTCAGACGAAGCATTACCACATCCAATATTTTTAATCATATTAGCAACTTCAACCACCAAATTGACTATTAAAAGGCACAAATCATATATAATTGTAAAGCTTTCCGTAAAAGAAAAATAGTAAAATCTATATTAATGGGAGAAATTTCCAATTTTAATTTGTCAGATGGGCAATTGAAATGCAGCCCCCATTCCCGTAACCTCATCGTAAACAGCTTAGTCAACAATCTTAGACTTACACCCCCTGATTAATGACCTATTTCCCCAGTTTTGTGTTTCTTTGTAGTTTTTTCTTTTTGTTTTTTTCTGATTTGTACGCTATTTATAGACTTTTGTAAAAATTGCATTCTCAGTATACGACTGAAGAGGGTATGATAAACTAAATACTGAAACTAGTTTCGTAAATTAAACTTTTGGCTCCTATACAGTGGTTTCACTATCATATATATATATATATATATATCTATATATATATATATATATATATATATATATATATATATATATATATCTCAATTAAACTGGAAGATTTTTTGTCTTACGCGTAGCAAGTGGTCTGAGGGATGGTTTAATTGAGATCAAAGCGGTTACTCACTGCCTCAGTGAGCATGGTTCGAATCTCACCCCTGTACGAAATTTTTACGAATTATAAAATAACATTTCCAAGGAAAAATTATCCTGTTTTTCTGTTTCTTGCGGTGTGCTGGATCATTTCATCATTCTTTCGCGTTCATGAAAGATTTATACTATATATATATATATATATATATATATATATATATATATATATATATATATATATATATAATTCCTCCAAATAGACAAGCTTTTAAGGGACTATGAAAGAGACAAATTAATTGGAGGAATTCGGAGGAATTTTTATTTCTTCGCGTAGCCGAGTAGATAAAGGCTCACTTAAATTGAGATCAAATCGGTTGCTCGCTGTCTCAGTGTGCTTGGTTCGAATACCACCACCCTAGTAGAGATTTTTTTGAATTAGGAAATAACTTATCCCGAAGAAAAAAATTATTCTGTTTTCTCTTTCTTGTGGTATGGATTCTAAGATGTTAAGCCTCGCTTTATTAACCTCTTTTCTTTTAATAATGGTGTTATTAACGAGCATATCTCTCGTTAGGTTAATATTATGTACACTCTCCATATAGTTCTTAGGCCTTCCGCTTTGTAGATGCATAGTTAACCGTCTCGAAAGTGTGGTAATTTTCATGCCAATATATTTAGAGTTTTTATAAAGCTTATAGTCTTTATGGGGCAGATGAACTCGTAAACTATGTTGATTGACTTGAGATTCGAGGAGTTTAGGCAGATGTTATTTTTCATCAAAAGATTGCTGGCTTTTGTTGTTTTATAATAGATGATGAATTGGATTTCATTGGTTTGATTTTTAACCTTGATGTTACGGTAAATAATCTCCTTGATCGTTTTTCATATATTTTATAGGCCGTAGACATCTGATTTCTGTAATACACTTTGATGTTGTTGACTTCTGCATGATTACTTTCAGCTAAATCCTCATGTTTGTAATGGTCATTTAAAAATAATTGGAGTTGTTTGTCAATCATGCTGTTTGAGAAACCATTATTCACGAGTATTCGCTTTACTCGTGCAATCTCTTGGTGGAAAAGTTCCCACGTAGAGCAGCATTTATAAGCTCAGCGGATGTATGAGCCGATTACGCTTATTTTGTACCTTTTAGGGCATTCAAATTCTGCATTGAGGCATCTTCCCATGTCCGTTCTTTTCCTAAGTACTTTAGTGATTTAGCTGCCATTGATGTTATGAACCTCAACGTCCAAAAAAGGGAGTTTATTGCCCGTGTTCAATTCATAAATGAATTTTAGCACGGAGTTCTCCTCAAAATGTTGCTTGATGTTAACGAGATGTTCTTTGTTTTGGACGTTGATGTAAATGTCATCTACGTATCGGCAATATGTCTGTGGCTTATTTTACATGATGTCCAATAATCTCTCCTCGAGTTGACGAATGTAATAGTTGGCGAAGGTTGGCCCTAAGGGTGACCCCATTACCACTCTATCCACTTGCGTGTATAGATTACCGTCCGGTGTCCTGAATGGCGCTTCTAATGTGCATAAATGTAACATGTTCCTTAAGATGTTTAGGTCAAGATTTGGAGGAGACAATGTAGGATGGTGGTACACGTTTTTTATAATGATGTCGATGGTCTGAGCGATAAGCACGTTCGTGAACAGGCTTTCTACGTCAAGGGATGATATTAGTTCTGACGGTCTTTTAGCGTGGAGTATGTTGGTGAATTCCTCCGTGGATTTTATGCTATATTTCGAAGGGATGTACGGTTTTATTGATGCATTTAGAGTTTTAACTAAACAGTACGTAGGAGTCGTGACCTGAGAGATGACGGGCCGCCCAACCCATTGAGGCGGTGCTCGCTTCCTCAGTGTCAATGATTCGAATCGCTTTTCGAAAAAAAGGTAATAAATACTACTGTCAGAAAAATTTATTCCGTTTTCTCTTTCAGTGGGATTTATTGCATTCATCTTCATCCTTCTCTCGCGCTACTTTGAGAGATAATATATATATATATATATATATATATATATATATATATATATATATATATATATATATATATATATATATATGTATATATATTTCTTTATACATTTTAAGCTTGTTTTTTTGTCAATTATATTGTTTTGCTCCATTATAGGCTGAAGATGAACATAGCTAATGTTCGAAATGTTGAGAATTATACATGTTCCGAATATTGCTTCTGGCTTTGACTTGAAAACTAAAATCGAGGTTTCCAAAGGATGTCCCAATTTTCTACACACATCTATATATATATATATATATATATATATATATATATATATATATATATATATATATATATATATATATATATATATTATACTCATTTCAAGTATAAATTCCAGAGGGAACGATGTCGAAGCGAAAACAACAATTGGCGTATAAGCCTGATTTTCTGAAATACGGCTTCGCATTTCTGATGGATAGATCAGGCAATGTCCGCATTTATTTTGTTTAGCGTCTGCAAGTCCTTGCCAATGAATTAATGAAAGAAAACAAACTGAAACTTCACCCCTATTCAGTTCATCAAAACTTGATTGAAAAGCCACTAAGTTCATAGAAGGATAAGGAAGAAAGGTAAAACGAAGTCGGATTGACGCTCCTTCAGGCTCAGTCTTTCCCTTTAAGAAAGTTTCCTAGGCATCCTTCTAAGTGAAACCAGCAACATTCGTTCTAGTGAAAAATACTTTGTGGAGCAGATGTAGCTAACAAATTTGAGTCCGTACCACTTTCTAACCGCAGCACAAAATTTCGACGTGATCTCTTATCACTAGATATTTTGTATCTATTAATTGTGGCAATGAGAAAACCAGGTAAATTTTTATTACAGATAGATAAATCTGTGGACATTGCTGGCGAACCTCAACTCATGAGTTTTGTGAGGTACAGAAGAGAACAAAATTCTTGAATAATTTCTGTTCTGTAATGCTCTGTCCACCATCACCACAGGAGAAGATATCGTTGTGATGATGGACAGGTTTTTCAAGCAACATTACATAGACTGGTTGAACTTTTTTGGCTGTGTGTACTGATGGATTGCCTTAATGATGGGAAGTCTAGTAGGTTTTGTCACTCGGGGTTAAAGGAGAAAATCTTGATGTCATAATAATTCACTGTTTCTTACATGGGGAAAACTTGGCCTCTAAACGTCTACAGCCAGACTTCCATGTTGTGCTGAATGATGTTATCAAAATTGTGAATTTTATAAAGGTCAGAGCTTTGAACTAGCGCATCTTCGGTAAAATTTGTTAAGATATGAGATCACATCACCAGGACATACTTTTTTACTCTGAACTTGCTTGGTTCCGCTCATACCTCTCCTCCCGCACTCAGTCCGTCGCGCTCGATAACCTCTCCTACGAGCCCGCTCCCATTCATTTTGGGGTGCCTCTGGGCTCAGTCTTTGTCCCCTCCTCTTTCGCATCTACTTACTTCCTCTTGGCTCCCTTATTCTCGATTTGGGCCTGTCCTTCCACCTCTATGCTGATGAGACTCAGATATACCTTTTCTCATCCCCTGTGTCCTTCGCTCAATCAATTACCAAGCTCCTTTCAACCTACACCTCCATAAACGAATGGCTGTCTGCCAACTTTCTCAAACTTAACCACGATAAAACTGAAGTACTCCTTGTTGGTACCGCTTCGAAGGTGGAGAAATCTAAAGCTCTCTTCCCCTCCCTTAACCTTAGGGAAACCAATGTCGCCTTTTCTGTTACCATCAGTAATCTTGGTATTATTTTCGACGAGCAACTCTCATTTAAACTGCACATCCATCGTATCTGTAAGTCTTTCCTCGGTTTCCTCCGTAACTTTTCACATGTTTGATCCCATTTTGATCGACGAAGCCTTGAAACTGCCTTTCATGCTTTCGTCACCTCACGCTTAGACTACTGCAATTCTCTTCTAGTGAATCTCCCTTCTTCGTCACTTCACCCCCTACAACTAGTTCAAAACTATGCTACCCGGCTCCTCCTTCGCCGCCCCCGGTTATCTCCTGTGATGCCTATGTTACAGGAGCTACACTGGTTACCTATTCGCTTCTGTACCCACTATCAAATTCTTCTCATCACCTACAAGGCCCTAAACTTCGAGGCTCTACTTTATCTCTCGTCTGCCTTCTCCCGTCGCCAAACTCCTCGGGCACTCAGGTCTAACCTCGCTCCCATCCTGAACACTCCTCGTTCTGTCTTCTGCTCGATGGGTGACCGTTCTTTCTCAGTTTGTGCTCCTAGACTTTGGAATGCTCTTCCTGCCGAAGTCCGATCCTCTCCCTCTCTTGCTACTTTTAAACGTCTCCCGAAGACTCATCTCTTCAGAATTGCCTTCTCTTTCCTGTAAACTTTCTCTACATTCGCTACACAACCTGCTCTCTGTGAGGGCTAACAGCCCTGAAGGGCGCATTATAAATACTTATTATTATTATACATTATTATTATAATGCCCGTTGGTTGTCTCGAGGCCGCATCCTTGGACTGGTTATTGAACTTAAAACTGAAATAAAAGTTTTCTCCAAGCGAAGAAGCATAAGCTAGCCCACTTTTCAAAGGTGTTGTTTGAGTCGCAAATTTAGCATATTTAGGCGATATCTTCAGGCACTTGAATGAATTGAGCTCAGACAAGCAAGGCAGAAATCAGTGAAAAAACATCATTCAAGAAGAAACTTGCACTTGCACAGAAAAATTAGCCACCGAAAAAATAAATGCTCTTCCAGAACTAAGGGTAGTGCTGCAAGATTCATCAGAAATAGAGCTTGCTAACATTAAATTGTTTTTCAAGATTATTTGCATAACTTCAGGAGGAAATTGACAAATATTTGCCAGAAAATGTTAATGTATTTCAACACCGCTGAGTCATAATTGTGTTTGGTTTTGAACGTCTGTGATATTGGAGAAGATATCTCAGGATTTCAATAACTTTTAGGTCTCCAGGAAAATTGGGTACAGAAGTAACGTTGTGAAAATCGCTCATACTCTGAATTCTGGGTTCAACTGAAGGATAAGCCTGTTCTGATTCATTTCCCACCACATATCTCTGTGAACAAGGATTTTCGTTCTTGTGACGATCAAGACTAAAGCAAGGAACCGTCTGGATCCTCCAGATGATCTGCGTTGTTCTCTCTCAATCAACATCAAGCCAAATCTGAGGAAACTTGTCACTAATATGAAAAGACATCACGATAGTCACTAAAATACTTCTTTTCAGTTTTCCAATGAAGTTTTCTCGAAGAGGCAAAAGAAGTTGCCAGCCAAAATTTTATTTTCTTTGCTTGCTTTTTGTTTCAATAAATTACATTTATATGAAAATGTGCCTTTAATATCCTTCAATCAACAGAAAAATATATAATTATATTTTTTATTAAATACCAGTGAATGTCCGTAAAATATATTGGATAAAACTAAACGTAGAAACACTGAAAAAATTATTATATCTATCAGCAGTCAATAGTAGTTGAATAGTCAGAAGGGCTCATTCATGAAACAGTATTATAGTTGGCAGTCAAAAGTTTGCTTATCTTTGTTTGAGTATGAAGATTTGCCTCCAATTTTCTTCAATCAATATTATATTTATTAATTAGTAACCATTAGTAAAATTCAGTAAACTTTATTCAAATGGATACAACTAAAATAATTAACTAATATTCCATCCTTGAGGTTCGGCAAGCCAAAATTAATTTGTGTTCAGGGTCAGGGTAAAAAAAGTTTAGGAAACACTGGTGTAAGGAGTTTTATTCAAACATCAGCCCCCCCCCCCTCTCCCCGAATATTTTGATGCGAAAAAATCTTTGAAACGGTTATAAACTATTTTATAAAATAAATTCTATAGTTTAAACTAGAGCTAGGCAAGTTAATGAAAAACGTTAGCTTGTTAACCGTTATTCCACTAATTAACTCCGTTAATGTTAATTCGCTAATTTTGCCGTTAAATTAGCGGAAATTAATGGTTAATCCGATGCTTTTTAAAACTATAATTTAGCTAATCATTAATTTGATAGCCCACCGCTAATTTTTTACTCGCTCATTTTAGGTTTTTACATAATAAAACTTTTTGTTCCTTTACACAATGTACTTTAAAGTTAGAAAAGTTTTATTAAGACCACCAAATATTTAAAATAAATCTAGTTAGAATTAAAAATTAATAAAAATGTAAATGACATAATCATACAAGTGGTTTATCACTACACCTCTACTTCTTTAAGTCCTTCCTCACAGGCAAATGCTCGTTTCCCTTCATAAACATCAACATATTAAAATTCTCATCAGACAGCTTGGACCTCTTGGATCTGATGAACGCCTTCCTCAGGGAGAACAGGTGCTCGACTTAGCCCCAGGAAAAAAACAGCTGAGTCGTACCTGAAAAAGTCAAATAATATAAAAATTGGTTATATTTTTATGTTTCGATTGATTGGAATAATACATTATGAGTGAATAAATACAGTGCGGGTGAATAATAAAGTATAGGTAAATGAAATATTAATATTTAATAATAACAAGCGAAAATCGTGTCCTGCAAGCTGTCTACCAACTTGCTGTGCTCTATTCCTGACCGACCTTTTAGAGGCCCTTGTCTCATGCGTTGACTTCCACTCGCTTCTTGTGTTACTTGTCATCTTCAGGGCCTCATGGTTAATGTGCTCCTCTACCTTAGCCACCATCAACTTCTTGACATACTCCTTCTTTCCCTTGATCCTGTCATATTTTCGCAGCCAAAGCAGACGAAACCTGATAAAATAATGTTTAATTAAAAGTTACTGATTAATAACTTGGCAGATTATACTAATAATTATAGGAACGAAGAAATTTCATCACAACAATTAGCTAACAATATATAGTTCTAGCTAATAACGATAGTGAGTTTACTACCTATTATAGTAATTAATAAACAACTATATTGTTGCATCTAGATTTGAAATTTTAATTTTTTAACTTGAGATAGAAGCTAGCAGCTACCAAGCAATCATCATTTTACAGGATGAGATCAAACTTCTTCTTAATACCTTCCACCATGGCATCTACCAGAGGATCCAGGGAGGCCTGTAATGTGGTATCACAGAAAGGTAGGAAGCATCCCAAGTAGGCATTTTTATTGCCTTGCAATCATGGCAAGAATGGTTGCCACTGGCTGCATAACCACGCCATAATCATATTGTTCTCTTAAATGGACTTGTTGAGGCAGAGAGTCATAGTATACATGCTATTTGACCTGGTGTTGTTTGGAACCATCAGTCTCTTTTTGAGCAGGTTGTAGAGAGCATCATTTTCGGCGACTTATGCCCTAGTGGGTAGTTGCCAGATGGGCTCCATAAAATTAAAAAAAAATAAAAAATATGTAGAGAGCATCATAAATTACTGTGATGTGATTATGAATGTTCAATAGGGCCTTTATCATGGTAAGGGCTCACTATAAGTCTTCTAGAAGATGGCATCTTCTAGGGCCTCTCAGAATCTTTGGAGGTGACCAAGTTCTACGTGTTCGCCCCACACTTTATATGGCCTGCCAGGTTGGTTCTGATCTCCTCCTCCGCACTGCCCTCTGTTGCCATGTCAACCAAAGACACAAACTCTGCCTGTCATTTTTGTCCTCTTCATCAGTGAGCAGATATTCTAGTAGAGTATCCTGAGGGTCATTAAGGTAAACCTGATTTCTCACGTGTGGGGGGGGAGAGGGGCAGTCAGGAAAAAAAAATCCTCTTCTGTCCAAACTGGCTCAAGGCGTTGCAAACCTTTAGTGCGTTGCTTGTTGTAGTCATGGTGACTTTTTCTCTCAATGTGGAAGTCAACATAGATCTTCTTTATTACCTAAGTACGAGGGTTGGTCAATAAGTTTTGCGAATCGGTAGGGCAAAACAGAGGAAGGGGGATGGCTGTTTCTGGGGGTGTTATGACAAGTTATGATAAGTCAGGAATTACAGCCGCACGCTCCTGCCTCGTCTATTTAAGAAGCAGTAGCTGATCGCAGCTCGTCAGTCACAAATTTTTTAACAATGCAGAAGGTTGAGCACCGTGCAGTGATCAAATTTTTTACCAAGGAAGGCAAGAATGCAAAAGAGATCCATGAACGCATGGTTGCAGTGTACACCGACACCGCCTCTTCCTATGTAATCATTGCTTGCTGGAATAGGAAGTTCCGCCATGGTCGTGAGTCTCTTGAAGATGACCTGCGTCCAGGACGCCGGTCAGACGTGACCAACGAGGACAATGGAGCCCATGTGGAGAGGATGATCCTCGAAAATCGACGGGTCAAGGTCGAAGAAACCGATCGAGAACTTGGAATATCACATGGAAGTGTTATCAACATCATCCACGACAATTTGGCCATGACCAAGGTCTCTGCCCGTTGGGTCCCTAGAAACCTTACGCCCCATGATCGAATTCAACGTCGTCAAAGTTCGGAGGAGCTGCTGCTCCTGTACAACCAAGACCCGGCGGTATTCGAGTCACGCATAGTGCCAGGTGATGAAACGTGGGTCCATCACTTGGATACCGAGACCAAGCTCACAAGCATGGCCTGGAAGCACAGGGGCTCTCCGACTCCCATCAAGTTCCGGACCCAACCCTCAGCCGGGAAGATCAGGGCCACCATCTTTTGGGATTCTTAGGGAGTGTTGATGGTGGACTATGCGCCTCGTGGAAGGACCATCACAGGCCAATATTACGCCGAGGAACTGTCTGGTTTGAAGAAGTGCATCCGTCAGAAGCGGCGCGGCAAGTTGACACTCGGTGTCCTGCTCCTCCACGACAATGCCTCTGTCCACGAGGCCAGAGTTGCACAAGCTGCCCTGCGTGAGTGCGGATTTGAGGAGCTCAACCATCCCCCTACAGTCCAGATTTGGCCTCTAGCGACTACTTTTAATTCCGCCAGCTCAAGGCTGCACTGCGTGGACGCTGGTTTGGGGACGATGAAGATGTCCAGCTCGCCGTCGAGGAGTGGATTGAACTTCAGTCGGGAGATTTCTGGCCGTCGGGAATTCGAAGCCTCAGGCACAAGTGGCGTAAGTGCATTGAAGTCGAGGGTAGTTATATTGAAAAATAATGAAACACTTTTCCTCATATCTCGTTTCCTTATATCCGAATTGCAAAACTTATTGACCGCTCCTCGTAAGTACATCATAGCTGTGTCTTTCCTTTAACCTCACACAGCCCACCATGCCACGCCATCTCTGTTCGATGTTTTTTCCAATCAGCAGACTGTGCTCCTCAATTACCCCTTCTTTGTTGGTGTTTAGCAGTCAGTTATTGTCGCAACCCATTAGACCTTGCGTAGAATATTGAAAATCTAAAAAAATCAGCCTCTATTGTCATTAGAATTTACATATAATTTAAATCATTTATAATTAGCGTATTGTCATATAAGATAAAGCTTAGATTGATTTTTTAAATTATTTAATTTTAATATTTTATTTGTAAAATGGTATATTACCTTATTTGTTTCTTCCTCTCGTCGTATGACTCAATAATTCTTCTCCACGAGGTCCTTCTGGAGGAAATCACTTTTATGGGATTCAGGACTTTGGTATTCTTCCTGAATCAAGAGTATTCCACCATCTGTAAGGGCTACATGCCGTAGACGAGCAAATCAACAAGTGCCATGACCACATAATCCTGGGAGACGCCAGCGCCAGCGTTACCTATGCCAAAAGCCTAGAAAATAGACTACTGGCGATGTTGCTTTACTAGCTTCCTGGCAGTAGGTGGTGTAAATCCAGCACTGAAGATAATTAGTCTCGAGAAATGCCTCTTATTGCAACGATTAGATGCCTTCCTGTAATCCTCATCCACCTCTGTTCAGTTTACAGGATGATTCTTCTTGAAGTGGCTTTTAATGTTGTTGCTACTTTTAAAAATATAAGTGCTGCTCTTTGTTTCCTCTAGGACACAAACTTCTCAAGATGCGGCCAGGAGTTTTCAGGCAGCACAGACGTATTTAATCACATGTGCCTTGCCGACATCATCCTCACTAGCCACAGCAGTTTTGGAGCTGTCCAGTGTGTCTTAGCCGACTTCAGTTTCACTTATAGACACCTAAGAAAACGAAATACACTCTTGCGATGTATATGATTGAGACACTATGACTACGAATCTATGATCATTTAAGTTTGACAACTTAAATGACAAATTAAAATTTTTCTGACCCAAACTTACATGTAACAGAAAATATATGACGGATTCACGGAAATTAGCACAAATTTTAACAGAACTTAACAATAATTCGTTAACTTAAAGAAATAATGGATTAACACTAAAAAAATAGCTCCATTATTAACGGATTAACGATTTACGCGTTAATGCCGACCACTGATTTAAACTGGTTTCATTTATCCGCGTAGTTTAAAAAAACTCCCTATCTTTGTTGGAAATCTAATAAAATAAGAAAAAGTTCTATTTAAGACTAGGTATTGGATTAGCAGTCATTGTTAAGGAGGGCATTATGGACACTAGGCTGTTGCTTTGGCCATGTTTGTCCTTTTCACTTTCTTTTTATTTACTCCATAATATCATTTTATATTTAATTTTATTTCGGCTTCTAGTGTCAATTAGCGAATCCTTATTTGCAATTACCGAAATTTTCTGACCATTACAAAGAGCAGTACGATATCGCAAGACGAGGGCTTTGTTTCCTAAGCAACCCTTGCTAGCCTGGTAAGTTTCTGCCCTTTTCTATCCAAATGGCCATTACAGGATTTGAGTAAATATTGCCGCACGTTGCCTTGCCTACTGGATCTCTGCAAAGTTATGCCTCTCTTATATTTCCTCTTTCAGATCCTAACTATCAGAAATAGGCCTGCGCGAGCTGTGAAAAGAAAATGGTATGGATTTTACCACTTGTCTGGTTTCAATTTAAGGTTAATGTGAGATCCAAACTACTGTTATCTACAGCGTATGGTAGCTGCTGAAAAGGCGAACTGCGGAGAGATTCCATTCAGCAACCATATTTATCCTGATATGGCTTAACTTCGCTCTAATTGGAAGCGGTGCCTTTACTCCACTAAGAGTAGCCCGTGCGCGAAATGAAATTGAGAGTTATGATATTATTATATAATCATGACAATGCTTTTATATGGCGCTTTTCAGAGCCTTGAACCACCGTAAAATGCCTATCTAGCACTGAGATAAGGGTTTAAGTTTCCTCTGTTCAATATTAATGGTGTGCATTTCTGCCAACATCCACGGCTCCACCCCAACCGGAATTTGTTCCTAAACGAGGATCGTCTGGATGTAAAAGAGTTGCACCGTTTCCATGGTCTAGCTTTCACCGTCGCTTCACATGGGAGAAAAAAACAGCATCCTTTAGGCTCACTTGCACATGCGCTATGGACATTCTTCGTCCTGCGACGTTCAGCACTTTGCCTGCTGATAAGGTTACCGTCCAATTTCCTACTGCTCCTTAGTTCACTCGAAGCTAGACTACAACTGCGAGTTTTACGCATGCGCAGCCGAGTGTGAATTGCGGCAGGTATATTCTATCCACAACACGTGTCTCCGTTTGGCAGCTAGTGCCTTCAGCACGTCCCCAAGTGAAAGTCTTTTTGTCGATGCTGGGGATATGCCACACGCTCAGTCTCGTATATCGTGTATTGTGCGCTTATACACAAGATTCCAGAGTCTTCCTCAGACGTCAATGGCTTTTATTTCATATGTGGTCGAACTTAACTCTACCTATGGTACCGAGAGGCGCAAATCACACCGTTAGCCTTTTAAGTTTAGGGAAAGGCACATCCTCCCAGAAATTGATGTAGTTCTCAGGGGAGTAGCGCCTTTGGTTCTGCCCAGGATACCACCCTGGAGGGTACCAGTTTTGACATTTGTCACCACCTGTCTGCTACCAAAGCTTCTACAGCGCCAAGAGTATTGCGTTTGAGCTTTTTAGAGCACAAAGCGTGTCACACTGAATCCATGCCAGTGTACACGGATAGCTACAAATCGTAAATGGGAATCGGCTTTTACGCTGTGCCCTCTATATTAAACTCGACGGGACTCTACCAGGCGCTGCAATCGTCGTTACGGCCTAACTAGTTGCAATCCACCACTCGGCACGAGATATTGAGCGTCGTGCCTAGTTTGAGGCTAGATAATTATTTATAGCGACTCAGAGAGCGCCCTGATTGCTCTCGAAATATTAGGATGTCTGCAGCACCTGGTTCGCATAATTCGTGACACCACGGCTGCCTCGTGCCGGATCGATGTCGAGATTGTTTTCTGTTGGGCTCCTGAACATATAGGGATTCTCTAAATAAACTTGTTGATGAGGACATCAAAGAGTCCACGAAGAATTGAAGAAAGGAGTAGCATTTTGGTATTTTACACTCTAACTATCTATCAGGAATCAGATCAACGCTCCGGACTGCCTGGCAAAAAGATGGGAGACAACCGACGAGCAGCGAAAGTTGCGTACCATTGTGCCACAACTGATGCCGTGGTCCTAGCATCTAATGCCTCGACGGCTTCAGATCTTGTCATCTCGTCACCAAATCAAATACATTCAAGGCAGAAGTCCCCCGCATCTAAGTCGGCTGACGAAGGAATGTACGGAGAAATAACACTATAACGCCTATTTAGCTGCAGATGCACATCTACTGCCTGGAATGAGGTATCTAGAGCAAAGAGAAGAACAGAGACATCATGTTGGGTGTAAATGGCTCATCTTCATGCCCGGCCCCCATCCCGTGGTGGTGAGGTCGAAAACCCCTTATACACCGGGAGGGTGGGCAGTGGGCACACGCCCAGAATGGTCTCCTGCAAAAGGATAGCTAAGGGAGAACGGGAGGGGACGAGCCTCCGCAGATCCTCCCAGTGGGCTCGGAGTCCCGCGCGGCAATTTGATTGAAGGAATATCCCCTCCAGGGCTGGCTCGGCGGAGATGATGGGCACTCTTTGAAGAGAAGACCCTGACGAGAATTGCCATAC
Source organism: Ceratothoa steindachneri (assembly GCA_963969495.1). Taxonomy (NCBI): domain Eukaryota; kingdom Metazoa; phylum Arthropoda; class Malacostraca; order Isopoda; family Cymothoidae; genus Ceratothoa; species Ceratothoa steindachneri. The sequence continues at coordinate 42,811,851 of OZ018319.1, forward strand.
GATTCCCGGAGGCAAAACTCCGGGCGCTGTTGGCCGGAAAATGCGCTGAAGGTGCTGTCGCCTTCGAGGACTTATCGGGCAAGGTTGGCTCGTAATGCGAGTCTTTTCCTCCATCCGCTTCAAAGGCCAGGGTGCCTCCTTTGGAGGATCCACCGCTTTCGAGTCACCCACCCTACCACTCGGTGTTGTAGGGTTTCGAATTGGCGTGGAAATGACCTTGCCCGAAGGCCTAGAGGAAAGAGGAGCCGATGGTGTTTTTAGCATTGAGATATAAGACTTTCAATGTAGCACCGGGCACACTAGGACAAATTCCCTTGCCTCGCGAATGAAAGACGATCCTGAGCCTGAACAGCCAGGACTTCCTTCTCAAGGAGATACGCACCACATTATTTCGAAGACACGGGGTGTGGCTTGCTTTCCGCAATTGATACACTTGGCCCCACATAATTTGGACTTATCGCGTGCTGGCTTGAAGCAACTAACCCAGAGTTCGGATAACCCCGAATTTGCACGTCTACAGGAGGGATTCATTTAGCTGAAGCGTTGGCGGTAGTAGCATATCCGTGGCAGTAGCACAAATGCCTTCACGTGGTAGCGATACCAACCGGCACGGTCGAACCGTCACAGTCGAACGTTACAAAGAGTGTAGCAGTGGGTCTCGAATCCCTTCCTTCCTGTTTTTTCATCACACGCTCGACTTTGACACATCCATGGTCTGCCAGCTCTAAAGTGATGTCATCTATGAATAATCCACGAGTTCGCTCATATAAACTGCTCCTTTCACGAAGTTTATAGTAGAGTGCGGCGTCACACTTACCGGCGTGCCATCAAGTGTCAGAAGGGCACTAATAATAGGTGCCTCGGAGGGATTCAGCGCATTCGCCAGAAGGTTCCTTTCCTAGAAACGGGTCGTCTTCGGCTTTCTAACAATCACGTTTGTGCGTCCTGGATTTATGCATAGCTATTTAATGTGTATATCATGTCTCTACCTTTATGCCACGTATGCGTTTTTATGTACTTTTCCGAAATAAATGTTTTGTTTGTTTGTTTTTTTGTTTTCTAAGTTTGACTATGAATGCCAATTTACGCAGCCGCAGCCGAGGGTGTATTGCAGGACCGTTGAACGTTTCTCGACCAGTGCCTTCCGCACTTCCCCCTTTGAGAGCCTTCATTTCAATGCCGGGGAGATATCACTTACTCTGCGACATGTACAGTGAATTATTCGCTTGTACTGAGTGCGACGACTTGTGCCAAAGTGGGTAGTCGCCAGATAGGCTTCTAAAACTAAAAAGAAATTAAAAAATATTCGCTTTTACGCAGTCACTAACTGCTCTTTCTATAACCGCAGCCGACTTCAAAGCATTTTCCACCGAGAGATGCAAATAATATGACTATTTGTCGCCACGCCTCTTCCACAAACTTTCCACAGCGCCGAAAGTATTGCGTTCGACCGTTTTGAACCACACTTCGTAGCACAGTGGATTCGTTTCATTGTACACGAATAACTCCAAGTCTCAAGCAATTGTCGGCTTCCACGCCTTATTCCCTCTGTTTGAAGTCAGCGAGCCTCTGCCAGGCTCTGCGTCTGTCTTAATGGCCGACTCGTTTTTAATAAACCGTTTGGTACGGGAGCTAATGCCTCGTGCCCTTTTCAGAGACCAGGTTGTGATCTTTATCGACTCATAAAGCGTATTGAATGCTCTCTGGGCATTAGAATTTCCTCATCCTCTAGTTAGTGGTATCCGTGAGGCCACGGTTGCTGCAAACCGGGCGGATGTCGAGATTATCTTCTGCAGGTTTTCTAGACATGTGAGAATTGGGGAAAATGAGTGTGCCGATGAGGGTATCAAATGCTTCGCGAGGCCTGGGAGACCCGACCAGCACTTCGCTCTTCCTCACACCGAGTATATGGCACGATGCAAGGCAGCCTACCTGACTGTCTTGCAAAATAGAACGGCGATAGCCTTAACGTCGCTTTATGTCATCTTCCTATTAAGCCTACTACACGCGCAGGACGCTGCCCATCTGGCAATTGCCATATGGGCAGTTGCGGTAATAAAATCAACCTATGACTAGGCTATGTTGAAACAAAAAATAATACAACCAAAAAGCAAAAACAAAACAATTACAAGAGCAGTCAGCCAACACCAGGAAATAAAATAAAATGGAGGATGCAAACCTACTCCAAATAGTTAGGTATTACACTGTCAGATGTACACGAACCCGCGCCCAGTATAAGGGCCAAGCATTGGCGATCCCGCCCGTCCCCATTTTAGGACAGGTAGCAAGTGAGAAGATCCCATAAGAATGTGCAGAACAATCTCGGGCACAAGACAGACGACGCAGTATGAGCCAAAGAAGCGATCCATTAAATTTCGGGGCATTCCAATTCAGAGAGGAGAGAAAGGGACTTGAAGCCGTATAGGCTCTGGGTGGATACGTCAACCAGAACAGTCGCACTGCAATAGCAGGCAACTTCAGGTTCCCGTCGGTCGTATCCTATCTGTTTTTCCAGGCAGCCTAGAGGGCTGACCTGATTCCTGCCATATAGGCAGAGTGAGGAAGAGAGAAATGCTAGGAATGACGACTCTTTGGCACCCTCGATAGCGCGCTAATTCACCGCAGCACCACCATTTCCATGAACCCAACAGAAGATAATATCTATATTCGCCTGGCTTGCGGCAATTGTGGCGTCATGAATACCGTGACACTTGGGATGTGAAGATTCCAATGTTCTAAGAGCACTCCAGAACACTTTGTGAGTCGCTATAGAGCATGATACGGTCTCAGAAATTACACAATGCATTATTTCTCACACTGGGTGGTGTATTGAAAACAGCTCGGCTGTGACGATAGACGCAGTGCCCTTTAGACTCCTACTGAGTTCAAACAGAGGGAAAAATGCGTGGAAGCCGGCCTTCTCTTCGGACTTGGAGCCATCCTTATACAATGGCACAGTTCCCATGGGAAACGAAGTATACTCTAAAAAGGTCAAAAGCAGAAGTTTAGAGCTGTAGAAGCCTTGGGTGCAGAAACGTGGAGAGACGTATTTAAAATTGATACCATCCAGGCTGGCGTTCTGGGCAAAACCAGTAAGAGCTACCCCGAGCTCTCAAAGGACGTTACTAGCTGTAGGCCCACAGGGCTTAGGTATTACTGGCGTTTCTCGGTGGTATAATCACCTTCAAGATCTGCTTCTGAAGCAATGAGAGAGGTTGCGATTGAGGGAGAAGTCAAGCCGCGCATATGAGTGTATAATGCATGAGGGAAAGTAATTGGAATCCCATACATCAACCAGAATTCTCTGAATTGCAGAAGTTCGGAAGACACTGGTTGCCACAAGAAGACAGGTGTCGTGAACCGCGTCCATCTTCCGCAATTCTACCTCGGTTGCATATCCGCCAAACTTGCATCCGTTGTCCCTTGAGTAAATAAAGGAACGATAAAACAACAAACTGAAGCACTATCAGCAACCCAAATGCTGAACGTAATGGAACTAAAAAGGTCCATGGTGCGTATCTACACCATGGGTCTTCCAAGTGAGGCATCGTCGAAAACATGACAAAAAAGGACGAAATCCACCATTTCAGGGAAAGCGCAGTGAAAGAAAAAGTCCGATTCTGGGTATAATTGTGGATGGCGTCAGAAGCTACCTTAGCATTGGCAAATGAAAACCGAAAGCTGTGCGCCTCGGCATAGGGAGAGACCAATGTTAATGCCTTTTAGACTCGACTCACAATAGTGACATCTGAACGCCACCAAAAGATCGAAAGGTCATCTACGTACCAAGAACACCTAGCAGCACTGAGCTGATGTGAGAAATGCTCAATGCATAGTTTGAACTCAAAGACACTTCCCTACCTGACGCTATCCTTTTTCCCCAATTGGCTGGAGAGGGCTTTCCTCCAACCATACGCGGAATCAACGATCTCGTAGAGATTCAGATATGAAAATTGGGAAGCGTCTCCTCACCCCGATCGTGTGGAGGGTCTCCATTATACCGCATCATTATGTGGTATCACAGGCCTTCTCCAGATTGAAAACACCTTGGTGTAATGTTGTCTGTTAAGGAAGGCTTACAGATAGATTTTTCAGGCCGGAGCAGAGCATCCGACGTTAAATGGAATATGCGTAAACCGCATTGTGCATAATACAGGCGGAATATTCTGTTCACGAAATAAAAGCCTCCTAACATTTACCAAGTTCTCCGTCAACTTCCACGAGTAGAAGGTTTAACAAATCTAGCAAAAATGGACTGCCTCGCTCACCTAAGTTTCCAATCATGGTATACGTGAAATCGTTCGGACCAGGGCGGTATCTTCTAAAGAAGCGGGAGAAGAAGGCAATTCAGCGTAAATCTCCTGTTGAATGGATTTCCGCCTCTAGAGGCAAAGTCCAGTCGGGGGCCTTCAGCGACACCACGATGTGCATTGAATGCTGGCAGAGCAGCTTTCCAGGTATAGATTGCGTAGAAAAAAGGTAGCTCTTTGGCTACTGTGCCCTCTCCTTCTTGTGTTGGTAATTAGGTAGAGAGCTTTATTTTCTGTTCACAGAAGGTTCCGGGTTTTTTTTTGGGGGGGGGAGGTTTATAAGCACAATTTATAAGTTTGGCTTTATGATGGCTGATTTTAGCAAATTTAGTTATCTTTCTCGCTGGAGAGCAAGGAGTCCAGTGCCAAAATGGCAAGGCTTCAAGAACTGAGTAATAGATTGGCTGTCCAAGTGTCCTGGCCAAAGAAATATGGTAAAATCTGTAGGTCACATCCTTTAGGGTACAATCATATAATTAGAAAAGGAATCGAGAGTAAGATTCTTTCAAGGCTCCCATGACCTGGAACAACTACACTGCACTTCACTTTCGGATCAAGGTGCTACTCGGGAAGGCAAAACTAAACGGGAAATTCCTGTGTTAGTCGGCATAATTGCTCGATGGAGTTTTTGCCTAAGTTAATAGCCAAAATATGCCAGATAAAAGAAAGGGTGATATTCCAGTTCCCAACAGAAATATAGAAAAAAATTAACCACCCATCGAGTGAACTTAGCTGCAATTGCGTTAAAAATGTTTCAACTCCGCTGAGAAAGCTGAATGCATGTCAGTCACAGGGAATGGATGGCTCTTTGTCCCAGATATGGTATGAAATAAAGTCTGGTAGCTCTTCCCTCTCTCCAAAATCTTCAACGCATAGCTCGAAAGCCGCAAAGTGTCGTTGGGGTGACGATCGGCTGACATGGAAAGGAGACTTTAACGATGCTGACAACTACCTCTCCATAAGATTGACTTCCATTGTCTTTAAACTAACAATCTGAGGGGATTTTAAGCGGCCCTAATAGTGGAACAGCTAGAATAGAGTAACTTAATCAGAAACTAGCAACATCTGTTTTGTCGAAAGAGTTCGCGTCTGACGAACTTGCTTCAAAAAGGCCTTTGATAATATATACCTCACATAAAGCTTACGTCGTATGTGCGTTTGTTGGGAATTGGGGGTAAATGCCAGAAATCAATATAAAATTAGTAGCCGAAGAAGCTAAAGGCATCGTGGTTGGTGGCCAGGCCTTTAACTGATTATGCACAATTCTTAACGTACTTCAAGGACCCTTAAAAATTAGTGAACATAATCTCCAAGATTGCGGATGACGCCATCTTAGTGGGTGTGTATTGTTAGCTGAAAACGTGGAAAGCCATCAATCTGATCTACATGGACAAACTTAGCAAGGCCAAATTAATGTATATCTAATCGCGAATTATGTGTCAAAGTATACAGTAAAAGGCAATAAGTCAAAATCAACTAACGAGGTGAAAAGTTTCGTAATGCTGATTAGCAATCTTGAAATTATCCAATGAATGTGCTGAGGATTAGAAGAAAAAACAGTTAATGTTAGACTAAATAAAGAAGATACTCAATTTCCTGAATAAAAAGATTTTTCTTAAACTTTATATTTTGCTAACCAAAGCTTATTTAGGATATACGATGCAATTCTGGTCCGCAAACATTCAAAAGGTTATGCATTACTTCGTAATGTGCATTCCGTGGCCACTCAAACTATCGGATCGATTCGGCTTAAGAAACATCCCAGCAAATATGCAAGAACTGGGTTTCTTTTCCCTATAAACTCGGTCACTTAAGCTATCAACTGATAGAGTTGTTCAAGATTCCTCGGGTGGAAGTTTGAGTTGTCACGATTTCGGACTAGTCTGTTGGCTAACTATTTAACCTACAAAATAGCCAAACACTGAAACTTTTATCCTACTGATGTATTGAACAGCGATACTGTTGATCACTTAAATAAAATCATTAGATAAAGTTTTGAAAGCTGAAAGAATTTAGCGAAAACTATTTGTCAAACATTAGTTTGTTTCAGGTTTCTTATTTAAATTTTGGGATGCGTTCTCTTATCAACATGACAAAGTCGTTTGGCATTTTTCCGTGCACCCATATTACAGGAAGAAATGTTAGGCGGGGAGGGCTTTCATCGTTCGCTTTCTCCCATACCAAATTTGTTACACGCTTATCGATTTGGTCCTTCCTCGGTAATATTCGCATGATCTTTTGAATTACTTATTTTCCTTGCGATTCCTTGTAACTCTTCATATACCTATGAAGAGTTTTCTTCAATCACATAAGTAATAAATCCATCACTCAAAATATTAATTATCAAACTTCCTGCCACTACATATGTATATCAGTGCACAATCGCTAACAAGGATATATAAAATGAGGTTGTTTGCCATTTCAGACTCAACAGTAGGAATTTTCTTCAAGGCCTTTTCTCCTCGACGGAACTTCAATCAGCTCTTGGGAACTGGCAATTATGACACAAAAACCTCCCTTAAGTGTCTTCATGGCCTCAGGTAAAATGACCCCGATGAGGACCTCTTTTCATTGTAGAGAAGGGGAGGTAGCAAGTTGCGCGTTTCCTTGACAGCGCCACAAATGATCTGCAACGGTTATTAGCTTCCCACACTTTACCTTTTTGCACATTTCTTTTCAAAGCTTTCGGGTAGTGATTCCCTCATTATTTTTTACCTATTTTAAATAAATATAAAAAAAGTAATGAATCCAATTTTATCAATATATAAGGGAATCAACTTGACCTGTGGCATTTATGTCTTGTAGTATCTTGTACAGCCAGTGTTCTCCCCCTGGCAGATGCAGCACCATGTGTTGTAGCATCTCTTCAAGTAAATGTTCATCTTTGGGAAGATAAGGGAAGGATTATGTGCTCTAGCATCTTTAAGGGCTAAACCCCGGACAGATTGGGCGCTATAAGTTTTGGCATCTCATCCAGTCAGCCTAATTCCCCGGACTTCATGCTCGGAACACACATACCAAACACCTCCTTACACACTTCTCATACACAATATCATCCTCTTATTATCCATTCTATAAAGTTGATAACTAGCGACTGATCTAAACTAATAAAGAGGATAATGATGGTAATTTTGAAGTTAATAAAGATGGAAACATGATGGGTGCATCACAAACCCAATGCTTCTTTTGGTGTTTTTAGGCTGGTGACAAGAGTATCAACGATGCTAGATGTCCCAAAAAAGGCACTTTAATTACGATTTCAATATTTCTTTTTAGAGGCGTTCATTTGGGAAATCCTTAAATTAAGGTTACAGGCAAAATTACAGGGGTCCACTTAGAACCTTGATACTGAGTTGAAGTTTTAACATGGAGACTCAGATTTGTAATTTTGAATAACTGTAGTTAGATTTGTTCCTGATAGTTTTGAATCGCCCTGCAAATTCTTAAATTTCAAAGACCCAAAGTGGCGCCCTACACTAATCTCCATCCTTGATCTTTGACACCATTTTTCTTTCTCTTTTGCCCTATCTTCCAAGTTCCATAGGTACAGGCTGCCATTGGTAGTGATCCAACGGCATGAAACCAATCTAGTCATTCTTTCTTTAATTATAACGGAAGGTTATTCGCAGTACGAATCGGCGCGATCGGTTGAGAGTGAGAACGATTTTTCCTTTATTTACGCTTGGCTGAGAATTGCGTGAGTCTTGCACTCTATTAAGGAAAAGGTCAATATATCTCTGGCGCGGCTTCACCTCCCATCCCTTCCTTTTATCAGTCTAAGCCCCTGTACTGCTCACCCTTCACTGCAAATACTAGTTATTTTAGTGGTGTAGTTTTGAACCTTCTTAAGACTATAAGCTCTCACTGAAATAAGTGTCAGGCGATACGAATTCGTAATAAAACCCATACTAAAACAACGTCCTACCCTTATTTTTTAGACAGGTTTCATTTTCTTGTAATATAAGATATAAATAATAAGTTCTAAAGCAAATTAAATCACCATTTTAAATTATACAGGCCATAAAATATAATTAATAGAACTCTATTAATAAGTTAAATTACCATTTGGACCAATTTTAAGAGGGTTAAATATTCTTCGAATTGGAAGATTTTAAGAAACACGCCCAGCAAGAAGGGCTCTTTTTTTTGCTCTTTCCACCCCGTAGTGCAAGAGAAAAGGAGTGGTCAGTCAATCCCAAGTGGATAGGATACGACCCCCTACCTCACTTGGAGGTTAAGTTGCAATAGAACTTTCACTTCCTAGCTGTTGCGTAGGCCGCTACCACAGGGGCCTGAAATAAAATTTCCACAGCATGCAACAGCCTCCCTCACTCTAACCTGGTTCCCTCACGACGACCGCAGAGGAAGGACGGCCACACTTAATTGTGGTAACGGTGGGGCTTTCAACATAGCCTGTAGGATCAAGACATTCTCCCTTAATCTCTCAAACGGTCGGAGAGAGCAGAGATCATTTGCATTACACTAAGGATGTAAATAACCGAAGGAAAAATAAAATGATTCTGAGATTTTGTGCCTTTGTTTCTACTATATATGATTTGTTCTTCATTCCACAAATGAAGCCTTATTAATGAAGACGAAAGTGCTCGGAATCATATTTTATTTTTCCTAAGGGCAATTTACATCCTGAGATAATGTAGCATAGAGTGGTCCACTTGATCATTGTGGGCTTTAATTTTTCATATTCTTATACAATTGTGTTTCAGAGTCATCTCAAGCGTCTTGGTCATCCTATGTCACCAGTACGGCATCATCCGTCACTCAAAGGATCCATGGAAATTCTACGGTTCAAAAGAGGTGAGAAAAGAGCTGTTAAACTGAAAGGAATCAATTATGGGATTTAATGTTAAGCTCTATGGGCGAAACGTATTTAATTAATTATTTAATTTCCCTTCAGAGTACTTTCATATCTTTTCATTCTCCCACTAATCTCTTTTTTTTCATCATCATCCATGCCTAGAGTCATGCCCTAGACCACCAGTCTCAATGGACTCCTTCCGTGCAGCAGCGGCGGGCGAGCGTTGGGCGTGTTCAAGACATGTTGGAGTTTTAAAGTGTGCTGAAGAAAGAGTAACATATGTCTTATTCTAAATAGTATGGTATTGGGTGCGTAGGGGAACTTGGATTGGGATGGCTGCTCTCAGACTGTATCCTAAAGTGCTAACACCTAAGGGGCAGGGAGGAGGGGGAAAGCGTCAGAGGGAGGATGTTTTCTGATGAGCTCTCTGATGGAACCTGGGAAAGTTTATGGTGTGCTATCCCCTCGCTTCCTCTCAGCACTTCTTTATCTTTTTATTATTAGGTATTAATATTATTAGCATTATTAGCGATATCGTTCTTATTATTATATAGTAGCAGTATTCATTATTTTTACTGTTATTATTTAGTATTATTTTTAATATTATTAATTATGATTATTATTATTATATGTTATTATTTAGGTAATATTATGTATTGTAATTATTGTGCATTACTATTACTGAGTATTATTATTGTGTATTATTACGGCTATCCCCTCAACCTTTTCTACCCGCACTTTGTACCAGGAAGACTTTTTCCACCTGGACAGAGTTCGGTCCGGTATCCACACAGAGGTTGTGGGTGCCCATTGCAACTTCCTCCTCTTATGAGGCTTTAGTCGAGTGGAAGTGTATACCGTGAGGTGCCTACCGGCTGCGAGGTCCGAAAGCCCGCTGGTTAGGGTAAGAGTAGGTACGAGGTGTTGGGCCGTCGACTCTGGTCACCGTCATCCAGTACACATAAAAGGTGACTACGACGGCACCATATTTTATGTTTAAAGTTTCGAGACAATTTTGACTAAAAGGGCAGGCCGGGTTGGCAAAGCTCATCACCGCTGGACCGAGACCGAGTATGTGTAAATGATCACATCCTAGAATTTCCGGATCCTAAGGAAACTTTTTTCTTAACTTCCAAAGTCATGAGTTCCTTTTTCTCTTCTGACACTATAGCCAGAAGTGAAAGTAATAGTGGGGCTGCGGATCTGATTCCACCTCTAAACGCGGTCTTGTCCTCCCTAGATGTCGGGTAGGGGAGATAACACGAGACATCCCTTCGACTGGTGGGGGGGCTCTCTCTCACTATCCACATGCAGCAAAAGGGCTTACCCTTTGCAACCTCTAGAACCGCTCTCGGAAAGCTCCATCTCTGTAAAGGAGGTGCTTTTTTAGTGTCTCCTCCAACCTTCTTCTAACAGAGAGGAAGTTTACAACTCTCTTAAGCCTACTGGTGCGGGGGTTTCCCACTCACCTCCTTCTGTTGAGTCGCGCATCAACAACTCCCTCTTTTGATTAATGACAGTCTCCCCTTTTTATTACAGGGGACTGCCAAGTGAGTAGGCAGGCGGCTCAAAATCAACCGCTACCAGTGTAGGTGACTCGATAAGGCCAACTCCTTTAGGGAAGTAAGGGAAAGTGGAAGCCGTCTAGCTGTCCTCGCTTTACTCCTGTAGTCATGTATTTTGATAGCCTTTGATAGCCAAAAACTTCATCGAAGAGAAGGATCTTGCTGAGGCAAGATCCTTCCGGCCTAGCGGGTACTTCTGGTGGAGAAGAGATATGAGTTTATTCCTCAACCTCATCTTCAAAAAGAGAAAAGAGAGGAACAAGTTGACGAAGAGGAGTAAGGGTTCCTCTCCCTCTGAGGGAGCCACAGTGACGGGGGAATCCGCTGCCGTTTCGGCAAGCGGTTAGGGGCGGGGAGAAAGACCAAGACCAATTTTGAAAGTGCGCTAAGCGGAGCATCGATTACATTTGGGCCCTTCATTGACAAACTACCTGTAATTTTCGAGAGTGATGGTTATTCACTCCACTGATAACAGTATGATAGCCAAAGGCAGCACGATCCATCAATGGAGATCATTAGTAGTTTCGATTGATCGAGAACAAAAAGTAACCGGTTTCTCGGAAGGGAGCCTTCAGTCGGATCCCTACGAGGCGGTCATGATTAGTGCCTTTCAGACAATTAAGTGTGAAGCTGCACTCAACAATGAACTTAGTGAAAGGATAGGTTTACACGAGGAAACTCTTGGACTACTCTATAGAAGACATCACCTTAGAGTTTATTGACCATGGATTAATCAAGATCTAACATGTGACGAGAAAATTGGGGGAGAGGCCTCAAGACCCACAACTAAACTCTCCGCCACGCTCGATCGTTACAGGATCCCTGAGTCGGTGCGTTCCGATTGGAATCGCTACCGTGTGAAGGCAGTCGTGCCACTTACGCAAAAGTGCTACTACTTCAACTGATTCGCCAAGCGAAACATTCATGTAGACGTGCAAAATCGAGTTTACCCGGAGTCGGATTAATTTGCTCAGAGGCCGTACATTATAAGTCCCTATCGTTTTAGCTAAGTGTGTCAATTGCGGAGAAACGTATTCCGCTTCTTCGAAACAATGTAGTGCGTATCTCCTGGAGAAGGAAATCCTGGCCATTCAGGACCAGGATCGTCTCTCATTTTGCGAGTCTAAGGACTTAGTCCTGGCACGCCCGGCGCTGCCTTGGACGTCTTAAGCGTATTTTTTTTTAAAAAAAGGTATTCTCTGCTCCTAGCCCCTACAAAACTACAAGAACGATCGTTCCCACGCAAATTCGGAACCCTTCTGCGGATTCTACTCACTCCTGGAGCCCCACTGTTAGTACTGGCGGCACAAAGGATTCACAACCAGCTTCGACTAAACCAGCGATCTTCCCCTTCCCCAACCTGATCGTTTCCCTTAAGGCAAAACGTCCATCGAGTCTTTAGAGTCATAGGAAGCAACACACCTAAAGGTCATCTTAAGGCCGTCTTCCGTTGTTCCAAAATCTTCCCCCCTAAAGTAGGATAGCACCAAAGGAACTTTGGCTTCTAGGCCCCTACCCAAGGCTGGACTGGGTGGTTCGGAGGCGGTAGATTCTGTAAGGAATGCATTTCCGCCTCAGGAGCCGTCCCGTTTTCCAAAAGTTTCGAGGCAGAATGATGAAAAGACTTGCATAGCAAGCCCAACCTCCCTGGGAATTCTTTGAAGGGGACAGCGCCTTCAGTGACTTGTTGGGCTAGAAGCACCCGGGGTTCTGCCTCGGTGATGCGTACGACATTGCCTTGAGGGAATTATTTTCGAAGACAGCCACCGCATCTCCTCCACCCTAGGTCTGCAGGGCATATTCCAACAATGGAATTACAGCAGAATACCGGCCAACTGAGAGGAACTTCGGTGTGCACATTGCAATATTTGCCTGTATAGTGAGCCTTGAGCCGCCCTCAGTCGCCAATGGCCTTCACTGTATCCACAGCTAATCTCGACGGTGCCTATGCCGTCGAGAGACGCCTGACATACCCTAAGACATTGGAGTTTAGGACTAGGAGTTTCTTTCGAGAGCCCAGTGTAGCTCTCGGGGACGACGACCCCTGTGATTTTGTCCAGGATGTCACCCTAGAAGGTAGCGCTTTTAACTATTTGCCGCCACGCCTCTGCTCCAAAAGTTTCTACAGTGCCAGGTTTATTGTATTCGGCCCTATTAGGGCACACTCGTGTCACGCTGGATCCGTGTCAGTGTATACGGATAGCTCCAAATTCCAGGAATGGGTCAGTTTCCAAGCCATATCCCTTTTGTTAGAAGTAAGCTGGGTTCTACCACGGGTTGTCTTTATCTTCAACGTCCAAGCTGGTTGGAATAGACCAATCGGTCTTTAGCGAGTTACAAAACGCCATGAGTGCTCTTGGGGCATTGGAATCTCCAGACCCAATTGTTTGCGGTATCCGTGATGCCACCGTTTCCACGAGCCGGGCGGATGTCGAGATTATCTTTCGCTTGATTTCTGAACATGTGGAGATTGCGGCGAATGAGCTTGTCGATGAGTGCCCTAGAGTTGCGAAGAATGCGTGACTGGGCCTGCGTTTCGCTCTTTCTCATACCGGATTACATGACAGAAATAAGGGCAGCTTTTCCTGCTTCTTTGCAAAAAATATGGAAATTGGCCGAAGGGAAATTAAACTTGCGTGTCATTGCACCGCGACTGTTCCCACGTTGTACTCTGGATTGGTTCATATACACTGAGGTCAACTATCTAACCTATTGTGGGAAGCTGGATTCCTCCTTTTTAGTTTACTCTCTGTGTTGTAGGTCGCACATCTTCCTGCGTCGGGGGACGCGTGCCTCGCACTAATGACGGAGCGGGCTTGCTTCTTCTTGCTTTTTGTTTCTTATATTGTTTATTTTACTTCTATCTTTAACTGTTTTTTTAGTATTTTTGTTATTTGATTTTTGAATATTTTTTTAATCTAGCCAAGCATTAAGCTGTAAAGATTACGAGGACTTTCGCCATAGCAGTCAGTCGCTAGATCAGCTCTTTAAAAAAATAAACATCACAGATGAGAGACTCAATTGTGGAATTAGTTGATGACAAGAGAGATGTGATGGAATGGAGTTGCGGTAAACTTGTTTAGAGCGAAAGCATCGTTGGTTAAAAATGTTACGGAAATCGGATGACGAGTATGAGGATGAGAGAGTTTCGTCATCGCAATGACACACAAGAATGCGTCGTCTGAGAAAGTGCCAAGACATCAGTAGTGGTGTCACGCACTCACGGCATGTAAGTTTTTCTAGCATGTCAGTACGTAATTTCTCGTTGTACGTAAACAGAGCCATTCCCTTAAGTTCCCTACAAGAGGGATTGAGGGACTAGCGATGAGACTAATCCATTTTGACATTTTATCGCAGGGTTAACCACCCACACGTGCATGATGGTCCATATTGTTTCTAAATACCTTTTTTATTTGTTTCATCATTCCTTCTCCTCGGATTCCCTTTTTTTTCTTATATATATATATATATATATATATATATATATATATATATAGAGAGAGAGAGAGAGAGAGAGAGAGAAAGAGAGAGAGAGAGAGAGAGAGAGAGAGAGAAAGAGAGAGAGAGAGAGAGAGAGAGAGAGAGAGAGAAAGAGAGAGAGAGAGAGAGAGAGAGAGAGAGAGAGATTAGAAATTATCTATGCATTGGCTTTCATAGTTTATAAGTTATCCAAATGGCTGGCTGGAATTTTATCAAATGCGGTGGGTAGAATCTCTCACTCACATATTATCCACTCATCTGACCTTATTTCCAAAATTAAAAATCTTGATCTCAGTGGGAAAAAACTGTTAAGCTTTGGCGTAAATAGTTTGTCACGAAAGTCCCGGTCGATGAAGCACTTGATGTTTTATTGAAAATTCTTTCCAATCTAGATACTAACCGACCTTTACCGATCTCCAAAATTATTAAATTAGTGCGCTTATGTGTAACTGATAATGTATTTTCAACTGAAGATAAGTTTTTCCGTCAAAAATATGGCCTAAGTATGGGTAAGCCCCTTTCCTCCATTCTATGCGATCTTTTTATGGAAAACTATGAAACGACCCTCCTCCCAAGAATCCATTCCCTACCTCTTATCTGGTTCCGATATGTAGACGACATCCTGTTGGCATGGCCCGTAGACAATAACAATTTCAATGAATTTTTTCACAACCTGAATTCGTTACGCCCATCGATATAATTTAAAGTAGAATGGGAACAGAACAACTCTTTACCGTTTCTAGATGTAAAAATCCACCGTTTAAATAATCATATTCAGTGCTCAGTCTATCGAAAACATACAAATTCAAATGCTTACATAAATTTCTTCTCATTACATGACAAATCCGTTAAGGTATCTGTTCTTTCTTCTCTTTTTCTCCGAGTCTACAGAACATGCGACCTAATCTTCCTTCAGGATGAAGTTAACCACATTATCTGCAATTTCATCGAAGTAAAATACTCAATTTACTTCTTCAAACGCACGAAAAAACTTCTAGGCCATCCCCCCCCCCTCCCCCCACGAAGGGACGAATTTAAAAAGTGTATTAGTTTTCCATATGCTCCAGGTTTGGCCCCCTTAAAATCGTATGCGAACGGAAATTACATAAATATTACATTTAAATATTCAAATACCATACAAAATTCCTTGAGTAGACTGCGTCCCATCAATCACGACGCTGGCATATACCGTATACCAAGCCATAATTGCAAGTTGGCATACATCGGAGAGTCGGTCTACTTATATAATAGGATAAAAGTCATTAAGCTAATATAAGAGGTGCAATTTCTTCAAGTCTCTTTACGCACATGCAAAATTACCACCATAGAATCGATTTCAATCAAGCAAAAATCATTTATATATCAAACAATTATATTGAGAAGAGAATTGCAGAATCTATCATCATTAACAAAGTCGATAATGTCAATTCATCTGAAGGGCAATACAAATTAAACAAATTTATCTCGAATGAAGTGACTAATCGTATTTATAAGCCCCCGGAAGCATTTTTAAATGTTATCTCTGCTTTCGAAAAAAATAGAAAAATCGCTTTACCCAGTCTAGCCCGATCTTATAAATCGAGAATTATATTTGCAATAACGCAATTAATATTATGCCATTAAGAAGGCAATGTTATGGCTAACTAAGCTCTTTATCAAGCCGGGCTAGAATGGGTAAAGCGATTGTATTATTCTCTTCGAAAGAGGCAATAACGTTTAAAAAGACTGATTGATACCAATCATTTAGGATTGCTTATAAAAGCTAGATCATACGTTCTCCTCTTGTGATTGTGAGAAAAGCTCCTTCCAAGGGCTTGATGAACAGCTTAATTAGCCATAACATTGCCTTCTTAACCGCATAATTACAATTGCGTTATTGTGTATATATATATATATATATATATATATATATATATATATATATATATATATATATATATATATATATATATGCAGGAAGAAAACCACCATACTATTATAATCGGTTTCGCAAATGAAACGATCCTGCACTGTGGTTTCTTTCCTGCATTTACATGTGCAGCGCTCAATTACAAAGTGAACTAGTGCCATCAAGGAAACTCACAAATTGAGCACCCCATTACCCCTATGAAATCTTAAAATGGGCACACAAACCAAATACTAAAATATATGCTATTTGTTAATAATTAATCAATTAATGCAAAGCAACACGCATATTTGAAAATAATGCTCAACCGCTAGTCAATAATTAATGTATCAATGCAAAGCAAACAATATATTTTTAAATAATGCAAAAATAATACGAGGCATTGAAGTCGTTGTGCTCCCACAGTAAACACACAAACATTCACACATTAGAAAACAGGTGTAAGCCTACTGTTTTGTCCGCGCGGCGATAACGAAGACACTTCAAACAGCAGTGCATACAGATAAAGATAGTGAAGTCTGACCCACCAGTGTTTTCATGGACCCGCGAAAGACGAAATTATATGCTACTACAAATATTGGCCTGATAGAGAAAAATCAGATTTCCAAATTCGAACACAGTCTTGGTGTACACGCTCCTACACTAAATACACGCACATACCCTCTGATTCAAGAAGCTCCGCCTAGTTCTCGGATTGGTGAAACGGAGCTACTCCTTTAATATTTTTTTAGAATAAAAATGCTTGTAATAAACACACACAGACAGTCGACAGCGAGAGAAAGGTCAGTAACAGAATCGAGACCAACATTTAATATCAGATGGAGCCAATCTTCCTCCAGGACATTCCGACAGTCAGGTTGCCAGAAGGACAGTCTCAGTGAACATTAAATATGCCTGAAGAAGTAGGCCTCGTGACCGATTATGGGGTGCTCCTCACCCAAGGAAGTAGACACATCCATAACTAGTGACCCCCTGGAGGATGGAGAAGATGAAGACTGGCGATTTTCCAATAAAAAATAAAGATTCCGCCTTAGCCCGTCACTATAAAATGGTGACCCCTGGAGTGACTGTGCAAGAGGTAGACACAAATATGAACTCATCGGACTAACAACGGGCAGAACAAGGAGGAACAGAAGTCGCCAACTGCAAGCCTACTGTCAGCTCAAGAGGAAGTAGGCCTGGTAAACTCCATAGCCGACGACCTCCCCTTTAAACGACGAAGCCGCTAGGATGGTAAAGAAGCTCATGTCAACGCATCGGACTAATGCAGACAACCTGGATGAGCTACGGTGAACCGCTACAGGTGGATGTAGGTTGAGATCTAACCCAGGAAAAGTTTGTCTAGTCTCAACTTACGAACTCAGTGCCCATCATCGCAGTTCAAAAAGGACGACTCTGGATCAAGACGAGAGCAACGGATGAACACACGCCAAACGTTAGTGTAAAGTTTTTTGTTAAATTAATAATAAAAATAATGAAAATGTTTCGGATACAAATAATGTGTATAAAAATTCCAGTGCAGGCCAATTTAACAGCATGAATTGAGGGCCGATTCAGTTTTTAAAATGTTAAAATGATCAACATCCAGTGTCTCTTAGTGGGAAAAACAACATTAACTTTAGTCGAAATAATCAAGTGTGCAAAGTATGTAAAGTTATTAATTTAAAGTTAACGCCATAGTAAGTGTAAAAATTCCGAAAGAAAATTAATTTAGACTTAACCCCGTATTCTTAGTTCTCTATGGTTAAAAGAAAGTAGTGTGGAGCGTACACAAATGA
The DNA here is from genome assembly GCA_963969495.1 of Ceratothoa steindachneri. Lineage (NCBI taxonomy): Eukaryota > Metazoa > Arthropoda > Malacostraca > Isopoda > Cymothoidae > Ceratothoa > Ceratothoa steindachneri. The sequence goes on from OZ018319.1 coordinate 42,829,706, forward strand.
ACGTATATAAAAGAAGGAAAAAAAAGGATTGTTCGCAGATTAGAATCTGCAGCTCGGACATCCGAACCCTCAACTGTTAACATGCTTGGCATTACATAATTTAAACAAAGAATCGCAGGATTGCTGCCACTTTAAAATTTATGTTTTGCAACCAAGAATAACAAAATGAAATAAGAAAGTAGATTTAATGTTATGGTGCGGGTGAGCAAATCGGTAAAAGTTAATAGTAAATTAGTTTCGCACACACACATGCACACGAATTTTGTTCGCATTAAAGAGCTGCGGTTCCCACCTCCGAACGCTCCAAAGAAACATTAACTATTGAGCATAGTTATGGATATAAAAGAATAAATTATTGTAAGAATCTGAAAGCTAAAAAAATACAAACTCAAGGTAGAGAGGTACGTAAAATAGGAGTTTACCTCTCATTGTTTTATCTTGTAAAAATAGGTTGATCTCAAATTATTAAATGTACACTTTCATTCCGTTGCAACGGTACACTTATAATGAAGGAGGCAAATTGTTTGCACGCCTCAATACTTTTTTGTACATATACCTATTGTCGTATAATGCACCCCTTTTTGTTCTAAAAGTGCTAAAAGAGCTAATGTTGTTATTTTAAATAAGAACCATTGGAAACACGTTAGGATATAGAGAAACGCACAAGAATTCCAAAAATAAACTTATATTTTTAACTTTAACAATTTACTACACAAAAATTAACCATTAACCACAGAAATACTCCGAATATTAAAATACACAATAATTAATTCAATTAGTTTGACCCTCTAAAATTGGTTAATTCGATACGCACTTTAATATGCAATATTTAGACTTATTGACTCTACTGGAGTTTAAATACGTCAGAAAATGTTATTGACTCCACGACGCGTGTCGACCGGCCAGATGTAGGTGGGCGGGATCACGAGGTCTTTTTGGCGAGGTTAGCAGATGGGGGTCCACACGGTATTCAGGGGGGAGGGGTCTTCAAGGACGAGAACAATCACGGTGCTTTAGGCTGCACCAAGGTAGGCGTGGTCTATCTGGCAAGAGTAAGTAGAACTTGGTTCATAAACCAAGTTAACTTGGAGTTCGGTGTGACCACCGAGTAACGGGCTCGAGGGGGGGCTTTTCTCCTTCGTTACTTAATTCCTCATGGGCGAGGACTGAACTCGGGGAGGGTCTTCTTCAAGGGCGAGGATCGAGGAGGAGGGTTTCTCTGACGAGAATAAGTTAAACTTGAATAAGTTAACTTAAAGTTCGGTTTGGTAACCAGGAACTAGCTCGAGGATGAGCTTCTTATTAGTTCCAGTCTTCCTCAAGGGCGAGTATAACGGATGGGGGTTTCTCTGACAAGAATGAGTTGAACTTGGTACCTAAACCAAGTTAACTTATGAGTTTGGTGTGGCCACCGAGTAACGGGCTCGAGGGGGAGCCTTTTCCTTCTTCTTTTCTTAATTCCTCAAGGACGAGGAATACCCCTGGTGTTTAAGATGCACCAGGATATGAGGAGTCTCTTTGACGAGAGTAAGTTGAAATTAACCCAGTCAACTTAACGTTCGGTTTGATAACCAGGGACTAGCTCTAGGATGAGCTGCTTCTTAGCCCCTTAAGTTAGGTAGCCCTGCCTCTCTTACAGGGTACTTCTTGGTCTGGCGAGCCAAGTAATCTACCTGCCTAGTCTCGGTAGCCCGATCTCAATCCGGGGACTTCGTCACCTGGAGACTGACGTATTCTACCAATCCAGTCTAGGTAGCCCGGGGTCTTAATCCGAGGACTTCGTCACCTGGAGACTGACGTATTCTACCAATCCAGTCTGGGTAGCCAAGGGGCTTAATCCGGGGACTTCGTTACCTGGAGACTGACGTACTCTACCCCGATTTTCCTCAGTGTTTCTTATTTATACCTCGTCATCCCACTGGGGGAGGGGTAAGAGGTGAGGAGGCTTGAGGACGGGCCCAGGAAGGTTCTTATTCCAAACGGGTTTTCTCACCAAGTCTTACATCGGCTCCTCGTTAGCCTTCGAGCTTGGGAGAAACGCGTCTCCAATTTTTTCTTTGAAGTGAAATTCAATATCGCTCTCTTATGGAAGATCTTGCATTTTACACCCTTTCGACTTTACATAGCGACGAGTGGCGAGGCGCTGAGGTTACGCGCTTGACACGACGGTGCCGGGGCCGGATGTATTTGCAGTAATCGCCTCGTGACTCCACTGCAAGAGAACGGGGGAGTGACGATTCTCTTACACCACAGTATTATTTGTAAATAATGCAAAAATAACAGGAGGCAATGAAATTGCTGTGCTCCCACTAAATTTAAATGCTTGAAAAAAGATCCAACAGATGACTTAAAAAAGAAAAAAAAAACGGACAAATAACTAAAGACGATGCAACAATCGGGGAACTTCAATTCCAAATGATCATCGGTGATTAAACACCAGGTTATCTGTATGGCAATGTAAAAATTCATAAGCTGCACAATATATTGAGGCCCATCATTTCCCAAGACACTACTCCTACGTACTGTTTAGCTAAAACCCTAAGCACATTAATAAAACCGTACATCCCTTCGAAATATATTATAAAATCCACGGAGGAATTCATTGACATACTCCACGCTACAAGACCGTCAGGACTAATATCCACCCTTTACATAGAAAGCCTTTTCACGAATGTGCCTATCGTTCAGACCATCGACATCATTATAAAAAACGTGTACCACCATCCTACATTGTCTCCTCCAAATCTTGACCAAAAAATAATAAGGAGCATGTTGCGTTCATGCACATCAGAGGCGCCGTTCAGGACACCGGATGGTAATCTATACACACAAGTGGATGGAGTGGCTATGGGGTCACGCTTAGGGCCGACCTTGTCTAACTATTACATGGGTCAACTCGAAGAGAGATTATTGGACACCATGGAAAATAAGCCACACACATATTGCCGATATGTAGATGACATCTTCATCAACGTCCGAAACGAAGAACATCTCCTTAACATCAAGCAGCATTTTGAAGAGAACTCCGTGCTAAAATTCACTTATGAATTGAGTATGGGCAATAAACTCCCTTTCTTGGATGTTGAGGTCCATAACATCAATGGCAACTACATCACTCAAGTACATAAGAAAAGTACGGACATGGGAAGATGCCTCAATGCAGAGAGTGAATACCCTGAAAGGTACAAAATAAGCGTAATCGGCTCATACATCCGCCGAGCTTACAAATGCTGCACTGCGTGGGAAATTTTCCACCATGAGATTGCAAGAGTAAAGTAAATACTTGTGAATAATGTTTTTTAAACAGCTCGATCATTTTTAAATAACCATTACAAACATGCGGATAAAACTGTAGGTAATCATGGAGAAGTCAATCACAGCAAAGTGTACTACAGAAACCAGATGTCTACAGCCTATAAAATAGATGAAAAAAACATCAAGGAGATTATTAACCGTAACATCAAGGTTAAAAATCAAACCCATGAAATCCAATTCATCATCTATTATAAAACTACAAAATCCAGCAACCTTCTGATGAAAAATAACATCTGCCCTAACTCCTCGAATCTCAAGTCAACCAACATAGTTTACGAGTTCACCTGTCCCAATAAAGACTGCAAGCTTTATAATAACTATAAATATATTGGCATGACAACTACCACAGTTTCGAGGAGATTAACGATGTATCTACAAAGCGGAGGGACAAAAAAACATATGGAGAGTGTACATAATATTAACCTAACGAGAGATATGCTTGTTGACAAAACCATTATTAAGTGAAAAGAGGTTAATAAAGAGAGGCTTAACATCTTAGAAGCCATTTTAATAAATGAAGATAAGCCGGCCATTAACAGTCGAGCAACAAGCTGTAATCGTACGTTAAAACTATTTAAAAATTCCATGGCACAAGAGTGGTCCATTTCCTCTAACTTTACGTTCAACCAAGGAGAATAAATACCCGTTAAAAACTGTTTTCTTTCACTTAACATTCTGCCAGATCCTCACTTCACTCAATACATCGATAAAGGAGGCAAGAAATTCCATAACGCTCCGAAGATGATCGAATAAGATCGAAAACTTAGCATTTTAGTTTGTTTTTTACCAAACACATTCATTTAAAAAAGAGATGAATACTGGACAAATAATCCACCATCTACAAGATGGAATATAAAAGATAGTTAGAAGAAGAGAAAGTTGCCAAAAGAAATTAATTAAGGCAAAATACACAATGGCCTTCAACAAAATTTGTATATATATATATATATATATATATATATATATATATATATATATATATATATATATATATATATATATATATATTGTGGGGGAATTCCACGAGGAATTTCTTTTCCAGCACGGAAGTGATGTCCTTGCGCTGAAGAAGATTCTAGAAGTTGGTTAAGCTTAAATGGGTAAGCCTCCCCCCCCCTTTCCCAAGCGGTAGCCTCGAACGCGTCCACCACGGACCACCTTTACGTGGGTTAAAATCACCTCAGCGTGAAGATTCGAGGCCATTCGAGAGTAGCACTGTTTCCCCCACCCCCGCGGGAAGAGCCTCGGATATATATATATATAGGGCTCGTCTTCCACGTGGCAGACACACAGCAGTTGAGAAGTCTCGTCCGGACCCAAGAAGATTCCCCTAGTTCCAAGTCAGGTGCTAACAACAAAGCAAAGTGACGGCTGAACTTTTTGTGTTTGGGAATTAGCCCCAGCCAGTGAGATAATTCCATTAGACGATCGCTACCGAGCGATTTTTCCGACTCCACTCATCAACTCCTGTCGAAGCCCTCCTCGTTCGCCCCTCGTTTTCGGGTGGCCGAAATACTCTTCTTTTGTTCATGCCTCTTTAAATAACCTTGAGCTTTGTCATTGCCCAAATTTTACCTGACCTCGTTGCACTCTTATCTCGTTGTTCCGCGCGTCGAAACTCGTGGCGTTCCGCTCCTTGTCGGTTCGTCGTCAAGTTATTGGTCCCTCCCCCATAGATATAATATGGTATTGATATAATGTAATGTCATAACACGACATATATATATATATATATATATATATATATATATATATTATATATATATATATATATATATATATATATATATATATATATATATATATATATATATATATATATATATATATATAATGAATAACTCACAAAGTAGCACGTGAGGTTTGCAATGAATACAATGTCCCGCAGGAAAAATGAAATAGTGCTTCCAAGTACTTTCGAACTTTATTCAGTTCATTCTCAAGGATAACTACAAGAGAAAATAATATAATAAGGTTATATATAAGCTAGTAAAATATAAAGGACCACCTCTAAGACAAGAAATTACCAATGATGAAGTAGGAGAGGGATGGGTAAATTCACATTAGGATTTAGCTATAACGGATAGCAAAGTCAAACCGAGAGGCAAGAAAGAGTCAAGAACAGAGCCAAAAGGGTTAAACGATTAACGGATAAAGCGATAGTCTAAAGAGGGAGATTAGGAGAGACACGAGAAGTAAATTGAAACGAAGGGGAGAGGGATAATGAAAGAGGAAGAGAAATAATATAATGTAAATACAAAATCAATGCAATAATTAAATTGATACTTCGGGTTCCCATAAAAATTAAATTTGCAACAAAAAAAATTTAGGAATGTCAAAGCTAATTTCTTTAAGAATGAGTTTTTTCATAACAACATCAATTTTAAAAAGACCAGGGGAAATGTTAAAGTTATTAAATTGTCTTATACATGAATGTGATAGAACGGGTTGAAAACACATTAATTTCAACCCCTATCACATATTATTTAAAACCACGATGCTCCCACGTGCATCTTCGCTTCGAAGCTTCGCGCCTTATCACAGCCACCGGATGTCAATGTTTAAACAAGGAGGTTATCGTCCCCCCGTTCGCCCCCATACGCCGACCTCGCCAGATTGAGTTAGGCTTATGGGCAGATAAGGCATTGTTCCCAGGCTCGGCTGTGCATTCCCTCGAAGTCCCCACTTCATTGTCCCCCACGTCAAGGGAGTGTCTCGACTATTTAGATGGAAACTTTACCACTAAGATCAGATTGGAGATCCAGATTTTCGTCGCGAAACATCACCACGACCCTCTCTCACTTTGTGCGCCAAGGGACCTCGACCTCGAGATTCACCATCACTTGTCCAGAAGGAGGACAATATCCCTTGAGTGCCAAAGGTTCGAGCCTTTCGTGACGCCAAGTCCTCAAGGCTTCCCCCTCGTTGTTCAGAAAGAGAACAACGTTAGAACAGCCATTGTTCTTTTGAGCCCTTCGCCAAGAAACGGTTCTTCCCCTTCCCACTTGTTGTTCAGAGGAGACAACATTAGAACAGCCATTGTTCTTGAGCCCGTAGACAAGAGACGGTTCCCCCCCCTTCGGTTGTTCAGAAGAGAACAACGTAGACTAGCCATTGTTCTTCAAGCCGTTCGTCGAGAAACGGTTGTTATTCCCCAGACGCCACGTCAGGATCATCTTATCCCCCCCCTTCGGCTGGAACTCGCCAGCGGACCGAAAATTCCTTCACGTCGCCTTCCACTGCACCACTAGTATAAAGTTACGTAAGCCAAACGTCACCTTTGAGTACTTAACCCTTTTGTCAATTCTATCCTGTGCTTTAAATGGTTTAGCGAACCATCCCATCTCTTTAACTCTATATTTGTTTTACCTTTTTTAAATCCTTTAATCCTCGGATTAGCCCGAGCCCCCACGACCCTTTCCATTCTCTGTTATGTCAATATTTTCCGTTTTGTGTTTGTTGATAGTTATTATTAATAAAACTCTATTTTATTAATGATAGCAATATTATTATCCGTGAGCTCAGTTCCACTTCTTAAGCATATCGAAGATACATAATATCGGCCCGCCAGACAATCACGCACTCTAAAGATAATTAAAGAAGTTCCCTCAACGAATAGTCATATATGGTATATCGTCGAGAGTCCATTCTACGACATATATATATATATATATATATATATATATATATATATATATATATATATATATATATACTATTTAAATTTGGTATCAGGTGTGTAAGGTTTAACGCTATATCTTTGCAAACACTGGTCTCAGTCGAGTAAATCATAGTGTTATTCGTTATAATAATAGAGTATAGTAGTTCCCTTTTGTTTTAACGATTGCTATCCCCTTTTTTTTAAACTTAAGAAGCTGGAGTAGCTCAAGGAACTGTTATAATAATTTGTTTGTGTTTTTTTTGTGATTTTAGTCAGTGGTTATTTAGATTGAGAAACCAAGTACGAATAGGTCAGTGCCCATATTTAGGTAGGCTAATTTCTCTAGAAGGCATAATTCTTGTTGCAAGGAATTTTAGTTGGTTGACTAGTGCGCCCCAAGTGCAAAGATGACCCAGTTCGAAATCTTTAAAGCGCAAGGAGATTCCTTGGGACTTTCTGGGAAAGAACTAATTGAGTACGTTCAAGAGGAGCAAAGAAAAGAGCGTGAAGAAAAATAAAAAGAAAGAGGAAGAGAAATCCAACGAGAAGAACGAGAAAGAGAAATCCAACGAGAAGAACGAGAAAGAGAAATCCAACGAGAAGAACGAGAAAGAGAAATCCAACGAGAAGAACGAGAAAGAGAAATCCAACGAGAAGAACGAGAAAGAAAAATCCAACGAGAAGAAAGAGAAAGAGAGGAACGGATAAGACAAGCTGAGCTTCACCATCAGATTGAATTAACTCGTGTTGAAGCAGAGATACAGTCCGCCAGTTCCCGTTCCGAAGCCCCCCCCAATCTCTCACTAAAGCTCCCCAATTTCAAGGATGGAGAGGATTTCGGAGCATTTTTAGCCCACTTCGAAAAGATCCTCGAAATCAATAACATGGATCTGGAGGATGAAGGTGTAGCCAGATTACTTCCCCTGTTAAATTTCAAATTGCGCGAAATGTTTATATCTTTACCATCTGAGTGTACAATTAACTACAGCACCTTAAAAGCTGAGTTATTGGCCGCTCATAATATGACTCCCGATTTCTACCGCCAAGAATTTCGAGGAGGTCGTATTAAACCCGGACAGACGTTCCGTCAATTCGGATACATTCTTCAGAGGAATTTTAAATTTTGGTTAGAATCCTCAAAGGTTGATCCGAGCTACGAGTCCTTAACAGACTTCGTGTTGCGAGATCAATTTTCGGCGTCTCTCCCGACGGAGATCCACGCGTTCGTCAAGGATCGTCGGTGCCAGACCTTTAAAGAATGTACCGAATAAGGGAATGTCTATGCCGCAAGCCATAATTTATACCCAAAGGAGAATCGAACTTCTCACCAATCCCCCTACAAGGAAAGAAGGAAGGATTCGCGCCCCTTCACAGGAAAATCGACAAAGTTTCCGAGCCCCGTAAAACCCCAAAACTTCTTTCCCCAAAACCAACAACGGGACTCCAAACCTCCCGTTAAGATTTCTCCTCCATCTCTCTTCCCGAAACGACCAATCATATGCTTCACCTGTGGTGTAGAAAACCACATGAGCTGGAATTGCCCCCAAAATTCTAGGCCTCAAAGCGGACCAGCCCACCAAGTTCACCAGAATAATGCAACCCCGGCTCCCCCGGTGGTGCAGACCCAAGCAGAAACTTCTCCCCCTCCGTTCATCGGGAACTTTGAAATTTGAGGAGGGCAGCTTGAATGGCTGCCGAGTATCGACTCTCGTCAGGGACACAGGATATACGTGTTTCATCGTGTCCGACGAACTCCTCCCCCCAGTAGACCCTAACCACGAAAAATTTGCGGTGGTACATGACTACCTTGGGAGGGTGAACCAATTCCCCGTTGTTAGATGTTACCTGCAGTGTCAATATTATGATGGCTGGGCTCAACAAGGTTTCTTTTAATTGAGTCATTTGATCGAAAAAAAATTCTGAACTCCAATTAATTAAGTGGTTATTTTCGGACATATGCTCACAAAAGACACTATTATTTACAGCTCTACTAACATTGTATTTATGCTGATTAATACGTACAGATAATTGCTTTCCTGTCTGTCCAAAATATTTACTTGGACAAACAGAACATTCGACCGAATAGACTCCCCCAATATTATTACAATTATTATGAACTAGAATGTTTTTTTATAGTTGACTCGTATTTGAAATCAACTGAAATGTTAAAGTTTTTTTAAAAGACGGGGAAATTCAATGAAACAAACAGAGAAAGGTAAAACCAAAATGTTTTTAACATTAAAAGGGATAGCAGGAGCTGTATTATAGAACGTCTCTTTATTTGCAGAGGAAAGACAGTTTAGAAAAAAGGGATAAGGGTAACATAGTTTATGGCCAATTTCAAAGATATTGGAGAATTCAGAATCCTTATATTCAGGACTAACAACTCGTAAAGCCCCTAAAAACCTAAAGGAAAAAACGAAAGTTTGACTTTGGGACTATGCAAAGAGTAAAAATGAATATAAGAGTTAGAATTAGTAGGTTTGCGATAGATGGAGTATTTAAAACCAGTCGGTGTTCTATGAATACGTAGATTGAGAAAGGGAAGGGTTCTATTATTTTCAACTTCATGGGTAAATTTAATGGAAAGGACGAGTGAATTAAGTTTGGTAAGAAAGCTATTAACATCTTTAGAATTAGACCACAGGCAAATGACATCATCAATATACCTGTACCAAGACTTCCTGAATTGGGATTCCGCGCGTGCGGTTTTTTCGTACAGTTTTATAGTGTCACAGAAAGTGTGCAGATAGTGCATGGAGTTTTGCTCCGTCTGATGGTAAATGAGTACCGATTGTGAGATAAAAGAAGTGAAAAAAGTCCAAGGGTAGTAAAGGTGGTTTCATGCTTTTATTTATCTTCTAAATTTATTTTTCATCTCTGCACTATTTTTTGTTCGGCCGCCACATTATCTCGATGAGACTCAGGAACGCTGCTCAGCTAGCCATTTCGTTGAGACTGGGATTTTTGCCCAAGTGACACATTTGTTCATCCAGCGGTTTCAGGTTTAGGGGCAAAAAAACAACTGTTATTTTAGGTTAGGGATGGGTTGATCATGTTAGGTTAGGTAGAGTAATTATGCATCAAATAACCTTTTTGTCTCTATCTAACCTATCATAACCTACCTATATAACCTAAAATACCCATCCCATATCTAAAAACAAACAAAATGCAAGCTTAGCTTTTAGTTTTGACTTTTTGTTATTGCCGAACCTATAATTGGTTTGCGTAGCAGTCCTGAGACCTTGAGTAATGATATTGTCTGTACCAGGTTTTCCCTCAGAGCCCTCAGGAAGGTGTGTGGAGGTAACTGGATAGAGCGTTGAGTGAAATGTGTGTGAATAAGCTTCTGGAAGCTGTTTATGAATGAGAAAGATAGTTGATTTGACATTTTAGCTCTGATATAATATAAATCAGGAGTTGTTTGAATGTTTTTTGCGTGATATTGGGTATTGTTCAATGCAGTGTAGTGGGTCCTTAGGAGGCTTCAGTTAATATTTGTGTTTCTAGACCTTCAGGCTTTAGTTTCATAGGCTAGGTAGTGTGTGGGTGTATCAGATCTACAACCTGTTTTTGTTATTGGATTCTTTCTTGTATGGTCAGGAGAGTGTTGAGGAAACTTTGAGAGAGGCTAGAGATACAAACAGAGCTTGCATAATCCATTACTGAAGGTAAAAATAGTAGAATAGATTATGGTTTTGGTGTAGAAACCACATCGAAAGATGTAATGCGACACTCAAAAACACCTCAAAAATGAGCACTTCTAAGTTTTATGACATCTTACAATGGGTTCACACATCAAACCAAAATCGCATTTGAAGTAAGGGAGTCTAAAGGGAAAAGTGCCTTGAAAAAACACCGTTCTCGTATGGTATTACCTCTTTTTTGGCAAAAGTCCGAAAGGATAGTGATCAAATGACCGGGAGGTTTTGTGCTCCCTAAGCTTACACCGATAGTGTTTTCCTTGTCTGCTCGAATGTTGTGCGTGCGATTGACTTGAGGGATTTAAATTTTAGAGTATAATGGTTGTTTTTTGTATGTTTATCACATGCTATCTGAATGTCGCTAACGTATTATAATGTATATTACATTAAGTACTCGTATGAGTGTTGGTTTGGAGATTAGTAGTTGTGCCTTTGCATCGGTGCGTGCCTTTGATGGTTATGACATCTGCATATAAAAATATGTGTACCTCGAGTGAGTTCCCGAGATGTGGCTATGTCAGACATGTAGAAGTAAAAGAGGGTGATAAACATGGCGGGCTGTTGAAGGATGACGCAGATAATGTTTTTGATGTTTGATGTCTTCCTATTAATGTCACATGGGCGTATCTACCCACCAAATAATTGGTGAGCCATTTTCTTGTGTCTTTGCTCATGTTACTGTTGTATATTTTTTACCAAATTGGGGTCGTGTTTTTCTCTTGCCTCTCGAAATCTGCAATTTCTATTATTGTGTTGAAAGAATATACATTAGTGTTGATGTATGTAATGGGTATACTGTTTAGTATTTCGAAGCGCTTTTAAGTTTTATGTGGTATTTTTAAATAATTCCCAGTTGACTCTTATGTAAAGGGTGTAGGTGTGTATGGAATCAACTCATGTAATTTTTATGTTTGTTTTGATTAAGACCTTCATCCCATTTCTGTTCTTAAACTGCTGTTGCCACAAAACTATTAACTGTCTTGTTACTTTCTCATTAAAAGTAAGCTTACTCTTATGGTTTTTATTTTAGTTTTGTGATGCGTTAAGTAGGCTAAGTTATGTAATTTTTGTTAGGTAAGTTCAACAGTAAGCAAAATTGCATGGGCAAGTAATAATTTTACCTGACTCATGTCTTGGTTTACAGCTTCTTGGTACCCATATGGCTTGAAATGCATCACTCCCAGGTGAACTCCTGTGTCTCATGGAGGGATGTGGTGGGCAAACAGAAAAGACCCCAGCTTTTTGCATTGATCCATCCCTAAAATTAGAAGTGTATGATGGTGATGATGGACAAGAACCAGATCAACAGAAGAGAGTGAAAATTGGTTATTGGTGGTAGACAGGATGGAAGAATATAATCTCATAATTCGATCGTCATTTTTCCCAAGTTGTTCATCCTAAAAGATATCTTCAATAAAGAGGCATTAAATGATGCGAACTAATGAGAAAAAGACACGAAAAAAAACTGGGGAAAGTAGTGGAATCGATACAGAATCTGGATTAAATAATAGAAAAAAAATCGAGTATCTTAAATTTTTTTATGTATAAAACTTAGTCCTCTTTTTTAGAAAATTTTTTATTCGTTTCAATTTACTTCCCTATCAAGGTATTCTTTACCTAAGGCCTGGAAAACACCTTAAAATTACTTATAACAGAATTTTCGCAGGAATTATACTCTTGTCTTGGGGCCAAATTAGACGCCCCTCCCCTATAACCACAGTAGAAGAGACTGCAAAATTATACTCTCCTTCAACCCGAATACAAAAACGTTACCTTACCGTAGGGCTCTATATGGTATTTATTAATTATTCTCCCTTACAGAACTCGTCTTATTTCTTTTGTCTTCTTCTTTCGTTGGGCTCCCTCAGCGTGGACACATTCTTCCTAATGAGTGGCGTCCTCACCGTCGTGGCCACTTACAAGCAACACCAAACCAGCAACAAGTTTCCCATTGCTTACTTCTATATACATAGATATCTGAGGTGGGTAAAAGCGAGATTTGTGTGCAGCGTTGGAGACAATTCTGTTATCCTCATTTGCCGAGTAACATTCCATTTTAGTAAGGAAAACTGCAATGTACACAGTGAAGGTCTGCGGTTAGTATATCAAGGGCAAAAGTGAAGGTTAAAATACCCAATTGATACAGTTCTTTTTACGGTCCATCGGATACAGTCACTTGCTTGGAATGGATGAAGAGCGTCCAGATGCATCGTGATGGTGATAATTCATTGCCTTACAAACATTACATTTTACCATTAGAGAACTTTGCAAATAACAAAATCATCTCAATACATCAAAAAGAAAAGATCAATTGGTGGTAAAGAATGAAATAAGTAAGAATTTTGAGACATACCTTATCCCCACTCTCCCCGGAATGTGTTTGACAGGTGGGGCACCAAATTCGAAAGTGATAAGACGAAGTAAATTAAGGAAGACTCAAATTTTAATCCTTAAAATTTGTTTATTTCCCATTTTTAAGAGTAAAAACGTTTCTATGCATAGATTGGAAGATTAATTTCTGAAATTGTACCTTCAGACATTTCTGACAATGTTTGGTGGTAGAAATCAGTAAGTTCGATGGTAAAGGTGGGTTCAAAAGGCATATGTTAGCCCTTATTGTTATTCCTTATTTGGACTGGAAAATGAGCCATCAATAAAACTCGTCATATTTGTATTCCTTAAAAGATCCCTTCTCCCACAGATTGACCCCTCCCATCCTTTTTACATGCTGGTTCTTCGGAACAGTTTCGCGAAGGTTGATCGGTAGGTCCCCCTGGGCTCCAGAATTCGACCTTATTGCAGACGCCTGTCGGAAGCATTATTGGAAAGAAGGTCTCCACGTTATAAACCTATTCCATGAACCTCACGAACAAGATCAATACCCAGTGGTAATAATAATGGGATTTTTGCTTTGTTTAGATCATTTGGGGGATCTTTTCTCGGTTATATATGGCGTGAGTGATCCATTTTTTATTTTACTATCATTTTCAGTGCAATATTCAAAATTGGTCAGTTTCTGTGGATTACCAGTTGCATCTTTTTGCTCCTCTTCTCCTCGTTCCACTTTTGAATAAATGGAGAAGAAGTAAGTCACATGTGAGAGAGATCGCAAAGAGGAAATTGTATAAAAATAACTTAAATTATTTTGAAAATATAAATGCGAGGAAATATTTTTTAAAGATGACATGCGCACGAGGTTTCGTTTGTCTCGATGAAACCCCTCATGACTGAAGAGTTTCATTAATTGTAACGAAAGCGGTTGTTTGCTCATCTCAATTTTTATTTTTGTTTTTGTAGTTCCTGTAGGGTATGCGAAGAGAGTCTAAATGAATTTATAATCCGTTTTTTATAGTTTGTTTCATTCATCAGGATGGCTCTTGCTTTCATGTGTATGCATTTTGGTCTCTATGAAGACATTATGGATATTTTACACATATGACCTTCCACCTTCACCAATTATAAATTTAGGGTAAGTTGTAACAGTAGAATTATAACTGTCATGACTATCCACTTCATTGTCAAAGGTATCTGCCATTGCCGACTTAAATCCGACCAGCCAGTTAGTGATAATGATGACGATGATGATGATGATGATGAACAAGTTGAGAAATAAGTAGTAGGTAGGAAAGGGGTGAAGAGTTTTTGTTTCTTTGCCCTGGTGAATAGGGCATCTCTGAGTGAATATCCCGTACCAGAACAGAAGTCATTGAACCCATTCATGGGATTATTATAGAGGAAAGCAGGTTTGCCAGTACAACGTCTTTTTCGCTCAGTTTAAGTATTTAATCGCCTTTCAAAACACGAATCGATGCAAGGTTTTGCCGAGGGCAAGTATAAGTGACCAGTTAAGTGAAGCTAAGCTACATTGGGTGTGGCTAAGCACTGGATAGTTCGCTATTTGGGTCGAAAGTTTTACAGGTTATCTATGCTTTAGCAGACCATGGTTCGTACCCGAAGTTATATCGTAGTCTCAAATGAGAAAGGCTTCAGAAAAGAGGCAATTCAGTAAAAAAAACTAGCAAAAACAAATGACGCACAGCTGTCACTATGATCTTGTTTTCTTACCCCCTCCCCTTCGGGAGGCAAAATATTTTGCAATTACTACCCTAATCATGTTTTTTAAATAATTTACATAAAGACATATCTAAACAAATGTTTAAGTGCGGTGAAGATATGATTCGTTACTTAAACAATTTCAGGTTTGCAAAAAGCTACGCCTATTATGCAAAGGCATACGCTAACCTTTGTACAAGGAGTGGACCGTGGCTGGTCGGAATTGGGCTTGGATATCTCCTCGCTTATCCAAAAAACAGACCTGAGTTTAAACCCTTATCCGTGAGTTCATGAAATTAGGGACGCGTAATATTGACACCCAGAACATCTTGTGATATTAGACATTAAAAGATCTCAATCCAGACACTGATATATACAAGTATTATTTGCCCAGCGTTCATTTAGAAGGACTTGTTTTGTTTACAGGCTTGTTTAATGTGGATTGGAAATTTGCTGATTATGTTCATCGTTGTGAGAAAGCTAGTCCTCTTGAATTCCCACGAAGAAGAGTACTTCGAAATGGCTCGTTTTTATGTGAATGCGTTCGGAGGATTCCATCGAACGCTTTGGGCAGTAGCTTTATCATGGATCATATATGCCTGCGCAACGGGCCAGGGAGGTCTCTGTTTTTAATTCATTTCCGGGGAGTTTTTCTTTGAAGGTCATTTATTCTGTTGTACCTAGTCTTTCCACACTTAAAAAAATATAAATTCTCTGTTTGCATGTAAGTTATACAATTGTTTATTTATAAAAAGAGCCTGTAAATATTTTATATTCATAGTAAAAGCTAAAGCTTTGGGAATTATTATGGTGAGGTATGGCTAAAGTGATGAGTAAGTCTTTGGTAAAATGGACCGGTTGTTCCAAAATTGTACTTAGTAATTTTTGGTCTTAAACTATTTACAGGTTTTTGTAACGATATGTTAAGTTATCCAACTCTACGAATTGTGAGCCGCTTATGTTACTCAATCAATCTTGTATCCCTCAATCTGCAGTTGGCACTCTCCTCTAGGTTTAAGGAGGCACACGTGGAATCACATCTTCACAAGGTACTTCATTATTTTTTAATCATCAATTCTATATTCTTTCAATTTTAGTGTTGTCTACACATACTTTAGATTGATTAATCATTCTTTTTTAGGGATATTTTTTTCAGATGCATTTAGTATTTTAGGAGTCAGATGTAAACAATAACCCATGCGCTCGCTGACATGAAATGGTGGTTGATGTAAAATAATGAGAGAGAAATGAATTTTTTTCCAATGCAATTGACTCATTCACTGGAGAAAGAATTGAAGGTGTATGAAAAAAGTACACTAAAAATGACTGTCGTTGCCAGGGGCATCGTGCTAGCCAAACATTTGATGGAGCATCAATAGAGGGGGGAAATGGGACTTTCCACAATAAAAACAAATAAAGACGCAATTTCCTTGACATACAACTGCGGCTAAAACTTGTGGACACCGGATTTATCTCTTTTTCCTTGGGTATGTCGATGAATATGCTGGTTTCAGTTTGAATGCATGTGTCCGGTACATCTGGAAAGCAAAATAAAAGTACAAGCTTTCTAATACCTTTTGTTTTTAAATATTTTTAAATATCTAAACTGGCGATGCTATTGAAATGTATGAAATCCTGGTATCAATCATTAAGCGGTATATTACAGCCAAAATGTCTTTATTTAACACATTATATTTTGGCACCCTGGCTTGGGACAGCGCAACACTGCTCTAAACTCGCCTTTAGGATCACGCTTTCTTATCTTTGCTATAACATTTCCACATCTACTACCTGGTTTCGCCTCTTGCACCGAGTCCAATAAATTATGCCCGCGTAAAAAAAAACTGCAGTTTCTTCAAAATAAATAACGTTGTGATTGAAATCCTTCGAAAACATTAGTAGAGAATTATTTACAAGTTTAAGATACAAATATAACAATGTAACCACGTCGTATCTTGAGTAAGAAGACATTAGAAATTTATATTTTTAAAGATACTTCAGTATTTCTTTTGTTTTTCTTTTAAGTTTTTCTTGAATGGTAAAATATTTTATTAGATTGTAGGCAGTTAGTATATAAATGAGTAGCCACCATCACTGCGTCCATTGCAGTTTTCTTTACTAATGTAAGATATACCGTGATCCATGGGGGGATAAAAAGATCCCCTGTACTGTGACGGCAAAAGTGAAGGTTAAATTACCCAAATGATACAGTACTTTTTACAGTTGTCTTTATTGGTCTATTGGATGCGTCACTTGTTGGCGTGGATGAAGAGCGTCCTCCAGGCATGGCCAATGCGTTGTGAAAGTGGCTAATCATTGCTATACGAACCGCATACCATCACTGCGTGCAGTGCAGTTTTTTTCCTTATTATTTGATTGTAATTGAAAAAGTAGTAAAAGTATTCTTTATTTGTGTAACCAGTAAAGTATGAGTAGATCGTCGATATGCCGCATATAATATAGTAAGCATACCTGTAGAGTGTATACTATAGAGTAAGCACAACTGTCTACCGCATACTACAATGACAATAATTAGCGTATAGCGTATGATTAATATTTGTGGAAGGACATGGCAAACCTTCAGTAACTAAAGGTTATTCTACGTCAGTCTGAAAGTCTAAGAAAATCATTCATTACATCATGTAAAATTCTCCATATAATTCTAAATGTTAAAATTTGTGTTTGTGGCTCTCATTTATCAAACTACTCCATTGCGTTCCTTTAACACCAAAGTGGCTATTCTTATAAATATTACCTAAAGTAACCTATCACTTACCTCCTGACTGAGGACAGATCTGAGACTTTCTGCTGTGGCTTTAAAGAAGGCTGAAATTTTCTTTTCTATTGTGAAATGGAGATATCAAAGCGAATTCAGTGTTTTGTTAAATGATGACTTGTGATATAGAAGATCAACTCATTGCTATAGTATTCACACAGTTCTTTTACCAATATTAAATAGGATGCATGTTATCACAGGTCACAACTATGGAGACTAAAGGCTAATCAAATAGAATGAGGGACGACTAACTTTATCTAGCAAATAACAACTTTCGTGCAAAGCAACCCATACCTATATGTATTTATCAAATGCAATTGAGTTACTATACTTAAAGCACTTACTTTTCAAAATTGCAATCGTGCACGAAGCGAAAATCATGCCTCTTAAGGGTTTCCCGCCTCTGCTTAGGGAGCCACATCGAAGGGAAAGTACCCAAAGAAATCGCTAACGAAGGATTTCGTCATGGACGCAGGGTCTGAGATTGCGGTCACCTCCTCCAGGAGGACGGTAGCGAGAACTTTCCCCGAATCTTTTTAGCTCGCTTACAGAATTCTGAGAGCTTGGATTTTCTAATAAGTAAAGACACATATTACCGGTAAAAGGATCGGCATTTATGCTTCGAACCATGCCAGAAACAGGGCCGTCGCTTGACGAAATTCACCTACGCTGAAAACGTCTGGACGACGCTTGTTGCGGAAATAGGTATATAACTTCTCTCTAAGAGCCGTTGCACTCACAGCCGACAACCAAGGAAGTGGACGGCGTGCAAAACAACCGGACATTCTCTGAATGGTAGTCAGGCTCACGGCAATGAAGGTGCCGAAGAAAAACTCAACGGCCTCTTGAACCGATCTAAACCCCTCGACGAAGAAAGAGAAATTAATTATTTCCTGAAATACCGGCCACCGCGTCCCCTCCAAAGAAAATCAAAGTAGTTTCTCAGATAGCAGAAGAATAAGTGTGGTTGGTAGGTTATATCACGAATCCAGCTACTCCCTCCTATCTCGTCTTGGGTTCCTGGACTTTTTAGGGCTCCAACCATGAGCGTGTTAATGTTGTGTTCGCGCCTGTGCAACGTCACACATCGAACAGAAGTCTTCCGCGAAACGATCACTCTCCAGAGGGCCACAATCACCGCGGAGAAGCAATAGAGGCAGGACAACAAGGTAGATTTCCTTAATAGGTCGTACTAATCGTTGACAGGACGGCTAAGATCTGACATATATGTTGTGGCAGAGCCAGAGATGGGACCGGAGAATTTTAATTAGCATGGCAGCCAATATGGCAGTAAATCCCGCCCGCCATAGGCAGTACAACCTTATGCACTCTAGAACGCCACAGGGATAAACAACCCATTAGGCTCAAAAAAGGCTTTATTGGGGGCAAAACCAACCCTTCCATTAATCGCAGCTCAACATCATCACCTCTCAAGTTATGGTCTCTTGCCCCCTGCGGGCGTTAAAGAAAGTTGCTTATAAAGGTCCCAAAGTTTCTCTTCTAACCCGGCATAACGTAGCTGGTCGGGTCGTTAATCCTAGAGAGAGGCAGTAACGATTGGATACTTTGGGAAAATAGTCGATGCATAGAGAGAAAGTGAGAAGATACCGGGTTCAAAATATACCACCTTTCAAAGTGTTGAAGTTAAACCATTGAACCTTGCCTTCACTTTAGGCACTCGGACCAGAAAGACGCGTTTCTCCAACAGGTCATAGGTGTAACAGTACACATATTACAGCCCTGTAAAGATGTCCGCCTGGAGGCAGGCGGAAATATAGAGAGAGAAAAACAAAATATACGAAGAGAGGTCCACAAATGGTGTAAATACGAAAATATGATTTATCAATAGAAAAGCCATTAACAGGAGAAAGAAATTTCGGGAGTTGGAATTCTCGCAATCTATATAAGCAGACAAAGATCGACGCTAAAGGCAGTGTCATGCACGTATACTTAGTTTGAACAATTTATAAGAAAGCTAAGTTTAATTACACATATGAATTAATGGGCGATGCATAGCACGAATATAAATTGATTTCCCACTGGAAAAGACACTTTGATCCTAGACGAGCGAGGATTAGGTATCAAACTTTTTCGAGAGAGAATTGCGAGAAAATTTTAGAATAAGATTGAGATCGAGCAAATAATTATAATTATTAATAAGTATATCTTTCTAAGAATGAATCTAAATCGCATGATATACAGTGCAAAGATTATTCAGTATTCTACAGAGAATACAAAATGATTACGGTGGATGACAAAAGAATCTAGGTAAGTCGTCTAGTTTTTTCAACTGATTTAGGACAGACAATATTGCACCGCTGAATCCGACAATGACATTCGTTTCTTCCGATGAGGTAAGGTTTTTGTGATTGATCGATTTTAAAATTTTTTGATCTTATAACTAAATCAATTACATTTTTGTGACATTTTCGGTTAATTTTTGTTAATATTTCTCATCAGAAATAGGTTTTTCAGATAAAAAAACATCGTTTAATAACACAATTCTTATAATTAAATGTTACAAAAATTGATTAGTGTACATTGATAAAGGTAGGTAAATGAAAATTGGATATTAGGTCATCATTGTGCAGAATCTAGCATATGAACTTCCGTTTCTTCGAACTCCTAGAATGCTCATTGGTAGGAATGTCTCTCTTCAGAGTTCAACAGTAATCAGCCATCACGACTGCATCCCACGTCCCTAATACCTGGTCCCCATCTCTTTCATGTCCTGATGGAATCTCTCCCTCTGCTTTATCGCTTATTGATCGTAGATTCTCAGGAAAAAGTAATGCATGTTGATGCCCCTGCTGCATCCGAGGTTTCTGAGAGCAGTCAGCATATATGACCTGACCATATTGTGAAGTTTAGTGGCCTTCTTGTTGCCAAGAAGGTTCTTCACGAGCAGAACAAAACCTTTCCATGCTTCTAGTTCCATTTCATTCATTGACCTTTCGCACTCTGGATTTCTGATGAGCTGACGGAGTTGAGGACCGTCAAAGATGCCAGCTTTCAACTTTTTCATGGTCAATCCTGGAAAATCGTGGCACAATAAGTGAAGCAGCCCCCATCCTTGTTCAACATCCTTCTTCTTCTTCTTTTTCTTCTTCTTCTTCTTCTTCTTCTTCATTTTCTTCAGCATTGAGGAATCTTCGTCACTAATGTAAGGAAGTTCTGCAAAGACAGGTACTGGAACTTCATCACGATGAGCTACAGGAAGACGTGCTAATTGAAGATCAGGATACTTGAAGCTGTTCAGCGGTGTATTCGCCGTAGATGTAGCAGAATACATCGGGCTTATTTTGGAAAAGATCTTCAGGCCAAATCCATTTCATTCAACTGCAAAAGAAAATTACCAGTTAGTCAAAAATTAAGGCACGTAAATTCTTTAGAATTTGTTTATTTGCAGAAATAAGAAAGATTTTTGAATCATATAAATAGAAAATACCCGGACATGTAAAAATAAAGAACCCGTAAAAAACAATATGTGACGATAAATCAAAAGGTTAACCTGATTGAGCAAAACCAATGTAATTTTTGGATTCATCACATCAAAATATCCCTAAATCAGCTAAAGGAATTTATACAATAAAGTTGGTGTTGACTAGTGTTATTAGTTATAGAAAAAGAAAATTGGAACTCCACTGTTACCTTGCTCACACATCAACGCCTCGACGTTAATGACGTTCACTGAGAGCCAATCCTCAGTCACTACGTGAGCAAAGGGTTGCTCCATATAGCACCGAGGAGTCCTTAACTCATGATCTGCTGCCAACTCACAAGTTTTGGTTAAGTCGTAATTATATGTTTCGAATGAGTTATGTTTGTTTCCTGGATTGCGCAAAAACTTTGTTGGTGTTTCTTTCGGAAATATTTTGTTTTATTATGTGTTAAAAACAAACCGGTTGTATTTCCGTTACGATTTTAATTTTCTCTACATCCATTTTTAGTCGCGTGCGAGTCTAGTCGCGAGCGACTTTACATCTCACTATGTCGTTCAGTCGGTCGGTCGGTCCCCGTTTTGCTTTTTTTTGTTTTTGTAATAACATCATAACTATTCAGCCGAATCTAACGATATTTGAAAAACTTATGTTGTTTTACATTCTCTTTCGAATGCTATAATTGTCAAAGTCTTCCCAAGTTAGCCCAGGAATTACTATTGTTTTGGCAATAACATCATAAATATTCGGCCAATTCTAGCGAAATTTTGAAGCCCTGACGTTGTTTTACATTTTCTGCCGAATGATATAATTGCCAAAGTCTTTCCAAGGTTAGCCCAGGAATTATTTTGTTTTGGCCATAACATCATAACTATTCGGCCGATACTCTGCTAGACTAGACAAGGCTATAATCTGCTATAATCTCCTAGGCAAGCCTAGAATAGGCTATACTATGCTAGGCTATTATAGGCGAGTATATACTATGCTAGGCTATACTATGCTAAAATATAATGTACAAGGGTAAGATATAATATGCTAATTTAAGCTATAAAATGCTATGCTAGGATAGCATATAGTATGTTAGGTTAGAGAATACTAAGCTATGCTTGCCGAGGGTATAATAGGATAGTAAAGGCTAGACTTGTCTAGGATAGTTAATGCTAGGCTAGGTTATACTAGGCTAGGCTAGGCTAAGCTATGCTAAGCTATACTAGGCTAGACAGGGCTATACTGTTATATGCTAGTGTAAGCTAAAGTATAATAGGCTAGGGACGGCTTTGCTCTGCTATGCTAAGTAACACTATGTTAGGCTAGAATAGGCTAGCTAACCAAGGCTATAATAGGCTAAGCTAGGGTGTGGTATGCTATACTAGTCTAGGATATACTAGGCTAGGCGTATGATACGCTTCGCTCTATTATGTTAGGTGTGGCTATGCTAGGATAGGCTGTAACAAGCTAGCCTATAGTATGCTAGGCTAGACTATCGTATGCAAGGATATATTGGCTAGGCTATCGTATGCAAATATATATTGGCTAGGCTATAGTAGCCTATTCTAGCTTGGCTATACTAGGCTAGGCTACTCTAGGCGACGCTAGGCTAGGTTCTGACATGCAATGCTAAGCCATACCTAGTTAATCTAAGCTAGGCTATAGTAAGCTAGGCTGCACTAGGCAAGGCTATACTAGGCTATGCTAAGCTAGGGTATAGTATAATATGCTAGGTTAGACTAGGTTCTACTAAGCTAGGCTAGGCTATACTAGGATACGATAGGCTAGGCTATACTAAGCTAAGGTAGGATAAAGTAGGCTATACTATGCTAGGTTATACTTGGCTAACTAGATTATAATATGTTAGGCTAGGTTCTAACAAAATTTGAAACCCTTATGTTTTTTTTACATTCTCTTTCGAATGATAGAATCGTCAATATTCTCCCAAGGTTAATCCGGGAATTATTGAAAGTTTTGAAGGTCGTAAGGTCATAAATCAGAATAAGTGAAAGCAGACCTTGTTAGTGTACGGCTGCAATAACTCATCGTTCCTCTTACATCGCCCTCGTCCTTTGCAGATGAAAGAAGCCGCCGCAGCAATCATCCTCTCAGTTGGTGTCGCTGTTTGTATTTGTATGTTCGTAGAATTACCCATCTCGAATCTCTTAAAGGATTTCGGAATAGGAGCAGGTGAGTTGAATCTTCTACTTAGATTCAATCTATCATACGAGAAACTACATACCATTTAGTATTTGGAGCATGTTTTTGAGTGAAAATACAATGATAGCAGACAGTAATGATCTACAACCGTCACGAGATATACATCAATGTGACAGGGATGAAAGAACTAAGCTTCTCTAACTATCATGCCAATAAATTCAGTATAAGTAACTCATCTTATCCAAACTCCTCTTTGATCCCATAATTACTCTAGTTATTCCTAAATCTTCATCTTCCACTTTTCTATTTATAATTAGGTATCATCTTTCTTATTCAGTCTTGAGGTTTTGTCCACGTTTTCTTATCTAGTTTCATAACAACAATATCTTTTTCAGGCTGGAAGAAGCAACCAAATTCACAAATCTTGAAAAAGAAATACCTAAACAAGCTAAATTGAATTCTATTTTTTGCAAACTCGTGCTGTAATATGTAGTAGCATTATTTTTTTTCAATTTACGTCAACAAAATAGAAAGTAAACAAAAATGTAGAAGTAATTAAACAAATATGTAAAAAGAACAAGCATAATAAATAGAATTGTGGGTCACTTAAAGAACCCAATTTGGTAGTACAAGTCAGTATTAATAAGCGTCGTTAAAATAAGAAAGATAATTTTTACCTAATAATAATGTATGATTGGTTGTTTCTCGGGTCTGAGGAAGACTAAACATTGTGTAGCCATCAAAGGCCGAGGCCCACACGCGACTGCAGGTTAAGCATGGAGTGGCGGTCGTCGCAGGAGTAGCAACAGACACAGATTCTTGTGCTATCGCGAAGTGCCGCCGTTGGGTATCCTCGAGGTTAGATGTAGCTTTAGGTTGCGGGTATACAAGTTTATTTGAAAAAAAGCACAAGACATTATAGATCAATCTATATAACGTATCAGTAATAGTGATGAAAAGAGAAAATACATCGCTGAGAAGGAGAAGAATTTTAGTATAAGGCAAAGGTACAGATAGAGGGGTTCTCCTGGAGCATTTTACACAGGAGCTCAACTTTTTGTATTTTAATTATTTACTTTAACACTTTAAATATTACCCCATAATAGGGTTTACTTTGTATAATCTAATTATTTTTTTTTTTTTATATTACAATGTTTGTTTTGTATTTGCTTATTACTTATTTAAACACTTAAGTTCACATTATTTTTGCCTATCGGTATCTATTAATTATTTAAACACTTAAGTTCACATTATTTTTGCCTATCGGTATCTATTACATTCGTTTATAATTATGTCTATATTTATCTAACCACTTTAGACTTGTCCACTATGTTATTATTCCACATTTACTTTTGCTATTTTCTATTTTTAACATTTGTTTTTAATGCACACTTTTTACTACTTAGTACTTAGCGTACTCTCACTTATTAATTTGTTAACTTATCAATAATGTATTCACATTTAATTATTTGTTACTACTTAGTACTTAGTGTACTTTCACTTATTACTAATTGATTTGTTAACTTATTAATATTGTATTTACATTTAATCATTTGTTTTATTTTTGGCCACCACAACTTAGTTGCTTATGTTTTAGAATTGTACACTTTTTAAATCACATATAAATTAGTTGTATAAGTAACTATATTTATAATTATTTGCTTATGCACCGTTTTTGACCTTATTATTATTTACATATTCACTTTGTGTATTAATTTACTTATTAAACCTATATTAATTTTAATCTTTCGACTTTCACTTTTAATGTTTGACACTTTATACATATTCACTTTCTGTATTATTTTACGTATTAAATATATATTAGCTTTAATCTTTCGACACTCACTTTTTATTGTTTGACACTTTTTACACAATGTCCGACGTTTTCATTCCGCTTTTTATACGTTTGAAGGTCGCCGCGTTGACCGTGTGAAGGCTCGTGTCTGGAATGTAAATGGTCCCGCTACACATTAGACCTTCGATTTCTCTTGGGGACCAAGGTCCCTCGAAGGTCCATTTAAAGTCCCCGTTACGAATTCCATGCACTATTTTTAGTTGATTGCCTTTTTCAGGACGCCGGTTGATGCTACCGAAGATCTTCAGTTTAAGTTCCTCTCCGTCGAAGAAAAGCCCTTTTTCAAGGACTTCGGTTCTTTCGGTGAGAGGCACTCCTGGATAACTTTCGTCATCCTCTGAACAATCGTCGGTTTCCGTCCGTCCATATACGCAACGTTACTCAGACAGTGGCGGACTCTTCATGAGGGCAAACCAATTAATATACGATTTCAGCTCTAATCGTAAATACGAGTGATCTTCAAAAAATCTTAGTGCAAAATGAAAGAAAAATTTATTAAAAATTAAAATAACACAAATGTCATTAATATTTCTCAACATAGATTCCATTTAGGTCAATGCACTTCTGAAGGCGATGTTTCCACCTGACAAGTTTCCACAATGAATTCTAGTCCCTCTCTGAAGAACTCCTGGCTTTTCGAGTTGCACCATGTCTTCACGTTTTGCCTCTTCGATAGATTGAAATCTTGTGCCTTTTAAATTTTCCTTAAGTTTCTCCTGATAGCCGTGAAGAATTGGCTGGGGCATTTTCATGGTGGAACATGTCTCCTTTGCTTGTGCAAGCTGATCATCCCGCAACACTTTCAGCACCCAACGGGAAGAAAGCTTGTTGAGACCAAGATGCTCTGTTAAAATTGCATATGCTGATCCTTGGGAAATATTGATTTCTTTCACAATAAATTCAACGCTAATCCTGCAATCTTCATCTAGGAATTTTTGAAAGGCGGCCACCTTCTCTGCATTGGTTGATATGGATGGTCTCTCTTCTTTCTCGTTGTGATTAAGGTCTTCTGTTGCTTTATTGAAACGTTTCATCCACCTCAAAACAGTGATGCTATGTGTGGTAAACTAACCATAAACATAATGCAAAGAATAAACAATAGCAAGGGATTTCCAATCAAGTTTGGTTAGAAATTTGATAACAGCTCTGATCTCAAAAGTTTGCTTTTCAAGCAAGCAGTCATATGCTAGCTGAAATGCGCCAGAGGAATAAATGAGGGTTTTGCAGATATCAGCCCAAACCAAAGATATGATCAAACGGGTTTCGAATTGAAATTTTCCGATAATCTTTTAAATTAAAGGCTTGCACCAAAACCTTTTTAAGATCCCTTGTATATTAGAAAAAGGGAGATATTAAAGAGGAAGAGAAGTAAGAAATTGTAGGATAAAAATATGGAGATTTTTTGAACAGATTTTTTTTTCGCGGAACCATCACAATGGAGTTGTTTATAAGCAATAGTGAATTCTAATTAAATAAAACAACGAGGTAGTTACTAATACACGAAATATTGTTTTGAAGGGTAACGAAGTAACACGTGACTCGAATAACATGCAACATAAGAGTAGAGAAAAGTTATAAGAAAATAGTATACTGGTTGATCCAGAAAAATGGGACCCGAAAGAAACTCTTAAAGTAAAATTCCTTTAATAAAACCATATTCATCATTTGAAAGAGGATACTTACAAGTTTCTTATGAATTTTATTTTTAATGACACCTTTCAAATGTGCTCCAGTAGTTGCCAAGCATTCCAGTTTTCTCGTTTGTAAGTTCTGCATCACTTTTGCAAGGGTCAGCGGTGATATAACCTGTATCTCATTGGTGATGGCGGTCGTCAATTCTTGCAAGGTCGTTGGGTTATTTCTGTAAACTCTACTCTTTAAATATCCCAACAATAATAATCCAAGAGAGAAAGATCTGGAGACCTTGCGCGTCATTCAATGTCTCTGAACCTTAAGATTAACTTGTCTCGAAACATTTGATGTAAAACTGCCATGCAGTTCCTCGTGGTATGGCAGGTAGCTTCATTTTGTTGAAACCAGTGATTTTCTAGACGACGAACTTGTTCAACATTTTTTATTTATAGCGATCACCATTTAGAGTCACTGTGTTTCCTGAGGAGTACTCGAAAATTTCTGACACAGCGACGGATAACTTTGTTAGAAGGAGATTCTGAAATCCGAAAATTTGAGCTGAAAGATATTTGAGCTGAAAATTCACTTCTTCCATGCTCATAATATTGCTCTCATGAAGCGCAGGTGTGCCACAGTCCATGTAGGGTTAGTTGAAACTAACATTTTTATTTTTTTTGTGTGTTATCTTGCATTGTTAAAACCTATACAATCATGTATAAACTTGTAACTAACCTCTTTCGAATGATGAATTGGGATTTATAAAAGGACTTTTTAAAGGTTACTAGGATTTCTTTAGTGTCCTATTTTTCTGAATGCAGGTTAATAAATTCTAGTGCTACGAGTGCAACATCGCGTTAAATTAGTTAATTTACCAATATAATAATATTTATACCCGGCCTAGCATGCAAGGCTGTTTTTTCATAAACTCTAGCTAACCTGTAAGGAAAGTGGATATAGCACAACCAACCCACCTGGATGCAATTCTATAGTGGGACCACCACACTTGGATATATTCCAAGAGTTATACGGATATATTTGGAGTCCCATTTGCTGGATCGCCTTGTATAATCCTGAGAATCGTAAAAATCTCAAAAACTGAATTATATATTTCCTTTGAGCAAATGAGTCTATTGGCAATAAAAATATAAATTTGTTTGCAAAAATAAAAATAATAATAAATGAATGTAGCGTATTCACAAAAGTTGGTTAATTCTTCCCTTTGCCAGGAAAGAAAACACGAGTACGACTGTTTGGGTTGAATAAGGTCCAGGTTGAACAAAATTTTCGTTTAGGTTTGCGCTGAAATTTACAATAAGATGACAAAAAATAATAATACTATGCACGTTACATCACATATCTCAGGACAGAAACATAAACGTCCTACGCATATAAAAGCTATAAAAAAATTGTCCACTAAAAGCATAGGCCTCTTGACAATCCACACTGTCCTCGTCTGATGAAGGGGTGTCCCAAAAACTTTGACGATTTAGTCGAAGCTGACCGAGAACTCATTGAAAGGGTACCAGCAAACAAAAGGACGACTTCTCTGTATTCAGTGCACGTAGTGGGAAACGTAGATGAGTGAAAACTGTCAGGCCTGGCGGCAACCGACGAGGTCCCGAACACTTCTCAATGGTTAAGTGCTGAAGTTAAGGAAGCCAACGGGGGTTAATGGGATGACTGGAACGAGGGTACTACTGCCAAGGGCGATTCTAATTACGCCAGAAAAGTGCATGAGATGGGCCGCATCCTTTTAGAGAATAGTCAAAATAGTGTATGGGGTGTAGCACAGATATAAAGCAGTGAAATAAATGCGGTATCTGCACTATATTAACTTGAAAATGATAATTAGAGTGAGTATCGTAGGAGAAGGTGGATTTTACTCTGTCCAGAGAAACACTATTACATTTAATGCCACATTGACGAACAAAGAACTTTGGCTTTCGGGAAAATCGAAAAAAAATGTCAGTCAAAACGGATTACAAAGGAGAATGAGCTAAGTCACCACGGACAAAGACATGGAACAAGTTGTCAATTCCTTCGCTCGGAAAACCCATAGATGTTCCATATAAATTTTCGAGGTTTTATGCCTGATATTTTGTTTGTTTGTTTTTTTGCTTGTTAAAATCTTCCTCGCAGTGCAAATTATTTGCTGAACTAATTCTAATTCATTTTATGGAAACCACCTTTGGGGGGCACTGATTTGAATTGGTACGGTTAAAAAGTTTTGGAGATTCTTTTTGTTGAAGGTTTGGAAGTATAAAATCACTTTTAGGGGATTTTAAAACTGCTGTGGGAGACACCGGCCCTCGGTTTCCACAGAAGACTTGCATCCTCGTACATAAGCATGTCCGTGAGACCAAAGAAACTTCCGGCCGTTGATGCACGCCAAACCTCCCTGATCACTTTACCTTGAAGAAACTGAATAAAAAAAAACGAAATAAAAAGAGTGAAAGGGAAGAAGCAAATTTATATTGGAATATTACAATTAAATTAGCAGTGGAAAACATTTGTAAAGTTATAATAAATTGATATTTAGTGTAGAAGCATTTATTCTCGAGGATGCTTTGACATTTCCTACCCAAAGAACGAACCAACTGTTGACACTCTTGCGCAATAGTTTTGCTCTATTCATCTTGAAGAATTTCACAGAGTTCGTGAACTGTTTTCGGATTCTTCGCTTTAGACCTCTCTCCGAGTGTCTCGCCAACATTTTCAATTGAATCCAGATCCAGTTCTGTACAAGCCAGTTCATAACAGTGGTACGTTCGTCCTCCAGGAAGGCCTTCACTGACTTGGTCGAGTGGCAGGGGGCGTTATCCTGCATTAAAATTGCAGGTTGAGCTTCGGAGTCTCGTGGATATGGCAAAGCATGCTGTTGTATCAATTCATTGTACACTTGTTCATTCACTATGTCCCGAAAACGCACAAGTGGCACAGTGCTTTTTCCGAAAATCACGCACCAGACCATGCATTCTTTTTATGTAATTGACAAACAATATTTCACCTTCTCTGTGACAAACGAACGCCGTGCCATCGAATCTGAAGATTAAGACAAGTTAATCTGAAGATTAAAATATTAAAAGGAAGGGATATAAATTCTTTACGATTAAAAATAATCGTTTAACACAAACTGTTAAATATGAATGAGAAAAACCCCAATTTAATATTCGAAATGAAGCACAATAAAAAAAGGCTCACCTGATACAATACGGGAAAGAGAGGAGACAAAAGAAACGAATGAGAAGTGAAGTTGGTTGGGGAAAATACTGAGTATTTAAGCGGTTGGATTAGGCCAACAGACCTAAGTCGCGTGCTCTCAATTATTTTGACTTATGACCTTCAAAACTTTAAACAAGTGGGGCATTCCTACCTATAGTTAGTTTTCTTTTAATAATTCCCGGACTAACCTTGAGGGGACCTTGGCAATTAATAGTTATATCATTCGAAAGAAAATGTAAAACGACATAAAGGGTTTCAAATTTAATTAGAATTAGCCGAATAGTTACGATGTTAGTGCTAAAAAACAACGCGACTAAAAAAGTTACTTGAAAGAGTTAGTTTTGGGGAAGAAGAAAAATCGCGAATGAGAGATGGATTGTGTTGCCTAATCTAGAGTGATTCTAGGATGCAGAATAGGTATGATCTTGAGTTGAGCCTAAGATTTTAAAGCTCACAATCGATATATCTATTTTGCTTTTAATGGAGTTCTCGTTTATTTAAGGTGTTTACCTTTTTGCAATGGACATTTGTTGATGGTATTCTGATACCAAGATATATTCTAGCCTTCAATGAGCTTATGGTACTTTCTATATAGGTGCCTTGGTTACACCACGGGAAATTAAGTGTGTAAACAACTATACCACTCATTTCAGGCTGGAGCTTATCCTTCCATTTAAATATCATGCCCAGTTTAAGTTTATTAACAAAAATGATTCTAAAACTTGTATGTAAATAGAATTTCCTTAGTAGTTTTACAGAATTAGAGCGAGCAAATTTATATTTTGGATAAAATCAATTTTAGGGAGTTTGAGGTTATTATAGCTAAATTGTTAAGAAGTTGACATGGATTTTTAAACTCATGAAGATTGGCAACCGTTATTGACAAAAAAGATATTAGAATTTAAAATACTCTGTGCATCAAAGGTGAAATTGGAAGATAATCTGTATGGTTTACTAGTCAGATTGAGCTCGATTTGGAGGAAATGTCGAAGCTAATAAAGCAATTTACCCCAAGACATTTTTGAAGGTTGGTCTGCGATGAACAGATGGAAGGAATGTTTTCTCATTCACATTTTTCCTTGCTTCTCATATACTGGGTGATCCGGAAAAATAGGACCCCGAAGAAATCCCTGTAACTCTTAAAGTAAAGGTCATTTTATAAAACCAAATTATTCGAAAGAGAATAATTACAAGTTTGTTATGATTTTTTTTTTGTCACGTGCACGTGACTCTATAAGTTATTATGTCGGTCCGTCGGTCGGTCGCTCGGATGGTAACCATTTTACTTTTCAATGAGTTTTTAAAAGTTTTGAAGGTCGTAAGGTCACATGATATATTTGTTAATTTATAATACGTTTGTTAATTATTTATTTTTCCAAATTATTGAAATAATTGAGAGCACGCGACTTAGGTCTGTTGACCTTGTTAAATGACACCTTTCAAATGTGTTCCATTAGTTGCTAAGGTGAGTGGTAGTATGGCATGTATCTCAGTAATAGCGGAACTCAATTCTTGCAAGGTAGTTTGATTATTTTTATAGACTCACTTCTTTAAATATCCCAGAGATAATAATTCAGCGAAGAAAGATCCGGAGATCTTGTGTGTTATTCAACGTCTCCGAACCTTAAGATTAAATTGTCTAGAAACATTTGACGTGAAACTGCCATGCAATTCCTCGTGGTATGGCAGGTAACTCCATCTTGTTGAAACCAGTGATTTTATAGAACTCTTAATTTGGAGATAACGAACTCGTTCAACATTTTTTCATAGCGATCACCATTTATAGTAACCTTGTTTCCTGAGGAATCCTCGAAAAAGTACGGCCCTATGATCTGAGATGCAGTAAGACCACACCAAACAGTTACGCGCTTGCTATGCAACAGGACCTTGGTAATATTCAATGGATTTTCTGTAGCCCAGTAACGACGATTTTGTTTGTTTACAGTTCTCTTCAAGCGAAAATGGACTTCGTCAGACATAATCAAAGTAGCTAGAAAATCAGTGGTATCATTTACTTTCTGTTGGATCCATTGAAAGAAATCATCCTTTAGTTGTTGCACTGTTTGAATTTTATATGGATAGAGCATTAAATTATGTTCGAATCTACGGTGACAATACGCCGGATGCATATTTTGGGGTTATTATGTACAATGCCATGAGCTCGCCTGTCCTCGCTGTGCGCATTCTTCCAGGCGGTTGTGTTTTTTTACGATGCTGCCAGTTAGGGAAAATTTTATGACACACCGACGGATTACTTTCTTAGAAGGTTATACTGACATCCGAAAATTTGTCATGATAGATCTTTGAGCTAAAACTACTCTTCTTCCATGCTCATAATATTGTTCAGTTATGAAATACAGGTGTTTCACAGTCCATACAGTCACCTTGAAAGTTTAGTTTAGACTGACACTTTTATTTTGTTTTGTGTCTTATCTGGTCTTGCATTGATAAAACCTATACAATCCTGTGCAAACTTGTAACTATCCATTTCGAGTGATAAATATGGCTTTAGAAAAGGACTTTTACTTTTAGAGTTAAGAGGATTTCTTAGAGTCGTCCTATTTGCCTCGATGACAGCATTCAGGCGATCCAGGAATCGGCCGCAGGCCTTCGTAACTCTTTCCCGTTTGAAGCCCTTGGTAATCATGTCCCTCAGCTCGTCCTTCGAGTTGAAGCTGGATTTGTTGATCTCTCTTTCCATTGTGCCCCACACAAAGAAGTCTAGGGGGTTGTAGTCAGGCGAGGTGATAGGCCAAATTTCAGATGTTGTTGATCGAAGAAATACTCGGATAGCTAAGTCTGGATCTCCAGCCTGGTGTGGGAGGACGCAGAGTCTTGCTGCCATACGTAAAGCCTTCCTGAAGCTACCCGGTCGATCCATGGCTTCACCACCTCACCCAGAAATGTGATGTAGCCACCAATGTTCAGCTTGAGGTCTTCAGGAAAGAAGTGGGTGCCATTATGTCACCCTCAGAGCTGACAACACCGAATACCATGATTGTCGCTGGAGGTTTTATTTACGTGCCTCCGGGTACGTCCTAGGGTGCGACAGCAAGCCATCTGTTGTTCTTGGAATTGATCTACTGGTGTTGGCAGAAATTATTGTATCCGTAGAAGAACCACATAATATCAGGCTCTAACAGGTGTTGCAACTTGTTGATCAGCTTCATGGTCTGCTTGAGTTGTTTTTCATGAATCACATTGACAGAAATTGTCCCTTTCTCATCGTAAATAAAAAATAGCGAACGTTCTTATGTACCACCACCTTGATGAGCTTTTCACCCACAGCTTTCTTCTCGCAATTGCACGCATTGACTTTCTTGGATCATTGTGGATGATCTCATGGATTTCAGCGACGAATTCCGGCATTCTGATGTCGCAGATCATCGACCGTGAGTTTTCCTCTCTGGTATCGCCTCGTAGTCGAATTTCGAATCTTCTAGTTTCTTTGACCTTTCCCACCATCCTTCTGCTGACGTCGAGGAAGTTTGAAATCTCTTATAATTATTTAATCTAGTAAAGTCATTAGTTATTTTTGGGTGGGGAGCGTATCGAACGCAAAACGTTAATTACATGAACTTTTTTGCCCTTGTTTTCACATTTAGATATATTCGTCAAATTTGGGTCAGTTTCTCTTCGTGGCGTTTTCTACCACTCTCACTCGATTAACTCGCCTGTTGCCTCGATGACAGCATTCAGGCGATCTTGGAATCAGCCACGGGCTTTCGTCGCTATCTCCCGTTTGAAGCCCCTGGTAATCCTGACCCTCAGCTCGTCCTTCGTCTTGCAGCTGGATTTGTTGGTCTCTCTTTTCACCGCGCCTCACACAAACAGGTATAAGAGGTTGCACTTAGGCGAGTTGTGAGACCAATTAGCAGATGTTTTGTGATCAAAGAAATACACGGACAGGCAGGTCTTGGTCTTCTTGCTTGTGTGGGAGGCCGCCGATGGAAGGAACTAAAAATTGTGGGACGTGTGGTTCAAAATCCACGATAAAATTAGTAGGTCCACAAAATGAAGTTGTTTCATTTTATCCACTATAACAAGGTCAACATAGATAAACTGCTATCTTCTTACTCTCTTCTCTCATTTCAAATATTTTATTTCCCTTCTTCCTACTCCCCTCTACACTCATCGGGCCCCACTGACCCTTTCCTATCTTAGTCGGTCTACTTTGGAGGAGGAGAGGGATCTAGATAAAGGATCGACTGGGGGGGTGGGGCCCAACTATACCCTCTCCCACATTGGGAGGGATGATAGTGAGGTGCCTATGCCGGCACTTAATCTTTTCCTACTCCCCCCCCCCCCCAAAGATACACAATAGACTAATAAATATCACCCAAAGAATTTTAGAAATGGGTAAAAGGAATGAAGGATAACCCTGCCAAGGAAAATAGTAAACAAACATAAATAAACTTCTATCCTCTTACTCTCTTTTCTCATTTCAACTCTTTTACATATTTTCCTTTGTCCTACTTCTCTCTACATTCATCGGGTCACGCTGACCCTTCCTTATCTGAGTCTACTTTTGATGATGAGAGGAATTTAGATAAAGATGAAAGAGGAAAAATGCTGAGAGACGAAAACGAATTTGAAAATGTGTTCATAGAATACTAAAAAAAAACTGGTGGGGTGTGATGGCGGGTAATTCAGAGAAGAAGAAAACGGACACTTCGACATTGATCTTGAAAACAAGATTATATATGAACTCAATAAAATAATCTATCGAACACACCCATAACACTTTGCCAAAATAAACAGAAATACCAATAAGCGACTCGACACCGCCAGCACGACCGAAGAGCTTAGAAGAACGATAAACTGTTTAAATAGAAACTGCCAGGAACATCATGGTTTACTAGGAAAAAATACGTGGAAGGGACAAAAACATGTTGGAATGGCTAAATAATGTTTTCAATGGGTGCTTGCTTACGGGCTATTTACCCTACGATCTGAAAGTTGCAAAAGTAATTTTCAGCCCTAAACCTGGAAATTCATCAAGTTGGGTAGAAAATTGCAGACATATTTACCTACTTAATTCCATCGAAGAAGCAGACGATGGAATGCCAATATGGATTTCAAAAAACAGGAGCGCTTGAAATGGCACTGTGCCTGATAATAGAAAAAATAGCGAAAAGTGAAAAATCAGCGTACATATTATCTGTCGAGACGTGTTTGAAGCTTTCAACAAAGATTAGAAGAGGGACACCCAACACAAAATACTTCAACTAGACATAAACAATAAAATAAAAAGAATAGTCTCTGACTACGCTTTGGATTGATAAGGGTATATTGACACAGGAAACCAACAAGAAGAAAGATTTAGGCTGAACGCCAGGCTTCCTCGAAGTGGTTACCTCAGCACAATATTATAGGTTGTCTACGCCGCAGATATCTCACTCCTGGCACCGAAGAGTGTATGGACATACAATTTGCAGACGATACAACTCAATCAATTATGGCACTTCTGTGGCATCATGCTTTTGAATGTTGTATTGCTTTTAGCACTCAGTTCATATTGAAAAAAAATGAATACTCTCCTCTGAAGCAGCCGCAGCATTCAAATGAGACTTATTGTTGTCCTGAAGAATTTACTAGAGTTGACGAGCATTTTTTAACTTTTTTTTCATTGCAGTTGTGTTAAGTTTATTGTTATTATCATCCATTTTAATTTGAATTTTGGATTGAATACTGATGCCAGAATTGCTAATTTTATTTCATAGGATATTTATATGTTGAGAATTAAAGAGAATCGAGCGTAAAACTCCTTCATCACTGCTTTTATAGTAGCTGGCATTACTGAAGAGGCTCATTGTTTAAGCCTAGTTTGTTTTCAACAGTCAAAAGCGAAGATAGAAGAACACCGTAGTAATATTTCAAATAGGTTATACTCTTTCTAAAGCATGAACAATAAGACTCATCACTGTCACATACTCCTGTAGGTATTCTAGTGATGAGGCCACAAGTTCTTCGAAAATTTATGGAAAGAACATTTGTCCCCTAAAGGAACAAACAAATTAACTACTGAGTTCCAACGCGTTACACACGGCAGCTTGACCTGCCTACCTAGATTGGACCAAATTATTTCAGGAAATTTGCCTTTCCCGAAGAATTGCATAGAGCAGAGTATTTATCCATTTCGGAATTGTGAATTTTGGAAGTCACACTTATAATATACGTTGTAGACATTAGATTCAATGTGAGGGCAAAACCTTAAATGGGAGGAGAAAATTATTTTTTCTTGTACTTGCGAATCCTGGGGCACAATAATTGAATTATCTAATGTTTTTTCTTCCTCATCTATGTCGTCTTTTTTTCATCTTCCAAATATTTTTGGCAGTGAATTTTGATTCCAAACTTTTTAAACTCATTCACAAAAATTTGACTCATTATCTGTTATTATAGTAGCCACAATCTTCTTTTTCAGGGAGTGAAAATTCTTGACGGATATTATTCAGTTTTTCTGCTATTCTAGTGTAAATGTGTGCTTTAGTGATGGCTCAGAGTGCCATGACTTCAGCAAGAGTTGTTTTATCAATCAATAGGTGTTGTTGTCCTCTTGTGACTGGTTTGGTTACCAAGGGTGATTTGTCACTGAGTTTTGGTACCACATCTGAGAACTGAGGGAGCCAAAGTTTCTTCAAAGGTTCATGCAAAAAACATTTGTGCCCTAAAAGAGCAGACGAATTGTCAAATTCTGAGTTCCATTGCGTTACATACGTTGGTTCGGTTTAGTGGCTACCGATTCTATTTTCGGGGACTGCCAATTACATAATGCATTGAATCCAAGGGATAGAATTATCTTCTTTTTTGATTAAGGGATAATTTGATCATGGATTCTTTATGGGTAAAGAAATCTTTGGTGCTGAATTCAGTATTTTTTATTCCGCGGAAACTTGGAAAGTCTTCAAATGTTTCTTTCTTCATCTTGACGTACTTTCTAATTTGACTTTTATGTAAATGGGCCGCACACAACTGGATAAATAACAGATACCTATGGAATTGATTTTTGTACATACAATATGAGTTCCAAATAACATTAAGTTTGTACATTCTCCTTATATCAATTTATTTTACAATGTTTTACATTAGTATCAGATTTTACAATTGTTATTTAATTCTATACACGGTAATTGATAAGGTAGCTTTCTTTGATATTTCTTTAATTAGATAGGTTTTATAGGTCAACTACGACATAAAAAGTTATCAAAGAACGAAGACGAAATTCATTCTTTGTTGCTCGCCAAACAATTACCTCGCCGCTAACAGAAGCAACGAGAATAGAAACTTTTCATCTTGCCGCCTCAACAATAACCAAGACTTCCTTCTGAAGATGTCTGAAAAAAGGCGAAGATCACAGCAAATTTTTAAAAAAAATCTGAATATTTTAAATAAGACCACATAAAATGGATCTTCCTCAGTTGCATTCGACAGTTAGAACGTGCAAAAAATAAACTGGTAAATTCGAAATACAACCTGGTCTTTAGCAAAACATGTATAGAAGAGAAGCTACTCCTATCATACACCGATATATATATATATATATATATATATATATATATATATATATATATATATATATATGATGGAGAGGGGGAATAAGAGAAACCACAAGTGGTATAAGGTTCTTTATTAGTGACGTTTCGCTCCTTTGGAGCTTCCTCAGATTAACAAAAGTCTAAGACAGGACATGAAGGTGACCACCGGCTTATATGCGCATAGGACTGAATATTACTCTGATCATCGTCTGAACTCGTCGCTTGTTCTTCAATTTCTTGATGAGTCCAGACCAGTGTATGGGGCACTCCATAGCGGTGAAGTTATTTCCATGCATCTTTTCCCCATAAATAAGGCGAAGGAATGGGTAAAACCACTTACTTGCTCAGAGAGGTTTCTTCCTCCTTCTCCCTCCATTTGTTGTCAAATTCACCCATCAACGCATATATATATATATATATATATATATATATATATATATATATATATATATATATATATATATATATATATACCGGGTTGTTTGGTAACCTCAGTTGTCATGTCTCTTTTTTCCTCTTGTTGCTTCGTTGATTACTCTAAATTTTTGTCATCATTGGATTTTTTTTTTCTTTGTTTCTTTTTACTTTTAATTTCATTATTTTTTCCACTACGTATCTTTTTATCAGTTTTTATTTATTATATTTCTTTTTATTTATACTTTACTTTAATTTTAGTATTATTATCATTTATAAATAGGGTAGATCGCTTGCCGCGTCTGCAGCTGGCTACTTTTGAAGGTTTGTTTGAAGTGTAGGTCCAGTAAGTTTTCTTCTTCTAGTTTTATTTGTTGGGTAACTTGGTCTGGTAAGTAATGGTCTATCTTTTGACATATTTCCTTTGCGCGTTTGTGCAGGGTGATATTTATTGGTTCACTATCGGTAATTTCGTGAAGTCGTATCGATGGAATCCGGTCCTGATGGGTAAAATTATTTATAAATCTTGTTGCTTTATTTTGGACCGTTTGAGATTTTCTCATCAGTGTCTTGCTTGAGACATGCAGGGGAATAGCAGGGTATAGCAGTATTGGTCTCACCAGAAGCATATATCGTTTCTTTTTGTTTTGTGGTGAAAGCAGCCTGAAACGGAACAGCGACTCTAGCGTCCTACTGGCCACACCAATTTTTTTTCTCTGTAGTGCGCAGCATATCCGTTTGAAGTCAATTCGAGACCAAGTACTCGGCGATCTCTGGAGTATGCGAGGTGTTCGTCTTGCACCAGAACTTGTACTGTTTTTCGTCTTCCCATTGGAATCATTTTAAATTTGTTGATATTTGTTCTGATCTTGTTTTCTTTCTCGTATCTATTCAGATTCTCAATTTCTCCTCTCGTCCTGTTGGCCACGTTTCAAGGGTTGCGATAGTTACTGGTAACAATCAGTGTTATGTGGTCTACCAGTTAAATATATTACGTTGATTCGTGATTGGGGCGAGTCAGGTCGCCCCTAAATATTGCATACAGGGTAGGACTAAGGCATCTCCCTTGTGGCACTCCTGTCTCCAGATCAAAAGGTTCCCCTTCAATGTCAGTTATTTTAAGATTGCCTAACGGTCTTCTAAGTAATCGAAGATTATTCGTACTATATTCTGTTCAATCTCGAGATCTCTAATTTTCATTTTAATTGTCGGTAGCAATACGTCACGAAGCACCAGGTCCACATTATAGATCTTGGCCTTGGCGATAGCAATTCTTTTATTAATCAGTGCTAGTGTCATTTTAGTGGCAAGCTTTCTCCTAAACCCATGTTTTTTATCATTATACGACTCTTTGGAATCTAAGTAATTCCTTATCTGTTGTAATGAGTTTTTCCAAGAGTTTGCCCATGAATTCCAAGAGTGAAATAGGCCTATAACTGCTTATGTCCTTCTTTGATTTACCAGGTTTCAGTAGGAAAATTATTTTGGCCCTTTTAAACTGGTTGGGGAATTAACCGACATTAAGGCAAGCATTAAACAGCTCCAATAGGGCCTCGTTGATATCCCGGGGAGCTTTCAGTAGGTGCATATTCGTAATGCCGGTTATTTCTGGTGTTTTTTGTTTAAAACTCTTGAGGGCAGCCTCATAGTCCTCATGGGTGAAGGGTCTCCCTTCATCTTGTGCGACACTAGTTCCATCTACATAATGGTGCGGCGTGAGCTCATCACTTAACTCCTTAATCCTTGCGAGTACATCCTCCTGTATCTCTCATCAAAGTTCTCATTTTCCTCCTTCTTTATTTTAAATCGGCTTCGCCAATATTCCCTTAAGTTACGCTCGATCTCACGGTTTTCTGTGATTTCGATGCCGATAACTTTGATGGTGATTCTATTCTTAAGGAGAGTGCTTCTCAGCCTTTTTAATTGGCTCGAAAATTTTGGGGGGTCCCTTTCTGTGTCGAGTTCAGCTATGATATTGTCTCATATTTTGCCTAATTTCTCCCTGATAAGTTGCTTAATTTCGTTTCTTATTTCACTTAATTCCCTGTAGCGATGTGTTGTGTTTCCATTGAAATTTATTTCGTTGGTCAGGACCTCGACTTGATGCATTTTTTCTCGTATATTATCACCCCACCTTGGAGCTGGGAGTATTTTCTATTACGTCCAGGGGATAGCTAAGCGGTCGGCTTCCACGATCTTTTTTACTAAGTGATTAAGCTGTTCGTCGATGTTCTCAAACGTATCACCTTCCATCTGGACTATCTGTGTGCTCTGGAGATATTCGTTGTATGCTGCCCAGTTTGCTTTAGCTAAGCATCTACGTCTGGGAATTTTTACTTGGATTGGAGACGTTGATATGGTCGTTATCATGCTCACGTGATCGGACGGGATATATCCGCCTGGAGTTGTCACCTAATTAAGGGAGAAGTTAGGATTCGTTAGTACAATGTCATGTGTAGTTGAAGACCTTCCTGTGTGAAATGTGGCAAAATCGGGGCCTTCTCTTTGTTCTATGTCCCTACCGATTAGGAGACTTAGCGAACTCCCAGCACCGTTGCACGCCGTGGTGTATCCAGCTTCTCTACAGCAGGCATTTAGATCTCCTATTAAAATGGCTGATGATTCTCTTCTAAACAGCCGTATAAAGTGGAGAATTGGTAAGTATGGGCGCTTTGGTAGTTGATATCCAACAACCACTACAATATCATTGTATGTCATGCTGATCTTGATAGCTAAGTAAGATTCATCCAGGTCGTTTATTTCCTTGAATCTAATTCCTTCTCTGATCGCGATGGCCACTCTGTCATACCTTTCCCTCGAGTGGTTTACCATTAGAATTAAGTAATTGTAGATTCGCATATGCTATCTATCTGCGTCCAGACCATGTTCAGATATCTGACGGTAGTATTCATGTTTAGTTCTTGTTTGTTTGTTTACTCTTTTACCTCTGGCTGGAGATCTCACCCTTCCCGACCTCTTCTTCTTAAATTGATCTTGGCTTAAGTTGAAACAAGATTCGGGGCATATCTCAACTAGACCTCGCTTAATTGTCTGGAGTAATTCTTCTTCATTAATATCTGCATCAAACTCCCATTTATATTTACCGTTGACTATTCCTTCAATGATATAATCGGTGTTGGACAGTTTCGAAATTGGTGCTGACGGTGATCCATATATCTTAATACATAGTTCTTGGGTTGTTTAACTTGGTGCGATGGACGTTGTGGGATCCATCGGTATTGGCTCATGGTTCACGGCTGTGAGGATTATGTCCATCTGAGAGTCTGTTCTTTTGCAGTTTTTGGTTTGTCTAGTCGTGGCTCTAGAGAGACGGAGCAGGACCTTGGCACGGCTTCAGTCATTCTCTTGATTTGGGCATGGAAATATTCAAGGAGCTGGCAGTTCTCGTTTGTTTTCATCGTCTCCGCACCATGGCGTACAACTCGTCCACGAACGAGATGGTGGAAAGGGTATAGCAATGCCCTCTGGGTATTCCTATAATAAACACCTCGCATCCTTTAAACTAACATCCCAAGGGATTAACAATAAACGATAAACAGGTCAACATCTACCACCTGCACCTCACTTCACTTATTCAGGGAGGTCCTGTATTAAAGAATTGCATGATATGAATTTTATATAATAATTGATGTATATATATATATATATATATATATATATATATATATATATATATATATATATATATATATATATATATATATATATATATATATATATATATATATATATATTTAAGTTTCCCATGAGGTTTTTATTATAGGAATGCCCAGAGGGCATTGCTATAACACTCCTCCCTAAGAAGGTTAACCTCCCCCTTTTTACTATTTTGAGATTACAAGTCCTCCGAGTACCGACGAGGCCTCCTGACGACGCGACCGGAGCGTGTAACAGTGCCATTGGTTTGGCTGCGGGTACGGGACACAGATTTGCTGTGGCAGTGGCAGTGCCATTAGCGTTGAACGAGGTACTGGCACGAGAGAAGTTGATGGAGCGAAGGTGATCCGCTTGTTGGTTCCTTCAGAGATGGCGTCAAGCGGGTTGTGTGAGTCTTGAGTCCCGTTGCCTGCTGACGGAGTGACCCGTGGGGGAGAAATTTGCTCCTGACTAACCACTTCTGCCGACGAGGGTTCCTGCAATAAAGGAGGAGGCAGCAAATCGGAAGGTGGAGTTGGAGAGGCAGGAGTAGTTAAAAAGGTGGGGTTGAGGTTGTTTGGGGGGATTACTGTACCATAAAGGGGTATAGTAGGAGGATATTGAGGTGATTGGGGTTCTAGATGAAGATTTTCAGTATAAGCGAGTTTTAGGCGGTCGATAGAGACAGTATCTTGCCTGGTGCCAAGCTTTAGGACGAAGAATTTCGGCTTCCTGGAGATAACGAGAAAGGGTCCGTCATAGACGGGTTGCAACGAAGTGCGAGCTTAATCGCGACGGACGAAAACATGGGAGCATGTTGTCATCTCCTTCGGCACGAAGGCTTTATAATCAGCAGGCACTCTAGGGGAAGTTGGCTTAATTTCAGCCATCATCCGTACAAGGTTATGTACGTATGAAGAAGGATCTAGGTGAGAAGTTAGAGGTCGGTCAGAGGAAGAAAAGAATTGACCGGGTAGACAAAGTTGAGTACCGTAAACTAATTCCGCTGCAAAGCAAGCCAAATCCTCTTTCAAGGATAATGAATGCCAAGGAGAATCAAAGGTAGCTTGTCCACCCAAGTTATGTTTGGATCGGTGGAGCGTAAGCTTGTTTTAATGGTCCGATGCAGACGTTCTACCTTAGAGTTACTCTGGGGGTGATAGCTTGTAGTACGAAGGCGAAAGGAGCCAAGCACAGACATGAGTGCATCCCATTGGTGTGATTCAAACTGGCTGCCACGATCAGTCATGATCGTTGAGGGAACACCAAAACGAGCAACCCATGCTGAGAAGAAAACTCGAGTGACAGTGAAAGCTCTGATGTCTGAGATAGGAACCGCCTCTGGCCAGCGAGTAAAACGATCGATCATGGTGAGAAGATAATTGCAACCACGAGAGTAAAGAAGAGGACCTACTAAATCGATGTGAACGGCGTCAAAACGTGACGAAGGAAGAGGAAAAGGGACCAGAGGAGCTTTTGTGTGGCAGTGGACCTTAGCACGCTGGCATGGCAGACATGAGCGAGTCCATTTGGCCACGTCGGCATTCATACCTGGCCAAACGAAGCGTTGAGCAACGAGCTTGCGTGTGGCATTGACGCCAGGATGAGAGAGGACATGAATTTGGTCGAAAATGTGCCGACGGTAAGCGAGAGGAATGAGAGGACGAGGACAGTCAGGAATTGAATAGTCAACCAGGATGTGCCTGGAAGGACTGTCCGGTAAGTCCATCTCGCTAACGACGAGTTGAGAAGAGTGACGCAGTGTTTGCGTGTCTTCATCTTGTTCCTGGGCAAGCGCTATTGTTGCATGATCGACGGGCGCAGTGTAGGAGAGTTGTTTGCCCGAAATCGATGAAATGCGAGAGAGCGCGTCCGGTACGACGTTTGAAGAACCAGGAACGTAGCGAATATCGTTCTTCATCTACAGGATTAAGTCAAGATGACAAGTGTCAACTGCAGTGTGTACTGACGAAGTACTACGAGACGAACATGCACCGACCAAGGGCTTATGGTCAATAAAAATGGTAAATTCACGCCCTTCCAAATGATGACGGAAGTGGCGGACAGCGAGATATATTCCGAGGAGTTCTCGAGAGAACGTTGAATATCTCTTTTGAGGGTTTGTAAGAGCGCGAGAGAAGAAAGCGAGAGGTTGCCATTGGTCACCAACTTTCAGCTGCAAGGTTGCACCTACGTGGGTTGAGGATGCATCTGAGTCGACGCTGATGGGGGCTCCTGGAGAAGGATGAGCCAATTCCACAGCGCGGGCAATAGCCCCTTTGGTGCGAAAGAATGAATAGCACGCCTCAGCAGACCATTCAAGTTATAACAATGCCCTCCGGGCATTCCCATAATAAAAACCTCATGGGAAACTTAAATATATACGAGTATATACATCAATTATTATATAAAATTCAATATCATGCAATTTTTTTTTAAAGAATTGCATGATATGAATTTTATATAATAATTGATGTATATACTCGTATATATTTAAGTTTCCCATGAGGTTTTTATTATAGGAATGCCCATAAGGCATTGCTATAAGGGCAGACAGTACTTTGAGGTGTTCCATAATGGCCCGTCGACAAGGCTGGTTGGTAGCACTTCAATTATCGTTAGGCGCATTCATGGATAGGTCGAGCTCGTAGACATGACAGGCAGTCCACCTAAGATTTCAAAACCCTGGAGCCACAGGCATAATTGCCTCTTGCAGAAGATCCTCTATAATTCTATAATTATTTGCCCAATGACGGGATTTTCACCTTTCACGGCAGTCAGGGAAACCACACTCCCGTGCCCAAATACGAATTGGGCACCTAGGTAAATCGGGACTCCAAATCTGGAAATCCACCCGTCTAGGAAAGCTAAGGCTGGTTGGTAGCACTTCCAATTATCGTTAGGCGCATTCACGGATAGGTTGAGCTCGTAGACATGACAGGCAATCCACCTAAGATTTCAAAACCCTGGAGCCACAGGCATAATTGCCTCTTCCAGAAGATCCTCTATAATTCTATAATTCTTTGCCCAATGACTCGAGATTTTCACCTTTCACGGCAGTCACGGGAACCACACCCCTGTGCCCAAAATTCGAATTGGCACCTTTGTCGGTCACTAGGTAAATAGGGACTCCAAATCTGGAAATCCACCCGTCTAGGA
Source organism: Ceratothoa steindachneri (assembly GCA_963969495.1). Classification (NCBI taxonomy): domain Eukaryota; kingdom Metazoa; phylum Arthropoda; class Malacostraca; order Isopoda; family Cymothoidae; genus Ceratothoa; species Ceratothoa steindachneri. Next base: position 42,874,280 of record OZ018319.1, read on the forward strand.
AAGCTAACACAACCCTTGCAGCACTTATGTCAGGGATCGGTAGCGCTTCGATCCATCTCGTCGCTCGGTCGATGCACGATAGTAAATGCCGATTATGTGAGGGGTAGGATTGTCCAGGGAGTGTACACGGTGGGAGTGGCGTAACTATATCGATATGAACTGTTTCGAACCTTGAAGATGGAATATCAATGGGAAAGGTCAGAAATATCAAGATTTGATAAGATGAAGTGAAGCCTTGACTTCAGGGTGTGACGGAAGATGTAATTGATATGAGATAGTCCTTGGGCACGTCATAGTGACAAACGGTCCTGAGTATCTTGATGTTACTTCACACCATAGTTGAGCTTCCCCAGGAATAAGGAAATATTTTAATTGCGAGTGAAATTCCTTCGTTTCTTCGTCATCACCCCGTGCTGCCGCCAAAGCTCGGAGGTCAAAAGAGTCAATTTGGACAGAATTGGCCTTCCTTGAAAAGCAGTCAGCGACTACGTTGTCCTGACCACGCGCATAAGCGATATCGCTGCTGCATTCAATGCCGTCCAATGGCGTTGCTGCCTGTCTGTTTTTGCGCTTAATGGCGATGAAAACGCCGATACTAATGGCTTATGATCAGTGTACAATGTAACATGGTGACCTTCAATCAAGTGCCTGAAGTGGATAACAGCAAGATACGCTACTAGGAGCTCTCTGTCGTATGTGAAGTACGTTTTCTGCGTCCGACTTAGCTTGCTCGAAAAGTATGCCACCGGTCGAGGCGATCCGTCTACCATTTTGTGCAGGGCAGCACCTGCCGCGTATTGGGAGCAATCCGTCACTAACTGCTATGGTGAATCATTTTAATCTCTACTAAGAGATTAAAATGCCTCAGAAAGTCAATTCCTAATAATGGTGAAGTAGTATTGACGACCACAAATGACCACCTAAAATCCTAAATGATCGGCGAAGACTAGGGATAACTATATCCGTGTGAACCTCGCAGTGCACTATTACTTTTCCGACATTAGCCTTTGTAATATTTATATTGGACTCGCGCAATTCACCCGAATTCACCAATTTAGGCGGAATTATTGATACACTCGCTCCCGTGTCAATTAAAATTCACATTTATTATTATACACTTTAGCGACGACAGGGAAAACAGATGGCATACCAGCGGGCACGTTTGCAATGGCATGCCTAGCTATTTTTCCGCCGGGGCTGGAGAAGATGTCCTAGGGGAAGGTTGAATCTGCACTTGTTCTCCTCCCTATGGCCACCTTCACCAGGGTTTGCAGAATCTTACCTCTCATATAATGATACTTTATCAGTTGGAGCCAAGTCATGCACTGATATAGTTGATTCGCGTCCATCGGCAAATCTTACATGAGCGTATTGTGGGAATGACTCTAACAATTGAACCTCGTCAACAAGGGGTTCATATTTACTAGCGCGAACGTGACGTTCTAGTAAGACGAGTCTAGGAACAGATAACCAAGTTAGGAACGAATGGCCACAGGAAGATCGACGCTGGTACGAGAAGAGCCTCTCATGTGGCGTAGCATTGGTGGCTGTACAGAGCAGAGGTCTAATAGAATGAAGGCCGTCAGGCAACACTGTTTCCCATTGGCATTCTTGAAGATTCTTGGATGCCAGAGCAAGACTTATGTGCTTCCAGATTATAGCATTATACCCCTCACACTGACCATTCCCTCGAGGATTATAAGGTGTCGTTCGACTAGTGGCGATGCCTAGATTGTGCAAGAATTCACGTAAATCCTTGGTCATAAACGAGGATCCGCGATCAGAATGCAGGTAGGAAAGCATACCATATATCGCAAAAATCTGATTTAAACAATGGATTATATTACTAGTAGTCATGTTCTGAAGGCAAATGCAAACGGAAAACGAGAGTACTCATTTACCACCGTGAGCATATAGCGGTTTCTGGAGTTCGAGGGTAGATACCCCTTGAAGTCCAAACTAAGACGTTCAAAGGGCTGTGTGGCCTTGATAAGGGAAGAATGGTGCGGTTTGTAGAACCGAGGCTTCAATTGGGCACACCGAGGGCATTCGGAGCACACCCTCTTCACATCTTCCATGGAATAAGGAAGATTTCTCAATCTAACAAAATGAGCATATCTTGTTGTACCAGGATGGCAAAGTCGAGCGTGGAGCTCAGATAGTTTCTCGTTATTGACAGTAGCT